>JBBCBC010000001.1:15524979-15871037 GCA_037126765.1 Stenogyne calaminthoides
ACTTATTTGTTATCTAATATAAATAATTGCCATCAAATTTATTTTCGTTTGTCTTAATTATCTGCCCTCCAAATTTATTCTCATACCTTTTATAGAAACGAATATTTTATCTTTATCTTCTAATCATAACTTAATTAATTTAATTATCGTTGTATATTAATTACAAACAGTCTCATTTATAAATAAATTCCACAATATCTCATAATATTAGTATGAATTTTTTTATTTTTTTTGGTTAAACTAATGCCCAAAAACATTAAAATAGAATTGATAAACGAAAAAGTATTACTTATTTCTAGTAAAAATATTAATTATGTCCAAATTTTGGAACCAATCAATCAATAATAAGAGGATCTATAATGGAGCATTTAATTTTCTAATAGATTGAGAACCACATCAACAAGGAATATGCCATCATGTTAAGGATGTCTAAGGTATATGCGATGGAATCGTCTAAGGTTTAAACATGAGTAGGGTGGTATAGTTATTACTTAGAAGTGATAATGGGTCCCATCCATCTACCCCAACCACTGTACACCAACTCCCCCATCCTGCACTCCATTTCAATAATATTATACTAGAGCCCGTTTGTTAAATGGGAAAAGAAAGGAAAAGAAAGGAAAACATATCATATCCTACTTTTTCAAGTGTTTGTTATGTTTGATGGCTTTTCACTTGGGCACGAAGGCCCGCATTTCTTTTTCCCATTTTCACATGATTATGCATCCCACCTAGGAGGTGATATTTATAATACCAAACATTATCCCTTGGTGTTAATTGACCTAAATAACCCTGTTTTAATTCATTATGGGAAAAAATATATGTAACAAGGGGGCATAATAGTCAAATTAATATTTATCAAGTGAATTCCGATGTTTTTATCAATCTTAACAAACGGTTGGAATAAAATAAATCATGATTTGAATACATCATAACAAACACTTGAAAAGTCAAACATATCACATGGATAAGTAAAATGTATCACATGATTTCATATATTTTCATATCCCATACCACTAAACAAACGACTAAGTATGTACCGTATCCAAAATATCGACGTATAAATTCAGCGTATCGAAAATTTTAATATATCGAATTTTCGAATGATGTATACTGTCCCATACAAAAATTTTGATATACTAATTCTTACCGAATTTTCAGTATGTCGATTTTTTTACCGAAATAACCAAAATTATATAATATGCATACTGAATATCTACTTTTTGGATCATTCTCCAAAAAATCTCAAATCACCCCCAATAAAAAAGTAATGTTCACCTTGCTAATGTTAATAAACAACCCTCTTATTAAAATTTTGTGTCATTTTAACTTGAGAAATAAATAACACGAGAGATGAAAAATATTTTTAAGTTTTTAATTTAATACAAAAGAAGAAGAAGATATAAAGTCGGAACAATTATTGTAAACTCATCCATACTCACAAACCTCTATTTTTAGTGGGATTTATTTGTTGCAAATTATACTATAATACTTATAATATACACCCTGTCATATTAATAATGTTATTGAAATGAGTGTAACATGTAATGATAACATCACAGCAGAGCATAAAACAATGCTTGCACCGACTGTACAGTCTTTCAATTATAGTACATTCCCAGTTTAACTTTACTGTTTAAAGACCATAAAATCTACGTATCAACGTTGTATGGCTGTATTCTGTAAATTAGGTAAAAAAAAACTGTGAAGAGACAACTTCAAAAATATGATTCTACACCCTTCCACTTGAGTTTGCAAACACCCGGGCAAAGTTTCACCCTTAAAAACACACATTTATAAATTATTCTTTACCAAAGTGTAAACACTAGATAGAAAAATATGTCCAAAAAAAGGCTTTGTTTACGCTATGTCGGCTTATAAGGCTACATACTTTTCTTCAGATCAAACCATCAATTAAAGTGTAGCCAAACCAGTGAAAAGGAATTTCAGCTACCACCTCCAGCAAAGATGCCTAATAGAAAAATAAAAGGCAAAGAACTAAAAGGGAAAGTGATGCAGCATTAAAAATATACAGATCAAGAATGAAACTTATCTACTGCACTTGATTGGGGTTCAAATGGATGCTCTCCACCTTCAGGCTGCACTCATTTGCTACTTGCTTTCAATTATCAACATCACTGCACAAGATTTGGAATGGAAATTTGCCACTGCAACCTACTCCAACGACACCTATGACCCGATTGTCACTGGTAATTTCTCACCACTGCTTAAAGAAAAATCAAAGCTAGAAAAATGAACTCATCTTATCTGTAATGCAATGCATGTAGAGGGCGCCTGCGGTTTCGGAGACCTTCATAAAACCAGATACGGCAAATACAGCGTGGGACTGAGTGCAATGTTATTCGATAGACGAAGTACCTGTGGTGCTTGCTTTGAAGTAAGATGTGTTGATCAATGGTGCCTGCAGGGAGGCCCGCCTATTGCTCTTACTGCTACCGATTATTGCGTGCCCAACTATGGCATGCCTGCTGATAAAGGCGGGTGGTGCGACTTCCCGAGAGCCCACTTTCAGATACCAGCGTCATCGTTTTCTCTGATTGCTCACCTAAAAGCTGAAGTAATTCAAATCCAGTATAGAAGGTAGTCCAAGTATCAAACTTAGTAATTATCAATGTATGAGTTGGTCTTACGTAAAACAGTTTTACCCTGCACCTGTTTTGCAACTAATACTTTATAGTAAAACAACTAAAACCTTTTAATGACACAACTGATACTGATAAAAATTAAATAAGCTTATTTTGCATTTTTATGATTATCATAGAGCTACTAATCAGTCTAATAATATATGATGCTGACACTTATGAATTGAATACCTAAACCTGCATGTGTAGGGTGACATGTGAAAGAAATGGTGGAATTCGATTCACAATCAAGGGCAGTGCTTATTTCATGCAAGTGTTAATCAGCAATGTGGGGTTGGATGGAGAAGTTGTTGCAGTAAAAGTGAAGGGATCAAGGACTGGATGGATTCCATTGGGAAGGAACTGGGGGCAAAATTGGCAATGCAACATCAACCTCGCAGGGCAACCTCTATCATTCGAGGTAACTACGGCAAGTGGAAGAACACTAGCATCTTACAATGTTGCACGGGGAAACTGGAGGTTTGGCCAGACATTCCAAGGCAAACAGTTTTAGCATTCTTCAGAATGAAATGTGTATGCAGGCAATACCATGTAATTCTGAAATCTCTTGCATAAGACATTAAAATGATATAGTATAAGAATGATGGGTTGATAAGAGTAAAAACACAACTCTCCAACACATTAGACTTCAGTTGAATTTCCAAAAAATATCACCTACCATTCTTTCAGATGATTCAATCCCCATGTATTACCCTATGCAAGTGTGTACATTTTGTGAAGTTAGCAATTGATTACTGAATAGCTACTGCAGATAACATGTTAAATTGGTTTACTGACAATAGAAATTTGTTGAGCAACATGAGTCAATTGAATTGCAATACCTAAAATAACTTTAGTTTAAGTACAACACCACTATGCTTGGTTATTGTGTGCTTATCTATTAAAAAAGGAATTAGTCCACCTAATCAATAAACAAAAGTCGACATGCCACAAAAAAAAAAAACCATTTTGCTATTCAAAATCCATGAATGTTAAACAAATTATCAGTGTGCATACATCAGAGTAATTGCACTGGTGCAAAACATAGTTTGGGTCCTCTGGTTCATCTCATATTTCATTTCACACAAAATGAAATATCAATTAGCAAGAGAAAATCCAACATTCAGAATATGTGCTTCACAAGACAGCCCCAATTATAAAGTTCAAGAGCTTATGACATAATGTCAGTAAATAATAGTTGAACTGTTCAGTACTTACATTTTGAAATCATCTCAGTTTCTTCCTCGCCTAAGAAATCCCAAAAGGGCCATAAAATTCATTTAGCTTCCTGTTGAATAACAGCTAAAAGCTCCATTTCTTCGTTCGACGTTAAACCTTCTGTTAGTATTTTAAATGTCTGTCTATCTGGGTCACATGATACTGATCTCATCAAGTAATAACACTCCACAGCTAATCCAGTGAGATTTGAACCCATTAAGCTCTCAAGCAAAGCGTTAAAGCCCTTAAGATCCGGAGTTACATTAGTTTCTGCTTTGAGTTCCATGATATGTAGTTTGACATTTTCAAGCAATCCATTGCTCCCGAGAGCTGCAACCATTTCAGCATACAGCAATAGCTGAGGCCTGTACCACTCCTCTTTCCTGACATCCTCAAACACCTGGACAAGACACCATATCAATAACAGAGATTCAGCAACTACACTTGCAGAAAAGACATAATGCCTCCACTTTTTCAGAAATTGGGATTAGATGATTAAAAGAAAGATATCCTGAGCATGCCGTGTTTAGAATATCTTTATAAGCATAAATGTCTTCCTGATTTTCATATTACCGGTGTATAAGTTGCTATGAGAAACTTATTTTGTCATACTAGCATTGTCAGAATTGCGTACTTATGTTTGTGATTCTCGGCCAAGGCAACCAGATTGTCTCAATGTCTCTTCAAATTACGGTCTGTTAGTAAGAGCATAACTAAAAGAAGAGAGCAAAGAAATGCAGAAACAACTCAACAAGAGAGAGCATACACAGCATCTGCAATTCTTTAAAGGGAAAAATAAGAAAAACACATTTCAATTGAAAAACTAATTCATACCGCGTTCTCCAGTTAAATGTGCAGCCAATTTATTACTATTATCAAACAGTGTGATGAAAAAGAACAAAAAATTACAAAGGGACAGAGAGCGAAAACCTTTAGGGCCAATAGACACTGGTTCTGGCGAATGAGTTCACGAAGAACAGCAATCATATCAAATTTCAGTAACCGCCTGAATTTGCTATTGTACACTTGTTCCAGAGACACATCTGCGCTTTTCGAAGCTCGCTTCAATGCTTGAACTGTTTGGATAGCCTCAATGCTGAGACTTCTCCCCTTCTGAAGGGGCTTTCTATTTTTACTCCGATCTCTCATAGTAATCATCATCATTCTGCTCCCAGAGCCATATTTCATTCGATTCAGGTGGAGAACTTCCACTCCCACTAGGTTTACGTGAGTAAAACAGCTCATTGGGGGCACCTCTTCGAATAATTCCCTATTGGATATGGAAATTGGAGGGTTTTTTTTTAATATATTGGAGGCACCTGTATGGATTCTATGGAGGTGGGAAGCGAGTATGAATTAAACTGCATAAGAATTAAGAAGGCGTATTATACCTGTTAGTCGATTCTCAATAATCTGCAGTCACATTCCGGTGTGAGGATTGACGTTTCACGGGCATCGCACCGGAAAAGATACTTTAGCCTCTCCGACTCCAAGATAACTGAAAAACAACAAGGTGGTGTTTGTTTTCAGCCGGGATTTTCACATCTCATCCTCCATCAAAATACACATTCACCCTTATTATATATTTATATCCTAAAATTATCACATCATTACTTTTCTTAGAGCATCCACAATGTACCATCCAATGAGTGTTTAACCATTGGATGAATGAAAGTTGATGTTTAACACCATTGTGAGTCTTCATTGGATTGGAGAGAGAGTGTCATCCATCCAATAGAATGAATGAAGAGAGAAAGTGTATTTTTTGCAAAAAATTAAATGTAATGACATAAGAGAGTATTTTTTTATTTTTTATTTTTATTTATGTTTTTTAATATATGTAAAGTTATAAATTTTTTATATTTAAAATTTGGATTAATTTCAAATATGCATGTGAATTGAAACTTTTTAACAACTGAATATTTTAATTCATTGTAATATTTTAATTGAATGTTGCGTTTCCTAACTTTTAAGTAATCTAAATGTTTAATTTAATATTCTACTTAGATTTTCTCAAGTTTACTTGGAATTATTTTATATTTAATTACTATCTTATTTTAATATTTTGATTAATAAAATCAATATTAAAAAAATAATATAATTCTTAATAATTATAATATGTATAAAGTGGGATGAAGTCATGGTGGGACCCATAAATAGTGAATGGATGGATGGATGATTAAATGAACCATTGTGAGAGTTTGTTTAAAAAGTTAAGTATTTAAAAGTAGATGATGTGGAAGAGAGAGAGTGGATGGATGGATGAAAATTCATTCATCCATTGTGGATGCTCTTACATCAACTCATTATCTCTCATACTTTTCTTACAACAATTCATTATATCTCCTACTTTTCTTACACTTTTCTTTCATACAATCATTATCACACTAACTAACAATAATAAAATAATACATTATCATAATTAAAAAAAATTGATTTGACATAAAGTTTCATCAATCCCTACTACATCCAACCCAAAATAAACAATGGATTACTATTCACTGAATTTTCCCCATTCACTTTTTTCCCCGTCCGGATTTGCCCCATCCACCTCAAGCTCAAAACAAACATACCCCAACAGATTCAATCAGATTTGGGCTTTGGTACTTGGGCCATTGCCTTATCCTAAAGTGGGCCGGCCCATTGAGTTCAATTAAATCCCTGGTGGAGGTGCACCCGTTGGCACATGTCATTGAAGAAGAGTGAAAGTTGTAACGATTATGGTGCTCAAAATCAAATTAAGTTATTTGATACTTAATTTGAGATCGTTTAATAAGAGCTCAGGTGAGCTCGATTCGATATTGATATTGAATAAATTTGAATATATTTTTTATGTTGGTAAAGTTTGAAGCTCGTCTCGAGCTTGAGCTCGATAAGAAAAATAAGATTAAACAAGTGTAAAATTATCAAATTATTCGAATTCGACTCATGTTCGGCTCAATTAAGGCTCGTTCGAGCTCGATTTGATTACTTATAAAAAAAAGCGCAAACATAAATTTCAAAGCTCGATAACATTTCAAATAAGTTTGAACACCTGCTCGTTCGACTCGGCTCATTTAAGATCTAATGATCTAATACATTTAAGTTGTGTAATTGTGAGTTGACACAGTAGGCATAAAAATACCATAAGACTGTCTCATACATGAAACGAGATACATGGAGTAATATTAATCAATACATATTCTTTTCAAAATATTAAAACGTCATGTCCAAACTATGCACCGTCTAACCGTGAGACCGTCTTAATTTGGTTGCAAATGCATGACTTGAGCCAGAATGGGCTGATACTCGGGGTTACGCCCATGTGGTGAACGTCATCTAATCTGCTAATCTTTCCTTTTGTTTTTTAGGTACAAGCCAATGGCCATCATATTCATCTTCTACAATTGTTAATTGCTATCCATTTCCATTTTTCAAACGGAAGAAAACGTAAGAGGAAGAAACCACTCCAATCCATTTCCTCCAAAATGGGTTGTCTGGTCGGGGCACCCGTTGGAATTCGGATTCGCGCAGTACCAGAGTTAGCTCCCTCTATGCTGCTTTTCCGGGGAAGAATTGCTAGAAGCTTCAGAGTTTCAGCATCATCCTCACCGCCGTCGTCGACAGACGCCGTCAGAGTGCGGTTCGCGCCTTCCCCCACCGGAAACCTCCACGTCGGCGGTGCGCGCACTGCACTGTTCAACTATTTGTTCGCCAGGTCCAAGGGCGGAAAGTTTGTGCTCCGAATTGAAGATACTGATTTAGAGAGATCCACTAAGGAGTCCGAGGACGCCGTGCTTCGCGATCTTTCGTGGCTCGGTCTCGATTGGGATGAAGGTCCTTCGATGCCTTTTCATACTATTGAGTCGTTTTGCTATATAATTAGAGTGTTTATTTCGTCAAATTCTTATTGTTTGTGTTATGGATTTGATGTGTAGGCCCCGGTATTGGTGGAAACTATGGTCCATATCGCCAATCGGAGAGAAATGCACTGTACAGAGAGTATGCCGATAAGCTCCTGCAAACTGGCCAAGTTTATCGCTGTTTCTGCTCGAGCGAGGTAAGCATAGTCCGAATATTTGACTATTCGTTGTTAATGGAGTTGAAAGCTACCGAATTCTCTTTGAGCTCAGACACTTATAAAATTTTCTTCTCTACGAGAATGGGAAGATGCTGGAATAATTATGAATATGCTTGTGAATATGGCTACTCGGCATGTGCAAATGATGGTCACTATGCTTTGGATACTTGGTTTATCATTGTTGAGTGCATTTTAGTATTTTTACACCAACTCGGTTGTATACCGTGACTTGTGCTTTTGAAGTACTCTCGATTTCCCTACTGTGATTTTGGTTACTATTGAGTTTTGCATCATGGTTGATTTCTTAATTGACTACAGACGTCAGTCTTACTGATTTCCATTTTTAAGTTTCATGTACTCCTTTTGATCCTTCCCCTCGTTGTTTTTTCAGTTTTATCATTTTTCTTTTTGTTGGCTTGTCTGAAGCTGTGACAATTATACTAGGAGTTGGAAAAGATGAAGGAAATTGCAAAGCTGAAACAGCTGCCTCCTGTGTACTCTGGCTTGTGGGCCAGTGCAACAGATGTGCAAGTGCAAGAAGAGCTGGAGAAGGGAACACCTTACACTTATCGATTTAGAGTTCCTAAGACAGGAAGTTTGAAAATTGATGATCTTATTCGCGGTGAGGTATGGCTTGCTGGCTTTCCAGCTTTTTCTGTTTTGTTTCCAGATAAAATAAGCTGATAGATTTCTCCATTTACAAGCTTAGATGGCCCCTATCAAGTACAGTATAGGTTTTACTGTGGAGCCAGATCACTGTTACAATTCCTGATTATTTCTCAGGATGTGAATTTTTGTGGACAAGTGTTTATGCTACACATATTAAGAGATATATATACTCGTATTGACTAGTGAACAATGAGCTGCATTGGTTAGATAGTGGTTGAAGTGTCTCCTAAATCTGAGATACTTTGCATGTAGTCATGTAATAAATATAATGTTGTGGAATACTTGAATAAGTTATTTTATAATCCGTGTGAAGCTATACTAGAGTGTTTATCTATGCAGACTTGGATATGTCAGTTACCGTTCCGTGAATGTGCATCCAGGCAGTGCCTGCAACTTTGTTGCTCAAATATTTGAATGAGCACAAACAATACCAACATTGTCTCCTGAAAAAGAACACAGTATATAGAAGCATGGACCATGGCCCGAAATATTTGTTTTTACATTTCAAGCCTGTAGGCTTGTTGTGGTCTTCTGATGTTTGTAGTACAAATGGATCATATTTCTGATTATGGGGTTGTAAAAGAAGATTTTTTCTGGATCATAAATTTAGTCACTATACGAAGTTCTGTTGCATACTTCATATGTATTATAGTATAGATAATGATTTCACATCTGCATGTTTGAAAGAAATTTAGCCCAATCAGGGAAGCAGTTTCAAACAAGTAGCTTATTTTGACGTTCGTCTATATATGGAATTACTGTGTAAACCATATTGCAACAGTTCGCAGTAAAGTGGCCTATTTACAATCATCCTGCTTGTAAATAATTCTTTCTGTGACTAACAAAAATGGAGGAAGTGAAGATCAATGTTTATGCATAAGTCTAAACTTGCATTGTTAGACAATGAGACAACCCCGTTAAGTTGTTGGCAATACCTCATGTATGAATATCATCCTATAACATATGAGATTTATATATGTGAGATAATACTTTTGGACTTAATTATTAGTTTTGGCATAGCCATGGTAACTTTTTTTTTTTGAACGTGAGAATTTATTCATCACAGTCTGTCTAAGGATTGGTTGTCAAACTAGTGGTATTGATACTTGTGACAGAGATTTGAACCTGCCCTCTGTCTATTACTAACTTTCTTGATAGTGTCATGTAGGTAAGCTGGAATTACGACACACTTGGAGATTTTGTAATTATGAGAAGTAACGGGCAACCTGTTTATAATTTCTGTGTAACTGTCGATGATGCAACCATGGCTATTTCACATGTTATTAGGTGAGTACAGAATGCTACTTGTTTTTCCATTAATGGTTGTCCATGGGGTTGGTGTTATACCTTGATTTCATGTTTCAGAGCAGAGGAGCACTTGCCAAATACTTTAAGGCAAGCTTTGATATATAAGGTACCATAGAATCTTTTTCATTGTTCTGAGAAGTTGGATCTAGTTTATTGATTGAGCTATATTTTTCTACTTCAAAGAGATATTCGCTTGACTGTGGATAAAACTAACGAAGAAACATTTAACCCAAAACCAGGCTCTGGGACTCCCAATGCCTAAATTTGCACACGTTTCTTTGATTCTGGCACCTGATAGGAGCAAACTCTCAAAAAGGCACGGGGCAACTTCAGTGGGTCAGGTAATCCAGGATTGCATAATTTTCATCAACTCTTTTGTTTTCCCCTTTCCTGCAGTTAGGATAAACATAACTAAAGAATCTGCAAATCTGGGCTTTGAGAAAAAACGACCTTTTGTTTTACTCTGCTATTGAATTTACCTTCAATTTTTTCCTGCACTAACTTCCTTCTTACTGAAAATTATCTATGGCAGTTCAAGGAGATGGGTTTTCTTCCTCAAGCAATGACAAACTATCTTGCATTATTGGGTTGGGGTGATGGTACTGAGAATGAATTTTTCACCCTTGACCAACTAGGTTAGTTAATCTTCTTATTTGACATGTTTATGCAATGTTAATTGCAGTTTAAGATGCTTGATATCATTATAGTCATGACATCGATTTTCTTACTTGGTGCAGTTGATACATTCACAATTGAGCGTGTTAACAAGAGTGGAGCTGTTTTTGATTCCACCAAGTTAAGGTAGCAGTGATTTGATTTAGCCAAGTTTGCCTAGTTGTTCTTTATATTGTGCATAGAAATATGAAAATTAGGTCTCATATAGAATTGATTGTTCTTGTAGCTGTGGCCTTTGTGGTAGTAGTTCCATTTCCTAGCAAAGAATTATTAGGGAATGTTTGTGAGAGATTTCAGTTCGTGGTGTTTGCAGTGTGGTGATTCTGCATGATAATAAGTAGCTGGAAGCCAAAATAATAAAGTAGGGGAAGGGGGGCTTATGAGTGATTCTGGCATTATTTTAAACACGTATATATATATATCTTTTCAACAAATAAATAAGTTGGAAGTGATTTTCCGAAAAACACTTGGGGGGCGTTTGCAAGAAATTATAAGTGATTATAGTCACCTAGAATTGAGTGCATAAGCAATTTGGAGTGTTTTATTTCTCTTTTATTAGATTAAGGGTGTGTTTTGAAACACTTAAAACAGCTTCCGTATAACTTATTTTCAAAAATTGTGAGAGGGAGCTTAAAAATAAGTGCTTCTGGAAGCTGTTTTAAGTGTTTCAAAACACACTCCCTAAATAAGCTCTCTAAAGCTATAAGCAAAAAGTTGAAAGGATAATTTTTGCAAACACTATCAACTTTTCTTTGAATTTTTTACAAACACCGCCAACTTCTACTATTAATCAAATTTCTCATAATCACTAATTTTAATCATTTCTTCAAAAGGATAATTTTTTGCCAACACCCCCTTACTGTTTTTTCTGGCTTTAAGCTTCTACTTCCATACACTACCCATTGTGACTACTCAGCAAATTTTCCACAAGTACTATATTTAAATTACTTCTTCTAAAGTACAGGCCATGAGACATAGAGCCTAAGTCTCAGTGGACTATTAATGCTTATCTCTACTTATACTTTTGATTATGCAAGGTGGATGAATGGTCAACATTTGAGATCTCTTCCATCAGAAAAGTACACCAGGCTTATTGGTGAGCGTTGGAAGAGCACTGGCATTGTAACAGAATCAGAAGGGAGTTTTATAGAGGTATAACTTTTTTTGCCGTTTATTTTACACTTGTGATTGTAGAAGCATTATCGGACATATTGTTTTTCGGACATATCCCTTTTCTCATGCCTCATTAAAATTTGGTTTCTGTCTATGCCTGAAATTTCACACACATAGTTGCTTTTGAGCTTTTTAGCAGCTAAATACTCGATAGTGGCAATTATCGTAGCAAATCAATTGTATAAAGCTCTTGATATGATTTGTCTTTTTATTGCATTTCATTGGTCTTATCATATGCCATTGTTAATCTATGATCAGGATGCTGTCCAGCTGTTAAAGGATGGAATTGACTTGGTCACAGATGCTGACAATGCTCTTAAAACCCTTCTTTCTTATCCTTTATATTCAACACTCTCTAGGTAATTTGGTAGTCCTTATTATGTTGATTTATTTCCTTTCAATCATGTCCTCTTAAATCTAGTTTCTTTTGATTTAAAATCATATGAACTTTACTATCTATTACTCTGCATATCCAAGTTATTCTGGTTCAGATATATGTTCATCATCAATGTGATTTTGTAGGGCATTTTACATTAGTGGGGTTATCTGTAAGAAGTAGCAGATAACCATGCATGAAATACCTTTTATACTATGATTGACAATAAAAATGCTAAAATGCATAATGTTCTAACTACACATAAAATGTTTGAATCACTTTAAAATGAAATTAGCAAAAGGAAACTTGTAATACCTCATTTTTGTGCACAAAGTAAAAATTTGACTAATATTTCAGCTAAAGAGCTTATAATTACTTATACTGCACAATACAAATCCCTTCTCCAGCATATTATTTACTATTTTCTAGACTAAAATATGAAGATTTGGTTGGTTCAGTGGTTCTGTGCACCTGAGAATGCATTTCCTTTATCTAGTTGTTAAGTTACTTTACTGATGAAGGGGAGGATTAGGTGATGTGTATTTCTGCAATAATTGACACTCTTGTGTTCGAAAGAACTGTTATATTTGTATTTATTTGTTCTTGCTGTTTTTCTTTTTGGCAGTCCTGAAGGTAAACCTGTATTAGAAGATAAGCTGTCAGAAGTTGCTGCCAGTTTGCTAACTGCCTACGACAGCGGTGACTTAACTAAAGCTCTTGAAGAAGGTAGTGCTGAATGGCAGAAGTGGATGAAAAGCTTTGGTAAATCACTGAAGCGTAAGGTTAGTTTTCACTTTTCACAAAAAAAAGAAAGGTAAAACTAAACGGTTGTGGCTATTTGCACCCCCAAAATCTTTAACTACACTCCTAGGCGCATTTGCATAGAATTTGGGGGACCGTTGCATATATACCCAGCTTAAACTTAATTTTTTCTCTTAATTTATTTATTGCAATTTGTTATCTAGGGAAAGTCTCTTTTCATGCCCCTTCGGTTTTGCTAACGGAAAGCTCCATGGTCCTGAAATGGGAGCGGTATTTTACTGGTTTATAAAGCTGGAAAATGCGGTGTGGTAACACCAGAGTCCGGTTTGTGTCAATGGATGAGAGGTTCAAAATTCTTCGACAAGTTGAATGGGAATCACTCAATAAGGAGGATAATACTACCCTGGAATCGGCTGAACTGTGGCTGTTTCTAACTGAAGTTTATTTGTTTGCTTTCTCGATCCCCCTATCAGTGAGAATAATAGGAAAGATTATTTAGCCTTCATCGCCCAAGGTCCAATTTTTTTCTGTTCTTTTAATGACCTAAATTTAGGTGGTGGGTACCATTATCTGAATAATCAAGATTTTTCGTTTATAAATATGTTGTGGCATCCGGATCATCTGTGAAGATAATTTATTGAGAATGTAACCAAATGTTGAGGGTGGTGCTTGTGGGATTGGAATTTCTGAATTCTGATGTGGTAATGGAAGTAATGATGTAGACATGTAAAAGAGCCAAACATCTCTGTGCGTGAGATAAGTTAATTTTGGTTTTGCTCAATTTTTAGACATGTATATTATTGTTACATTTTCAAATTTTGTCACTGGTGATAATTTTGGTTATTTTAGATTAAAATTGGAAGATATGAAAAGATTCAGGACAAAATTTTAGTACAGAATGACTAAAATTGAAAAAGATAAAAACATTCAAGATAAAAATTGGACAAAGAAAAGGACCCAATCGACGATGGAAAAAGTAAAACATAACGTATCAAAATTTTAGTGATATATGTTATTACAAAAATGATTTGGCTGCCATGTTGGAAATGTAATTGAAACGGCCATGTAAGCTTTCATCAAGAGTTTGTTGATGCAAAAATGTTCCGATCGTGAATTGATAAATAAAAACATTCAGACCTCAAATGGTTTGTTGAAGGGGAAGATTGAAAAATTAGTCATGTAATTTAGGGGATTCCATGTATGTTCCTGTAACTTTTTACTCCTCAATTTTAATTATGAAAGGCATCAATTTTAATAATTTTTTCTAAAAAATATTTAGTTTTTGTCGGAATCGGTACGTGATGCGCACATGACTTCACCACTATAAACTTCTGAAAATTTTAATTTGCTGGCAAATTCGCATACGTGAAGTGCTATCCAACCCAAAAAAGAATTTCACGTCACCACTAAGCACTAGCCGACCCTCTCTAAACTAAACTTGATCCATAGACGGATGTACATAGGGGCCAAGGGGGTCACTAGGCCCCCCTGGCCCCACTTGAATTATATATATATATATATATATATTTAGAGTTAGAAGCACATTTATGTGAGATTGCCTCATGGCTAGATTAGATAAGATAATTTGAATATTACACTTTTTAACACTTTAGAAGGAAGGATATTGATTTTTGTTAATTTGTATTACGCCTCATATATACGGCACCGCCTCATACACGTTATTATCTTATAAGTTATTTGTTGTTAACTTGATAAGGTTATAGTTTTTGGCTAATTTTAAAGTGTACTTTCTTTTTATATATAAATTTTCTTATTATCCTTCAGGTGGGGCAAAGAGAAATAAATATGTATAATTCTGATTTTAAATATGTATATATAAATATATTTGACTCGGTTAATATAAAAAAATTAGTTTAAATAATTTTTGAATATATATACAAAATTTGAAAGTGCATTTAATTATGACAAAAAACTCAGATGAGACGCAAGACAACTTAAGACAATCAACACACATCCCTCCTAAAATGTTAAAAGTCATTAACGACAAATTACATTTTTGTCTCATCGAGGCATTTGCCTCACGCTTTTATTATAAATTGGGCCTTAAAGCGAATTTTTTATTCGTCAGTGACTTGATCCACCATTTTTTGGATTAGGTGGGACTTTACGTGTGGTAGTAGGTCCGACGAATTAAAAATCTTCTATTTTAAAGGAGTTATTTGTGCCTCCCATTAATTTCGGAAAAAAATCGAACTTTTCCAAGCAAAAAGAGGAGAGTATAAGATCGAAAAAGTAAAAAGTAATAGAATTAAAAGTAGAATCCTCTTAAATTTACAGGATCAATTTTGAAATTTTCCCGATGGCTGAAACATATTTTTCGGGTCTGGAACTGGAAGTTTTATTTTTAGTTTTTAGTAGCAGAGAAATGCCTTTACGAAAACGAATAGTGGCCTATTATCACAAAACAACAAATTAATTAGGATATCATATTCCTTTGTCGACTTCCAGGAAATTGGTACTCCTTTTGTGAAATTATTTGAAAATTCTAAGTTGGAGTACTAGTTTAACTATTAATTAATATAACTCTAAAAAAAAAACACTATTAAATAATATAATAAACGCATAATATAATAAAACGGCAGCAAAAACTAGGATGCATGAGAATTTCGTGTTGGGATTGTTGGAGCCTGAGTTGGGAATGCAGCCGGGAGAGGGCTTCGACCCGCGTGCCCGTGGTCGAAGATTATTGCTTTGGTCGAGCACCCCCTATCCAAAGCCCGCACCAGCGCCGACCATGTTGCTAGCTCGGCGTAATCGCCGACCAAGGCCCGAGGTCGAGCGGTTCCGAGGCTCAATGCGGATTTTAGGGTTTCGCCCGCCTCATATTTAAATACTTTTGACTCATTGTATTTTGCCTGAAAAAAAAAAAAAAAATACACGAAAAATAGTAGATCTCGGCTTGGTAATGCCCAGGGCGTAGTCATTCGTATTTAACCGGGTAACCAAATTGTGTGTTCTTTAATTTTGTTTTAATTATTTTCCCCATAATTCTTTCTTAAATCCCAACAACCCAGATGTCGAGCATTGGGTTCAAGGGATCTGGTGGGGAGCAATTATGATGGTCAAGGGAAATCGCTTTGTTGGGAAGTTTGATGGAACGGATTTGGATCGAAATTGCAGATCGAGGATTACTCAGACGGTAAAGATCTCAGATCAACCGATTGGGTTCAAAACAAGATATGAAGGACGACGAGTGGAAGTTGCTGGATAGGAAGGCGATGAGTGTGGTTCGTCTGTCGGTATCCAGAAACGTCGCCCTCCATACGGTGAAAGCAAAAACCACAAAGGAGATGTTGGAGATTTTGACTGAGAAGTATGAAAAACCGTCTGCAGCAAACAAGGTGCATCTGATGCGGAGGTTATTCAACCTGAGGATGGCAGAGGATACTATGGTAGCCAATCATCTCAACGAGTTCAATATGATCATAGCCCAATTGAGCTCGGTTGAGATTGATTTTGATGATGAGGTTCAAGCCCTAATTTTGTTGTCTTCTTTACCAGAAAGTTGGAGTGGGACGGTAAAGGTTGTTAGTGCTTCAGCAGGTAAAGTGAAACTAAAATTTGATGAGGTTAGAGATCTGATCATGAGCGAAGAAATTCGCAGGAAAGAGTTGGGTGTGGCCACAGGATCAACCTTGAAAAGCGGGAAACAGAGGCGATCCGAATCCAAGGGGAAGCCAAATCGGGGTAGATCAAAGTCAAGGGGCAAAGATAAGCCCAAGAAGGATAAGAGTCAAGTTGAGTGCTACAATTGTCATGAACTTGGTCATTACAAAAGGGAGTGCAAGGCACAAGCAAATGCACAAGGGAATGCACCAAAGAAGAATGACAACTCTGCAAACGCTGCCACTGATGAGCGCTCAGATGCATTAATCTTGAGCGTAAGCAGTCCATTGGAATCGTGGGTGTTAGATTCTGGAGCATTGTTTCATTCGTGCAGCAGTGCTGGCGTAATGGAGAAATACACTTCCGGGAACTTTGGGAAGGTTTATCTAGCTGATGATGAGCCTTTGGAAATCAAGGGGAAGGGGAATGTTCAGATTAAGACACCAAATGGGACTGTTTTGCAGTTGAAAGATGTGAGACATATTCCTGGATTGAAGAGGAATTTAATTTCAGTTGGGCAGCTTGATGATGAGGGCTACAAGGTGACTTTTGGGTGTAACACGTGGAAGATATCCAAAGGTGTCATGGTAGTGGCTCGAGGTAATAAGAATGGAACGTTGTACATGACAGACAACACCCGGGACGGCATTGCTCTTGCAAGTGAAAAAGGGAATGCAGATTTGTGGCATTGTCGTCTTGGCCACATGAGTGAGAAAGGGATGAAAGTTATGCGCTCAAAGGGAAAACTGCCAGACCTCAAGACAATTGACATCGGGTTATGTGAGGACTGTGTATTCGGAAAACAGAAAAGGGTGAGTTTTTCGAAGGGAGGCAGAACTTTGAAGAAGCAGAAGCTGGAGTTAGTCCACAGTGACTTGTGGGATCCAGCACCAGTGACATCTCTTGGTAGAGCATCATATTACATGACTTTCATTGACGACTCTACGAGGAAGGTATGGGTTTATTTTCTGAAAAATAAGTCTGATGTCTTTAATGCTTTCAGGAAGTGGAAGACCCTTGTAGAAACTGAGACAGGTCTCAAGGTGAAGTGTTTGAGATCGGATAATGGTGGAGAGTACGAGCTCCGTGAGTTCAAAGAATTATGTGAGGCAAATGGAAATCGAATGGAGAAAACCGTGAGAGGAACCCCCAAAGTGAGAAATGGTGTGGGCGTAACGTATGAACAGAACCTTATGTGAACGTGCTAAAAACATGAGATTGAAGTGTGGGCTGCCAAAGATGTTTTGGGCAGAGGCAGTTAACACCGCAACTTAATTGATAAACAGAGGACCCTCAACTCCCTTGAAAAATGGCATACCAGAGGAGGCATGGTCGGGTAAGGAGGTAAATCTGTCTTTTCTTCGAGTATTTGGGTGTGTTTCATATGTTCATGTTGATGCTACTAGTAGAAGTTGTTGGGATTATACTGGAAAATATGCTTTACTTTGTATAATCGATCAATTTCGGACTTATTTCTTGAAATAAATTGTTTATCAACCGATGCTTTAAATATCATCGAATGTTACATATATTTTTCGTGATATCTGTTTCAATAAATAAGACGTGTTACATTGTAGTTAATTTAGTGATACCAGATCACAGAAGATTAAATTAACAGTCCCTTGTAACTAAAAGTACAACATTCACGACCTAGATGGAAATGAACAATCCATCGTGAAAGGTTGAAGTGTAAGGCTCAGATTGGTTTGTCTTGACCAAGAGATTACACTAGTGCATGTCCGATGTAATTGAAGAGGATTCCACATGAGGACAAATTCTTGAATCGAACTAGGAAGAATTAGACCTCGGGTTAGTTATTTCTTAATCTTCGTCCCTTAAATAGGATTGCGTGTGGTTAGTAACTATTGCTTTGACTTATTACGGGTAGAGAATCACGAGATTCAATACTTTATATCTTGGGCAATATTATTGGTCACATGCGATTGCTAAGATTTAATACGGAGAATCGTGTGCAAGCACGCTTTTGTTCGATTTGGTTCTTGGGAGGTTCATAAGTTTTATCATACCAAATCTTGCAAGTGGAACTAGTTTCCGATATGGATAATAATGTTGAACCGTTCCTTTACCAAGGATAAAAGATATTAATTAATGGAAAACTATTTCAGTGGCTTGAATTAATTAATGGGCTAGATAATCTTAAACACGGGAAATAATAACCGGAGCCATATTAACGTAATATGGGTTAAGATGGATAGTGCAATATTAATTATGTAGTGGGATTAATTAATATTTATGGGCTTAAATAATATTGTGGCTCAATGTTGATAATTCAAGATCCATTGGAAGGTCCAATCTTAATTCTCCTAAAGGCCCCTCAAGTAGCCCAACATATAAAGTCCAATAACCAAAAAAAAGTGTTTAAAAATAAAATAAATTATTGTTGCATTATTTTCCTTAAATTTGAAATTATTAAAAAAAAAGGGAGAAGAATTTTCTTGAAAAGATTTTATGGAAAGGAGATAAGTATTCTTGGAATACAAGATTATCCCATAAATTCAAGAAATCTCCCACTTGGTTTTTTTTAATTGTAATTTTAAATATATAGAGTAATAATAATAGGAAGAAGGATTTTCTTGATTTTCTTGAAAAGATTTTATGGAAAAAGATATGTATTCTGGAATACAAGAATATCTCATAAATTCAAGAAAGATCAAATCTTGAAAAGTCTCCTATTAATTTCGAAAAAATAAGTTAAATAAGGGTGTGAGATTTTTGTGGAAAAATACACATGGAAAGAAGAATATATGATATATATTCAAGATTTCTTGGAGATCAAGAAAAAATCTTTCCTAACCCTATTTTGAGCCCTAAGTTTCGTCCCCCTCTCTATTATAAATAGGGTATGAATGTTTCATCCCCAAATGAACATTTAAAATTGGTTTTTTAGGAAAAATATCAGCGTCGATAAAATATCAAATATTTTGAAACGTCGACAGATTGTGTATTTTCGAAAAACGTCAATTGTGAGTGTACAATTCCATGTGCTGGAAAAATTAGTAAATCCACAAAGGTGGTGCAACAAATTTTATTTTCCCTTTTGTTAATTGTTCGCGAGCTTCCTTCCACCGGATTGTCGAGCAAATGACTAGGGAATACTTGGGAAGGTCTTTTGGTGTGTTTTCATCGACGAGACCATTTTCATTCCAAGTGGTAAGTTCACGTAAACTCGTAGTAATTCCGCATGCGTAGGATTTACGTGAACTGTTTATATGCATGATTTGTTGTTGAATTATTATTTGAATTAATATAGGATTAATTCATGCTAGTAATAATTGTTAGAATTAAATTTGTATTTAAATATTCATCCCGAATAGATCCGGCAATTAATTCCCCAACAATCGTATCAAAGCCTCGGTTTCGACTCAATTTTAAATTGTAATTTAATTCGTCTTCATTAAATTTGAAATGGATAGTAGAATTGCTAGATTATTTTTTGCGTATCCAATTGTCATGAAATTTAATGTGTTTATTTATGCATGATATATATAAATTGTGGTTTTTAATTCGATTCGCTCAATTCGCTTTTGCCTCGTGAGAAAAATCCATGAGTAGATTAGTATTTGTTTGATTTGATCAATGTAATAGACTAGTCTAGATCTAGGTTTTTTTATTTTTGTAAATAAATTGTAACCGGATCTAAAACGGAGGCGGAGACGAAGAATTAAAAGACGGATTCGAACCGGGCGTAGTTAAAGCTGCTGGGCGTCGCGCGAACGTGGGTAAGGGAGTCACACGCGCGACGTGGACTCCGGGCGATGCCAAGACGGGCGCGGGGGGCGAGGCCGAGACCGAAGCTGCTGGCGGATCCGACGCTGGCGACGCGGGCGCTACAGCGAATGGGATAGAGGGCGACGCGCTGCCGCGGGCGGGCGATGTTGCCGAGGCGACGCAGCGACGCCTGAGAGGCGACGCGGGCGACGCCGCTGGCGCTATATGACGTGGCGCTCGCCAGCGCTACAAGACAGACGCCACTCGACACGGCGTCTTTAGGTGGGCACTCGACCCCGTGAGTTGGTCGATGACGTGGCTTGACAAGGCGTTTTTTTTAAGGCGGTCAAGTGGGAGCTTTTCGAGACGAACGATGAAGGCTATGAAGACGATTTCTCAAGATCAAGACATGACAAAAATTAACCATGACAATTGGATAAATGTGCTCAATATGTTTAATTTTTTGTCTTGATGTTTATGCATTATTTATGCTTATTTAAATTGTGTTTAAATTTGCGATGCATGAGAAAATGTTTTGAAAAATCTTACTTTCGAAAATAACTAAGTATGCTTAAACAATTAATTGACAATTTTATTCCGGATAATAAAATTGAATTAATTTTGACCTCCATGATTTATTTATTTGTGAATTCTTTTGGAGAAATTCCCCCCACGGGACGGTCAAAAGATAACTTTCACATGAATAAATTCCAAATGAATGATTGTTGATTATTACTAGTGGCGACGATGACCCTCCCCACGAGGCTCGATCAAAGCGAAATAATAATTCTGTATTTAATCATGGTTATTACTTAGGTATAAAATTGATATGCATATACTTCCCCGAAGTCCCTGTCAATTTTATATTGGTCAAGTGGGAGCCAACTATTAATCTGGATATTAAAGGTTTGCAACTATTCTTGTTTGTAACCTGCTTGAATGTGTTTAAATAATGACCCACCCCACGTGGCTTATTTAAACTGTTTTGAGATGTTGGCTGATGCATGTTCATATATTTTTTTGAGATTTTAATATGAAACATGTGATCGAACCTTGTGATATATTTATGCTTGTGCATATTATTATTTATTTCAGTTCAACATGTCGCAACCTTTTAATCCACTGTTAATATACTTAAAGTCAATACAATATATATGGAAACTATATTGATTAGAAACGAAAAATTATAATTGTCCTAACTGCACAAAAACACAAGTGGATTCTTGACACACCAAAATCAGATGAGCCAACTGACGGGTCAAAAATGCGGGACCCGTCAGATCACCTTGCGAGAGATGTCGTCGCTAAAAATGGTGGAGGACGAACCCGTAAGGGATTACGTCCTCAAATTTGATGGCCAATCGGAAAAACTTGAGATTCTGAGTGCAGATTATAATCTGGAGACTCGGATGAATTTTGTATTTCACTCGCCCAAAAGTTTTCGAGCATTTTAGCCTCGCTAAACGATTTGTTGCAAGCTTTGGTCTCGTCGAGAGATGTTGATGGGGTCACCAAACTCAAGCTTTGACTAACAAGTGGTTTGCTTCATTTTCTAGGCCAAGGGAGGCAAGAAGAAGAAGATGACCAAAAGCCATCGACTCAATTGTTTCAAGGGCAATGGTAAGATGACGAATCTTTGGTGGTGTCAAGGAAAATCCAAAGAGGAAGTGCTTAAGTCTGTGTGAAAGAGGACAATGGAGGTTTACTGTTCCAACCCAAAAAAAGGGCCGGAAAGAAATGTAATTCTCACGCACTAATTGTTGAAACTTGTTTAGCGGCGTATACTTCTCATTCGTGGGTAGTTGATACGGGATCCACTAATCATGTTTGCTTCACGGGTTCAAACTGATCCGGCAACTTAGTGGGAGTGAGATCCTCATCACACTGGGCGATGTTACGAAAGTAGCGGTTATTGCAATGCTACGAAAGTAGCAGATATTGCAATACTACGTAAGTAACGGCTATTGCAATGTACGTAGGTAGCAGATATTGCAGTGCTACATGAGTAGTGGTTAAAGCAGTGGGAGAAGTGCACCTGTCTTTTGAAGATAAAGTTTTTTTGGAGATTATCTTTATGTTCCCAGTTTTAGAAAGAATTCACCTTCAGTTTCTAAAATTCTGTTAAAGGATACTTAGTTTCTTCTAATAAGAATGACATCATTTCTTGAAATGATGAGTGTATCTATTATGGGACATTGGTCGAATAATCTCCATACAATTAAATGTGCACACCACTCACGAAACGCATCCTATAACACATCAACTGTTTCCGATAAAAGAAAACGTTCATCAGACGTGAACGAGACACTTCTATGGCATCTAAGATTGTGACATATTAATCCAAAGATGATCCAAAGGTTGGTGAACGACGGTTCACTGGAGTTTCTCCAAGTTGAACCAATTACAACATGCGAATCATGTTTGGAGGGTAAAATGACCAAGAGGGCATTAGGAGCCAAGGGGAGTAGAGCAAAAGAAGTGTTAGAAATCGTTCACACAGACCTATGTGGTCCAATGTCAACCAAAGCAAGAGGAGGTTATGAGTATTTCGTCACTTTTATTGATGACTACTCAAGGTACGGTTATATTTTCCTTATTAAGCATAAATCTGAGACCTTTGAGAAATTCAAAGAATTTAAGGCTCAAGCAGAGAATCATAGGGAAAAACGTATCAAGTCTCTACGATCCGATCGTGGAGGCGAGTACCTCAGCGATAAGTTTTTGAACTACTTGTCAGATGAAGGGATTGTATCCCAGCTAACTGCACCCGGAACCCCTCAACAAAACGGGGTTGCAGAGCGAAGAAACAAAACTCTTTTAGAAATGGTTAGATCAATGATGTGTTATGCGGATCTTCCCAAGTCATTCTAGGGTCATGCCTTAGAAACAACAGCTTACATTCTGAACTTGGTGCCATCCACATCGGTTCCCAAAACTCCCAAAGAATTGTGGACCGGGCGCAAGCCCAGTTTGAGACACATGAGAATTTGGGGGTGTCCGGCCTACGTGTTGGACAAGGAAGCCGGGAAATTAGATCCTCGATCAGAATTAAGGCTGTTTATAGGATACCCCGAGGGAACAAAAGGGTGTATGTTCTATGGTCCCGAAGATCAAAAGCACCCACTTTAGATTTTTGGAGGAAGACTATATGAACGAAAGAAGACCCAGAAGTGAGATTACCTTAAGTGAGCTAAGAGGGCTAACCTCATTGCCAACTGTACAAGATGATATACCAAACGACACACTTTCACAATCGGAACCTCGTCGTAGTGGGAGGGTTGTAAGACAGCCCGAGAGATTCATGGGGATAGGAGAGTCCTCGGACTTGATTCACGGACAAGACGAATCAGACCCATGGACATATGATGAGGCAATCCAAGACAAGGATGCAGTTTCTTGGCAAAAGGCAATGAAAGCAGAAATGGGTTCTATGGATCATGACAGAGTGTGGGAGCTAGTCGAACCACTTAATGGGGTCAAACCCATTGGTTGCAAGTGGGTATACAAGAGAAAGAGGGAACCGGACGGGAAGGTGGAAACCTTCAAGGCAAGACTTGTGGCGAAAGGTTATACTCAGAAAGAAGTGATCGACTATGAGGAAACCTTTTCACCTGTAGCAATGCTCAAGTCCATCCGGATTCTCTTGTCGATTGCTGCGCATATCGATTTTGAAATCTAGCAAATGCATGTCAAGACAACTTTCCTTAACGGAAGTCTTGATGAAGAAATCTATATGCAACAACCCCAAGGCTTCATTGAAAATGGCCAAGAACACCTAGTTTGTAAGCTCATGAAGTCCATTTATGGACTCAAACAGGCATCCAGAGCTTGGAACCAATGTTTTGATCATGTTATAAAGTCTTATGGGTTTGATCAAAATGAGTTCAAAAGTTGTGTGTACAAAAAGCGTGTCGGAACTGCATTGGTATTCTTAGTACTATACGTAGACGACATTCTGTTCATCGGGAACGATGTAAAGGTGTTATCAGACGTAATGGCATGGCTTTCAAAATAGTTTGATATGAAGGACTTAGGGGAAGTCGGACACATCCTTGGGATCAAGATCACTCGAGATCGCAAGAAAATGATGATAGGCTTATCGCAAGCTTCATACATAGACATTGTCTTGAAACGATTCAGCATGCAGGATTCCAAGAAAGGCTTCGTACCTTTCAGGAATGGAATCCATCTATCCAAGGAAATGTGCCCTAAGACACAAAAGGAGATAGATGACATGAAAGGCATTCCTTATGCTTCGGCTGTCGGAAGCCTTATGTATGCAATGCTGTGTACGAGACCAGATATCTGCTTTGCCGTTGGCATGGTGGTAAGATATCAAAGTAACCCGGGGAAGGAACATTGGACGTCAGTTAAATATATTCTGAAGTATCTGAAAAGAACTCGAGATAGAATGTTGGTTTATCAGTCAGATAGTCTAATCCCCATCGGCTACACGGAATCGGATTTTCAATCAGACTTAGATTCCGTAAAATCTACCTCCCAGAGTGTGTTTTGCATGGGGAGGAGAGCGACGTGGGAAAAGTCGTTAAGCATAAATGCATCGCAGATTCTACCATGGAAGTTTAATATGTAGTCGCTATGAGGCAAATGAAAAGAAGCGGTTTGGCTTAAGAACTTCCTAGTGGACTTGGATGTAGTTCAATTTTCCCAAAGACAATCATCATTTTATTGTGACAATGCCGGAGCAATTGTAAATTCAAGGGAACCAAGAGCCCACAAGGCCAGCAAACACATTGAAAGGAAATACCATCTTATACGAGAAATCGTTAAGAGAATAGATATAGAGGTGACAAAGATCGGTAATGAGGAAGACAACCTAGCTGATCCATTCACAAGGGTCCGCCTCGTAATACATTCGAGAGACATGTGAAAGGAATGGGTGTCAAGACCGTTTGTCAATCGCTTTGAGTATAAGTTGGGAGACATTATTAGGCTCGTGTAGGTGACATTAGTTGTCACGCACTACACGAGACATCAGAGTATACTTAAAAGCGCATTTTGAGTATAAGTGGGAGATTGTTGGGATTATATCGAAAATATGCTTTTACTTTTGTATAATCGTGATCAATTTCGGACTTATTTATGAAATAAATTGTTTATCATCGATGCTTTAAATATCATCGAATGTCACATATATTTACCGTGATAACGTTTCAATAAATAGACGTGTTACATTGTAGTTAATTTAGTGATACCGGATCACAGAAGATTAAATTAACAGCCCCTTGTAACTAAAAGTACAACATTCATGACCTAGATGGAAATGAACAATCCATCGTGAAAGGTTGAAGTGTAAGGCTCAGATTGGTTTGTCTTGACCAAGAGATTACACTAGTGCATGTCTGATGCACTGAAGAGGACCTATAGGAGGACAAATTCTTCAGAACTGAACTAGGAAGAATTAGACCTCAGTGGTTAGTTATTTCTTATTCTTCGTCCCTTAAATAGGATTGAGTGTGGTTAGTAACTATTGCTTTGACTTATTACGGGTAGAGAATCAAGGAGATTCAATACTTTATATCTTGGGCAATATTATTGGTCACATGCGATTGCAAAGATTTAATACGAGAATCGCAGAAAGCACGCTTTGTTCGATTTGCCCCCCTTGGGAGGTTCATAAGTTTTATCATACCAAATCTTGCAAGTGGAACTAGTTTCCTAGATGGATAATAATGTTGAACCTGCCTTTACCAAGGATAAAATATATTAATTAATGGAAAGCTATTTCAAGTGGCTTGAATTAATTAATGGGCTAGATAATCTTAAACACGGAAATAATAAGGGAGTCATATTAACTGTAATATGGGTTAAGATGGATAGTGCAATATTAATTATGTAGTGGGATTAATTAATATTTATGGGCTTGAATAATATTGTGGCTCAATATTGATAATTCAAGATCCATTGGAAGATCCAATCTTAATTCTCCTAAAGACCTCTCAAGTAGCCCAACATAAAGTTCAATAACTGAAAAAGGTGTTTAAAAATAAAATAAATTATTGTTGCATTATTTTCCTTAAATTTCGAAATTATTAAAGAAAAAGAGGGAGAAGAATTTTCTTGAAAAGATTTTATGGAAATGAGATAAGTATTCTTGGAATACAAGATTATCCCATAAATTCAAGAAATCTCCCACTTGATTTCTTTAATTGTAATTTTCGAAATATATAGAGTAATAATAGGAAGAAGGATTTTCTTGATTTTCTTGAAAAGATTTTATGGAAAAAGATATGTATTCTTGGAATACAAGAATATCTCATAAATTCAAGAAAGATCCAATCTTGAAAAGTCTCCTATTAATTTCGAAAAAATGGGTTAAATAAGGGTGTGAGATTTTTGTGGAAAAATACACATGGAAAGAAGAATATATGAGATATATTCAAGATTTCTTGGAGATCAAGAAAAGATCTTTCCTAACCCTATTTTGAGCCCTAAGTTTCGTCCCCCTCTCTATTATAAATAGGGGATGAATGTTTCATCCCCAGTGAACACGAAAATTGGTTTTTCGGAAAAATATCAGCGTCGATAAAATATCAAATATTTTGAAACGTCGACATATTGTGTATTTTCGAAAAATGTCAATTGTGAGTGTACAATTCCATGTGCTGGAAAAATTAGTAAATCCACAAAGGTGGTGCAACAAATTTTATTTTCCCTTTTGTTAATTGTTCGCGATCTTCCTTCCACCGGATTGTCGAGCAAGGACTAGGGAATACTTGGGAAGGTCTTTTGGTGTGTTTTCATCGACGAGACCATTGCCATTCCAAGAGGTAAGTTCACGTAAACTCGTAGTAATTCCGCATGCGTAGGATTTACGTGAACTGTTTATATGCATGATTTGTTGTTGAATTATTATTTGAATTAATATAGGATTAATTCATGCTAGTAATAATTGTTAGAATTAAATTTGTATTTAAATATTCATCCCGAATAGATCCGGGCAATTAATTCCCCAACAGAAGTAAGTTGGATGCTAAATCTGTTAAGTGTACGTTTGTTGGATATGGCGGTGATGAATTTGGCTATCGATTTTGGGATGACAAAAACCGAAAGATAATTCGTAGTCGAGATGTCATATTTAATGAGCAGGTGTTGTACAAAGACAGGTTGGGGATATCCAAAGAAGGTGGTTCTGAGACCCAGGTTGTGGAGTTAGACATTTCGAACTCGGGTGGGAGCAAGGAGGTTCAAGATGATCAGGTGATTGTTGAGGAAGAACCTAGTACACCACCACCAACAATTCCACTGCGGAGATCCATGAGGGAACGGAGATCTCCTGATAGGTATTCACCTTCTCTTCATTATTTATTGTTGACTGATGGTGGTGAACTTGAATGTTATGCAGAGGCTATACGTAGTGAACATGTGAGCAAGTGGAAACTTGCGATGGATGATGAAATAAATTCGTTGATGACCAACGGAACCTGGGAACTAGTTGAGCTCCCTAAGGGCAAGAAAGCACTGCATAATAAGTGGGTTTACAGAATCAAAGAGGAGGCTGATGGAAGCAAACACTACAAGACAAGACTGGTTGTGAAGGGGTTTCAGCAGAAACATGGTATTGATTATACTGATGTTTTTACTCCAGTGGTGAAGCTAACTACCATTCGGTTAGTTCTGAGTTTGGTGACTGCAGAAAATTTGGTGTTAGAACAGATGGATGTGAAAACAACCTTTCTTCATGGTGACTTAGATGAGGACATCTACATGAAGCAACCGGAAGGATACTTGTCTAATGGGAATAGTGAGCTTGTTTGCAAATTGAAGAAGAGCTTGTATGGTTTGAAACAAACTCCATTACAGTGGTACAAGAAGTTTGATGGGTTCATGCACGAGATTGAGATCAATAGGTGTGAAGCTGACCATTGCTGTTACTTCAAGAGGTATGATGGTGGTTATATCATTTTGCTATTATATGTTGATGCCATGTTGATAGCAGACTCTAGTGCTCGGGAAGTGAGCAAGTTGAAGAAAAAATTGTCTGAAAGGTTTGCTATGAAGGACCTTGGAGAGGCCAAGCAAATCTTAGGTATGCGAACCGATCGTGATAAGGTGGCAGGAAAGTTGTATCTTTCACAGGCTGAATACATAAAGAAAGTCTTTGGGAGATTTAGTATGGAAGATGCAAAGCCAGTTCGAGTCCCGTTGGGAAGTCAGTTCAAGCTATCCAACAAGGACTCACCTAGTAGCGAAGATGAGCGGACGTACATGCAAAACACTTTGTATGCTTCAGCAATTGGCAGATTGATGTATGTCATGGTGTGTACAAGACCAGACATTGCACAGACGGTGGGAGTTGTTAGCCGGTTTATGGCAATTCGGGTAAGCAGCATTGGGAGGCAGTGAAGTGAATCCTTAGGTACTTGAGAGGTACTACTGAACAAGCTTTGTGCTTTGAGGGCAAAAGCGTTGAGTTGGTAGGATATGTTGATGCAGACTTGACATCAAATGATCTCGACAAAAGGAGGAGTACAACCGGGTATGTGTTTACTTTTGGTGGTACATCAATCTCTTGGGCTTCTTGTTGGAGAATAAGTTGTACAGATCTATTCGGGGTGAATATTTAAATACAAATTTAATTCTTATAATTATTACTAGCATGAATTAATCCTATATTAATTCAAATAATAATCCAACAACAAATCATGCATATAATTAATTCAAGTAAATCCTACGCATGCGGAATTCTACGAGTTTACGTGAACGTACCTCTTGGGATGGCAGTGATCTGGATGATTAGACTAACCAAAAGAACTTCCCAAGTATTCCCTTAATCCTTGTTCGACTATCCGGTGATAGGACACTTGTGAACAATTAACAAAAAGGAAAATAAATTATGTTGCACCACCTTTGTGGATTTACTATTTTTTCCAGCACATGGAATTGTCCTTGTGAATGAAAGAATCATCCCCTATTTATAGAGCTCAAGTGGTCGAAAATTGTGGCAAGATAATGTGGGAAAATCTTTTCTTGATCTCCAAGAAATCTTGAATATATCTCCTATATTCTTTTTCCCATAATTATAATATTCCACAAAATCCCACTTACTCTTTGTTATGGGATATTTTCGAAAATAATAGGCAAGAATCCAAGATTTGGATCTTCTTGAATTTATGAGATATTCTTGTATTTCAAGAAATACATATCTTCCATAATATCTTTTCAAGAAAATCAAGAAAATCTTTCTTGCCCTTTATCTTTCAAAAATTTTGAAATCTTCTTTATAAATAACCAAGTGGGAGATTTCTTGAATTTAATGAGATAATCTTGTATTCCAAGAATACATATCTTCATTCCATAACAAAATTCAAAGAAAATCTTTCTCCCCTTTTATCTATAAATTTTGAAAATAATTAAGCAAAATAAGCAACAATATTTATTTTATTTTAAACACCTTTTTCAGTTATTGGACTATATGTTGGGCTACTCAGGGGGCCTTTAGGAGAATTAAGATTGTACCTTCCAATGGATCTTGAATTATCAATATTGAGCCACAATATTATTCAAGCCCATAAATATTAATTAATCCCACTACATAATTAATATTGCACTATCCATCTTAACCCATATTACAGTCAATATGGCTCCCGGTTATTATTTCCCGTATTTAAGATTATCTAGCCCATTAATTAATTCAAGCTACTGAAATAGCTTTCCGTTAATTAATATATTTTGTCCTTGGTCAAGGAAGGGTTCAACATTATTATCCATACCGGAAACTAATTCCACTTGCAAGATTTGGTATGATAAAGCTTATGAACCTCCCAAGGGGGCAAATCGAACTAGCATTTTGCAACACGATTCTCCGTCAGATAAATCTTAGCAATCACACGTGACCAATAATATTGCCCAAGATAAAAAGTATTGAATCTCGTTGATTCTCTACCCATGATAAGTCAAAGTAATAGTTACCAACCCACGCGGATCCTATTTAAGGAACGAAGATTAAGAAATAACGAACCATCGAGGTCTAATTCTTCCTTGTTCGGGATTCAAGAATTTGTCCTCCTCAGAGGTCCTATTCAAAGGCATCACCATGCACTAGTGTAATCTCTTGGTCAAGACAAGTCTATCCGAGCCTTTACACTTCAACCTTTTCACGATGGGTTGTTCATTTCCATCTAGGTCGTGAATGGCATACTTTTTAGTTACAAAGGGATCATTAATTTAATCTTTCGTGATCCGGTATCACTAAATTAACTACAATGTAACACGTATAAATTATTGAACAGCTTATGCAAAGAAATATATGTAACATTCGATAATATTTAAAGCATCGGTGATAAATAATTTATTTCAAGAATAAGTCCGAAATTCAGCTTTTGATTATACAAAGTAAAAAGCATACTTTCCAAAGATAATCCCAACAATCTCCCACTTATACTCAAAGTCCGCTTTTAAGTATACTACAACATGTCTCGTGTAGTTTCTAATTCGTGACATCTAATGTCACCTACACGAACCTAATAATTTCTCCCACTTATACTCAAAGCAGACGGGCAACGGTCTTGACACCCATTCCTTCCACATGTCTCTCGAATGTATTTGAGAGGCGACACTTTGTGAATGGATCTCGCTGGGTTGTCCTCAGACGCTATCTTTGTCACATCTATATCTCATCTCTTAACGATATCTCGTGATAAGATGGTATTTCCTTTCAATGTGTTTGCGGTTTTGTGGGCTCGTGGTTCCTTGAATTTGCAAATCGCTCCCGGCATTGTCACAATAAATGATGATTCTATTTGGGCAAATTCGAACCACATCCAAGTCCACTAGGAAGTTCTTGAGCCAAACCGCTTTTTTTCGCCTCGCAGTTAGCCTACATATTCGGGCTTCCATGGTAGAATCTGCGATGCATTTCGCTGACGCTTCTCCATGTCACGGCTCCTCCCCATGCAAAAAAACACACTACCGGAGGTAGATTTTCGAGTCTATGTCCGATTGAAATCCGAGTCCATGTAACCGATGGGGATTGACTATCGATCGATAAATTAACATTCTATCCCGAAGTTCTTTTCAGATACTTCGTATCGTTTTTAATCGCCATTCAATGCTCTTTCCCCAAGTTACTTTGATATCTTGCCACCATGCCAACGACAAAGCAGATATCCGGTCTCGTACACAACATTGCATACATAAGGCTTCCGACAGTCGAAGCATAAGGAATACCTCTCATGTCATCTATCTCCTTTTGCATCTTAGGGGACATTTTCTTGGATAGATGGATTCCATATCCGAAAGGTAACGGCCTTTCTTGGAATCTCGAGATCTTTGAATCGTTTCAAGACGATGTCTATGTATGAAGCTTTCTGCGATAAGCCTATCATCCTTTTCTTGCGATCTCGGTGATCTTGATCCAAGGAGGATGTGTCCCGCTTCCCCTAAGTCCTTCATATCAAAACCGTTTTTGAAAGCCATGCCCCTTACGTCTGATAACACCTTCATATCGTTCCCGATGATCAGAATGTCGTCTACGTATAGTACTAAGAAAAGCAATGCAGTTCCGACACGCTTTTTGTACACACAACTTTCGAACTTGTTTTGATCGAAAGACTTTATAACATGATCAAAACATTGGTTACAAGCTCTGGATGCCTGTTTGAGTCCGTAAATGGACTTCATGAGCTTACAAACTAGATGTTCTTGGCCTTTTTCAATGAAGCCTTGGGGTTGTTGCATATAGATCTCTTCATCAAGACTTTAGAGCAGGAAAGCCGTCTTGACATCCATTTGCCAGATTTCAAAGTCAAGACAAGAAGAATCGATAAGAGAATTCGGATGGACTTAAGCATGGCTATTGGCGAAAAAGTTTTCTCATAATCGATCCCTTCTTTCTGAGTATAACCTTTCGCCACTAGTCTTGCTTTGAAGGTTTTCACCTTCCCGTCCGGTCCTCTTTTCCTCTTATATACCCACTTGCAACCAATGGGTTTGACCCCATTAAGTGGTTCGACTAGCTCTCACACTTTGTTATGAAACATAGAACCCATTTCGACTTTCATTGCTGTTTGCCAAGAATCTGCATCCTTGTCTTGGATTGCCTCGTCATATGTCCATGGGTCTGATTTGTCTTGTCCGGGAATCAAGTCCGAGGGCTCTCCTATTCCCATGAATCTCTTGGGTTGTTTCACAACCCTCCCACTACGACGAGGTTCCGGTTGTGTAAGTGTGTCGTTTGGTATATCGTCTTGTACAGTTGGCATTGAGGTTTGCCCTCTTAGCTCATTTAAGGTAATCTCACTTCTGGGTCTTCTTTCGTTCATATAGTCTTCTTCCAAAAATCTAAAGTGGGTGCTCATTACCACCTTTTGATCTTCGGGACCATAGAATATACACCCTTTTATTCCCTCGGGGTATCCTACAAACAACCTTAATTCTAATCGAGGATCCAATATTTCGGCTTCCTTGTCCAACACGTAGGCCGGACACCCCCAAATTCTCATGTGTCTCATACTAGGCTTGCGCCCGGTCCACAATTCTTTGGGAGTTTTGGGAACCGATTTGGATGGCACCAAGTTCAGAATGTAAGCTGCTGTTTCCAAGGCATGACCCTAGAACGACTTGGGAAGATCCGCATAACTCATCATAGATCTAACCATTTCCAAAAGAGTTTTGTTTCTTCGCTCTGCAACCCCGTTTTGTTGAGGGGTTCCGGGTGCAGTGAGCTGGGATGCAATCCCTTCATCAGATAAGTAGTTCAAAAACTCATCGCTGAGGCATTCGCCTCCACGATCAGATCGTAGAGACTTGATACATTTTTCCCTATGATTCTCTGCTTGAGCCTTAAATTCTTTGAATTTCTCAAAGGTCTCAGATTTATGCTTCATAAGGAAAATGTAACCGTACCTTGAGTAATCATCAATAAAAGTGACAAAATACTCCTCTTGCTTTGGTTGACATTGGACCACATACATCTGTGTGAACGATCTCTAACACTTCTTTGGCTCTACTCCCCTTGGCTCCAAATGCCCTCTTGGTCATTTTACCCTCCAAACATGATTCGCAGGTTGGAATTGGTTCAACTTGGAGCAACTCCAGTGAACTGTCTTTCACCAACCTTTGGATCCTCTTTGGATTTATATGACCTAATCTTAGATGCTAAAGAAGTGTCTCGTTCAAGTCTGATGAACGTTTTCTTTTCTCGGAAATAGTTGATGTGTTATAGGATGCATTTCGTGAGTGGTGTGCACAGTTAATTGTATAGAGATTATTCGACAACGTTCCATGACAGATAAATTTATCAAAAAGAGAAATGGTAACAACTTTATTAAAAGTAACCGAATATCCATCATACAAAAAGTTTAGAAACTGAAATCAAATTCTTTCTAAAACTCGGAACGTAAAGAACATCTCTTAAAATTAAAACTCTGTCTTCAAAAGACAGTGCACTTCTCCCACTACTTCACCGCCACTCAGAAGATAGCATCGCAAAGTGTGATGAGGATCTCACCCACTAAGTTGCCGGGTCCGCTTGAACCCCTGTAAAGTGAAACAAACATGATCGCTGGCTCGTGATCCACTACCCATTTAATGGGAGGCATACGCCGCTAAGAAAGTTTCAACAACTAAGGCGTGAGAATTACCTTTCTTTCCATTCCTTTTAGGATTGGAACAGGCTGACCTCGAGTGTCCTACTCTCCCGCTTTCCAAAACTTTCCTCATGCTTGATCCCATGCTCTTATTTGATGTTGAGTCTGCTTGGTTCAACTTTCTTCTCTTTTCATCATCCTTATCACCACATGACCTAGGATGAAAAGAAGATTTTGCTTTTCCCAAGTTCTTTTCCTCAAGGCTTCCCTTTCCCTTTCAACCAAAGTGAGAGCATTTACAAGATCATCCTTTGTAGAAAAATCTAGATCTTCCATTAGATACTCAAGATAGTGGTGATTATAGCTCTTTGGTAAGGATTGGAGAATGAAATCAATCTTAGTCTTGAAATCACATTTTTCGCCGAGGATCTCAAGTTACTCAAATAATACCATAACCCTAAGGACGTCTTTACTTTTAGCAATCGTCCTTTTTTTTCCATTTTTAATTCAAACAATTTCTTGCTTCACACTTTGGATTACCATATGGGTTCCGATGTGCGAACATCGCTTCGAGATTCTAAGAAGATGTCCGCAAATGACTCATATTCTTGATGAAGGTGTCTCAACGATTCGGCAGATGTGCTTTAATTGTATCCTTCATCAATTCCTTTGCCAGTTCCCATTCACCATAAATCATCTCATCCCATATTCCGGCGTCCTTAGTTGGTTTTTCGGGTTTTGGTGTATCAAGTACCCATTTGGAAGGTGATGCGGTTAGGACAGGTTTTAGTTTGTATTTCCAATCAAAATAGTTTTTACCAGTAAGCAAATTGTCTTTAAGTATATTGGACAGTGGATTAGAAGGTTGCGACATGATGAACTGAAATAAACAATAATATGCATAAGCACAAATATATCACAAGGTTTTGATCACATGCATCATATTAAAATCTAAAAAAAAATATGAACATGCATCAACCAACATCTCAAAACAGTTTAAATAAGCCACGTGGGGTGGGTCATTATTTAAAACACATTCAAGCAGGTTATAAACAAGAACAGTTACAAACCTTTAATATCCAGATTAATAGTTGGCTCCCACTTGACCAATATAAAATTGACAGGGACTTCGGGGAAGTATATGCATATCAATTTTATACCTAAGTAATAACCATGATTAAATACATGATTATTATTTCGTATTGAACGAGCCTCGTGGGGAGGGTCATCGTTGCCACTAATAATAACCCACAATCATCCATTTGGAATTCATTCACGTGAAAGCTATCTTTTGACCGTCCCGTGGGGGGAATTTCTCCAAAAGAATTCACAAATAAATAAATCATGGAGGTCAAACTTAATTCAATTTTATTATCCAAAATAAAATTGTCAATTAATTATTAAAACATACTTAGTAATTTTTGAAGGTGAGATTTTTCATTGGGCAACTCTCATGCAAACACATTTAAACAAATTAAATAAAGCATAAGATAGCACAAAAAATAAATCAAGCAAAGCAGAAAAATAAACATATTGGGCACAAATTATCCAATTGTCATGGTTTGATTTTTCTTGGTTTGATCTTGAAGAAATATCGTCTTGAATTTCTCCCACTCGATCGTCTCGAAAAAATACTCCGTCTCGAAACGCCACGCCAGCGGCTCACACAACGGATGCACGCCCAAGATCCGCCGGCCACTCGGCTTAAGTCGGCCTCGGCGGCCTCGCCCCGGCTTCAGCGAGCCTCGCATGCCGTTTTCACCGCGACTTCGGCGAGTCCAGCGGCTCCCTCAGCGAAGCGTCGTGCTAGCGTGCATCCGTAGCCTTTCGCGCTCGCCGTACGCCTATGCCGCGAACCTCGGTAGTCCGCGTCTCCGCCGTTACGCGCCGCAGCATCCGCTGGCGCATCATGTCGTCGTCCGCCCTCCGCTACTGCTCCGGTGTCGCGTGGGCCTGCGCCCGCCCGTCTTGCAACCTGATCGGCGCTTCGGCGCCGGCTTCAGCCTACTTATTTCGTCGTGTCCCCGTGCGGGATCCGCGTCGCCTTAGCGTGCCTCCCCCAACACGTTTCATGGCGAAACGACATACACTTCTGCTTAGGATTCACAGATTTTTATCCTTTAATTCTTCATCTAAATCTTCATTTTCGATCCGTTACAATTTATTTTACAAAAATAAATAAACCTAGATCTAGACTAGTCTATTACATTGATCAAATCAAACAAATCCTAATCTACTCGTGGATTTTCTAACGAGGCAAAACGAATCCAAACTAATCGAATTAAAAAAAACCACAATTTATATGCATGCATAAATAAACACATTAAATTCCATGACAATTGGATACCTGCAAAACAGATCTAGCAATTCTACTATCCAATTTCAAATTTAATGTCGTGAATTAAATTACAATTTAAAAATTCAGAGTCAAAACCGTGGCTCTGATACCAGTTGTTGGGGAATAAGTTGCACAGATCTATTCGGGGTGAATATTTAAATACAAATTTAATTCTTATAATTATTACTAGCATGAATTAATCCTATATTAATTCAAATAATAATCCAACAACAAACCATGCATATAATTAATTCACGTAAATCCTACGCATGCGGAATTCTACGAGTTTACGTGAACTTACCTCTTGGGATGGCAGTGATCTGGATGATTAGACTAACCAAAAGAACTTCTCAAGTATTCCCTTAATCCTTGTTCGACTATCCGGTGATAGGACACTTGTGAACAATTAACAAAAAGGAAAATAAATTATGTTGCACCACCTTTGTGGATTTACTAATTTTTCCAGCACATTGAATTGTCCTTGGGAATGAAAGAATCATCCCCTATTTATAGAGCTCAAGTGGTCGAAAATTGTGGCAAGATAATGTGGGAAAATCTTTTTTTGATCTCCAAGAAATCTTGAATATATCTCCTTGGTCAAGGAACGGTTCAACATTATTATCCATACCGGAAACTAATTCCACTTGCAAGATTTGGTATGATAAAGCTTATGAACCTCCCAAGGGGGCAAATCGAACAAGCGTACTTGTACACGATTCTCCGTATTAAATCTTAGCAATCACATGTGACCAATAATATTTCCCAAGATAAAAAGTATTGAATCTCGTTGATTCTCTACCCATGATAAGTCAAAGCAATAGTTACCAACCACACGTGATCCTATTTAAGGAACGAAGATTAAGAAATAACGAACCACTGAGGTCTAATTCTTCCTTGTTCAGTTCTGAAGAACTTATCCTCCTGTAGGTCATATTCAGTGCATCAGTCATGCACTAGTGTAATCTCTTGGTCAAGACAAGCCAATCTGAGCCTTACACTTCAACCTTTCACGATGGGTTGTTCATTTCCATCTAGGTCGTGAATGGCGTACTTTTAGTTACAAGGGACTGTTAATTTAATCTTCTGTGATCTGGTATCACTAAATTAACTACAATGTAGCACGTACGAATTATTGAACAGTTATGCAGTAAATATATGTAACATTCGATAATATTTAAAGCATCGGTGATAAATAATTTATTTCAGTAAATAAGTCCGAAATTCAGTTTTGATTATACAAAGTAAAAAGCATACTTTCCAGTATAATCCCAACACTTCTAAGTTGCAAAAGATCGTAGCTCAGTCCACTGCAGAAGCAGAGTACGTTGAAGTCACTGAGGCTAGCAAAGAAATGGTTTGGTTGCAGAATCTTTCGTGTGAGTTGGGGAAGGAGCAAAATGATAGTATTCTGTATAGTGACAGTCAGAGTGCTATTCACTTGGCAAAGAATTCGGTCTTTCACTCGAGGACGAAACACATTGAGTTGAGGTATCATTACATACGTTACCTCATTGAGAACAAAATCTTACAGCTGAAGAAGATCCGGGGAAGTGAGAATCCTGCTGACATGTTGACTAAGGTTGTGACCTTAGAGAAGTTGAAGTTATGCATGACTTCAACAGGCCTTGGCTGAGAATAAGGCCCGACACTATTACCAGTGAGAGAGACCGTTGAAACGGAGGAGACAAGTTACAGTTGGAGTCAGTCTACAGGTGGGAGATTGTTGGGATTGTTGGAGCCTGAGTTGGGGATACAGTGCGCGGGAGGAGCTCGACCAGTGCCCGTGGTCTAGCATTATTGCTCGGTCGAGCACCCCCCTATCCAGGACGCACCAGGCACTCGACCATGTTGCTAGCTCGAGCAGAACCGCTCGACCAAGGCCCGAGGTCGAGCGGTTCCGAGGCCCTGAACGCGGATTTTAGGGTTTCGGCCCGTCTCATATTTAAATACTTTTGACTCATTGTATTTGCCTCTGGTACGAAAAATACAAAAATCGTAGATCTCCTGGCTTGGTAGTGCCCCCAGACGTAGTCATTCCTGACGAACTGGGTAACCAAATTGGGTGTTCCTTAATTCTTGTTTTCATTATTTTCTTCATAATTGCTGCTTAAATCCTAACATTTCGTTGAAGTGAAAGCAATATAATAGTATCCCCTTACATTAAATTATAGTACACTTATATTGACTTATCAAGTGTTTACTCAATCAGCACATGCAAGTCCGCAGTTTCGTCGCTCTTTCGTTGGGAGCTTCACCACCATTACCAAGATAGAGCTACCTAACTAACTAACTATAAATAACACTCCTCCATCCACTCTCTCCATCACTTCTTCTCTTCTCTCTTTACAACATGAATTCATCATATCATACACACTCTTGTAATAATAACACACATACAATTAATCACGATGGTCGCTGCAGCTCACCATAGTCAGCTGAAAGAGTCGCAAATTCCCGCGAAAGGAAGCCACATGAGTTCCGACGTGCCCCTCCCCATCTACATTGTCTTCTTCTCGGTTGTGTATTATCTGTTCCTCCAATGGCGTGAAAAGATCCGCAACTCCACCCCTCTCCACATCCTTAGCCTCTCCGAAATCTCCGCCATACTCATCTTCTTCGCTTCCTTCATCTATCTCCTTGCCTTCCTTAATCCCCGCGGGGACATTTTGGATGATGATGAAGAAGAAGTAATTATTGACGAAATCGATCAACTGGCGGCCCCTAAACAAGATGCCTGCACCATTCCAGCTTCTCCCAAACCAAAAAACAAAACATTAATGGATGACCAATTGGCGCCTACTCTATGGTCGGAGATAGTGAAGTCTGTCGTGGACGGCAAAATCCCTTCCAAGTTGGGTGATTGTGCTGCGAAATGCCGGTTCTGTTCTGGCGGGAGAGCTGTCTCTTTTATCAGCAATTGCAGCAGGGCAATTAGTGAAGAGCCATATGAAGTACAATAGGTCTACTAAAGATGTCACCAACCCTTCTACTTGAGTTCCATCTCCCTTGTTTGATTCATGGCATTCTTTTTTTCTTTTTAATTAACTATCGAATATTGTACATTGATGAATTCTTAGAGAATGAGACAATCTCGTGTTGAGTTGAGTTGTTAGACCATATTTGCACTACTTTCTTCTAAGAAAAGGAATATTTCACTCTATTTTTTATTAGCATAATACACTTGCCATTTATTTATTACAACTACTTGAAAGAACCTATAGAGAAGTTGGGGGAGGAAACGGGATTGAAATGAGGAGAAAAATTATCAAAATGTTGAAGCAATTCTTGCTGAAAAGTTCAGCAACTCCATTTTGCAAAATGCTCTCTCTTATTGGGCCAGTCCATTTGGCCTTTTTAGGTAGAAAAACAGTCTAAGACAAGGATTAAAAAAACACCAAGCAGCTGAATCAAAGAAAATCTAATTGGGCCCAAGAAAAGGAAATCTCAGCAGCTTAGAAAGAACCGTTATAAGCCCATTTGCAACGGCCCAAATTCAGCCCTTCATCAGCATTGGATTAGCAAGTTAGCAATTTTTAAGTAAACTAGTATTTCAACCGAGTGTGCTCGGCAGATGTTATTTATTATATTACCTAATAAATTATGAATTTATAGAGCTCTAATCTATTTTTAGAAATATGACTTAAATAACGGATCCTCTCCCGCAACAATTTACTTCATTCCCTCAATTTTCTCATATCCCAACCGTTTATCACAATCCATGACTCAAAAAGGGCTCGTCTTCCTTTTTTCCTATCAAACAAACTCACCAAAAAAATAAAGGGAAAATAAAAGGAATATATTTCAGCTCCATCACTTCTCTTTCCCTGAAGCACTCTCCAACATATCTCTTTCTGGTTATTCAAATTCCAGCAGGGAAAAAAGGAAAGACAAACAATGGTTACGAAGTTTCCCTATATCGGAATTCTTGCATGTTGAAATATGTATTGAACTTTCAGATACAAGCAATTTATTTAGCAAAAAAATAATCTACTTTCACTTATCGCTATTGTAAAATTAAATTCGATGAAATCGAGTGGTGGAGTTTGTTTTTTGATGGATTTGAGTGACAGATATAATCTCCGGTGGAGACGAACGGCGGATGGAATTCCCGATCGGAATTGAGTGGGCGGATGTTTCACGAAAAAATGATGGGAGGAAATGAATGATTGGGCACGTCTTGGGAAAATTGCTGGTTTAGAGAGAGAAATATTGGGTTGGACTTAAAATGAAAATAGTAAATGGAAGACGTGCATATTTTGAGCCTTGGATTGTGATTTAACGGTTAGGATATGAGAAAATCGAGGAAATGGGGAAAATGTTACAGGAGAGGGGAGTGTGAAGAAAATGAGCGGGAACAGTTTTACACACACTATTATGTTTTTATATATTTATAAATAAAAACGTATTAACTTGAAAACGTGTATGCATTCAGCGTTTCTTGTGAAAGGAAAACCAACAGTAGAATGAGAAAAATGTATTAGCAGCCGCGAGCAATTACATTCTCACAAAATTCAGCAATGTTCTACAACCCTAGAGAGTAAAAAATGTAGATGTGGCTTAGATTAGATCAAATGAGCTCAAGGAGATCTACAACATCAAAACTATCATCTATAACTTCTATGAGAAGAGTAATTTTATTGGTCACATAAAAAAAAAAAAAACACATATTCAAAAATACTAATTTTTCTTTAAGAAAAAAAAAAAAAAAAAACTATCTCAATCCAAACAGTGACGCAAGAACAATAAAAGAAAAGCTAATTAAGCATCTACTATGATCGTTGTTCTCTTCCACGAAAAAAAATACAGGCTCCAAGAAACATTTTAATTGGAACGAACGATACAACCTAATCAATTACTCCTTGACTGTTTATACTATCAACGTCGAGTTTAAAATCACTTCTAAAATGATCAAATCATAAAAATCACCATCACAAACTAATCAAGAAAATATCGTCAACCCCAACGCGAAAACATGCATGAGGAAGATATTGCACGGTGCAGTGCAATATTGCTTATAAGTTAAATTTGAGATCAAATTAATATGCATTTTTATAATTGGAGTGTCCTAAATTGTAAATATCCAGAATAAGTTGCACCATTTTAATCAACATTTTGATAAAATTAAATGTTTTATATACCTATGAATTTCAATTTTGTCTTTAGTGATGAACTACACCCCCTGAGGCGGGGGCTGGATTTAGAGCTCTGTTATATATATGCATGCCAATTTTTATGTATCAGATGTGTGGCAGGATGGTTAGTTAAGTAATTTGTTACTCATAGGAATGTTTTTTCGATACACTTTGGTGCTGTAGATATTCTTTATTTTGCTTTAAATGATTACATTTTTTTCATTATTTTGCTTTAAGTGATTTCTTATATACAAAGGGAAACTTTTGAAGTGTAGCTTTATGTAATTGCTATAAATTCTATTTATATTTTTATTTGCTATACAATATAAATCGAGTACTTTTTTTTAACAATGTTATAAGCTTTTATATTTTATTTCATATATAGTTGCTTTTAATCACATGTTTTACTTAATAGAAATACAATAAATATTATATGTCAATTTTTACGTGGGAAGATTCACAAATTAATACCCATTTTTTTGAAATTATTGAAACGTAATTCTCCAACTATGTTCCGTCTTGAGCCCATCTAAAAAATAACCTACTCTATATTATAATTGGATTTTTACTATTAAATTTCAAGTTAATTGTAAATTTATTTTCATTTTTTTTTTCATAGTTTTATGCTCTCCCTGAGTTTAGTATTTGCGTCCGCCACTACTTCCCATTTACGATTAATGAATTGCTTTAGTAATTGAACAAATTCTATTATTATTATTATTATATATATTTTTTTTTTATTATTATTATTATTATTATTATTAGTATTATTATTACAACACTTAGCACCCATTCATTATATTTTATTTTACTTGATTTATTACACACTTCAAAAAATATTCTAATTATATATTTAAAATTTAATACTGATAAAAAAATATATTTAAAATTTAACATACATGTACTCCTGTGAATTAATTGTTAATGTCATTTGTCATATATAGTTATTAATCACTCGTTCTAGTTTTATAAATATTTATATTATACTGTATTACTGTATTCATTCATAATATACAAGGCTGTATAATAAAACCCACATGCACTAAACGTGCACCAACGAACCAAAACATATATATATATATATATATATTCACACATAGAAAATGACACATTAACATCCATCAACTTGTTCATTATTGATCATGTTCCAGTTCCACTCAAGTCGTTTTTCACGTTAATAAAATCAATGACCAATTATCTCTCTTTTTTCTCCTTGAGTTCAATTAGTTTATAGATTATGTGGTGAAGGATCATATTCAAGAAATTCCATTTATATACTCTTAACCATAACGACCACCAATTTCAATTTAATAATACACCAACGATTTTCATGTGTGAAACATTGCCAACTTCAAATTAACGATCATATATCATCACTGGAAAATACCAAAATTGAGAATCCGTACGCGGAGTATCTTTCGTGTAAGAAATTGTGCGTGTTTTTTGTTAAAAACACATTTAAATTGGTGTGGGTTTGAATGTAACAATCGAATGGATTAATATATATACCAATAGAAAGAATCAATACTATCTACCACTAAATTGTAACTTTCATTGATTGTGAAGTTCTAAAATGTCACACGTTAACTACTACTAATTAATTACGAGTGAGTGACTTTCTAGTCCAAATTAGGAGGCAATAGTACTAATAGGTGCAAGATTTTTTTTTAAATACTAGGAGGTCCAAAACCATATTTAAAAAGACAAAAATACCAATTTTCTCCTATTTATGAAAATCTTGTCTTTCTCTTAAGGGAGTGGATGAAATAAAAAAAAATAGGAACATGCATATGTGCATTTTAGTTACAGTTTAATACATCCACATAATTTAATCCTTAAAAAAAGCATTAGAATCTTAAAATTTTCATATCAAAATTAAAAATTACATAAATTTACATATTTAAAAACAAAAAAATTACATATCTTTGTCAAAAAATCTAAAAAATTACATATTTTCGTCTCCAGTTCAACATGCACATATGCATGTAAACATGAATATGTTCATGTAAACATGAATATGTTCATTTTTTAATGAACATATGCATCTCCATTACAAACCAGATTCGAAAAAGAATCACAAACAGATCCAAATCCTACATCTACAACTCAAAATTAAACAAAAATTCAAACAAAATTTGTCTGCAAAAAATCATCTTCTATTTCCAAAAAAATCAACAATCTTACAGAACAAAAATCTTCTATTTCCAACAATCTTGCAAAATAAAACCAGATCTTCCTTCATCCAATTTCAAAAGAGCTCACCAAAACCGCTGTCTCGGCTCTACAGTGCCGTCTTCGCCTCCAATCCCAAAAATCACACAGATCTATAACAAAAAATGAAATTAATGCCTATGAAATCGAAATCGAAACGAAATGAAGGAAAGATCTACAAAAATTTAGGAAAAATCGAAAAAATAATCGTACAAAAAGATCTACCAAACCTTTTTTTTCTTCTCCGACAACAGCTCCGTCGTGTCGCCTTCATCTCCGCCGCAAAATTCAAGCTCTTCACCGGAGTCATCGTGTCGCCTCATGTCGTTCTGGACCGATTAGTGTTGGAGAATTATTTGCACGGATCTATTCGGGATGAATATTTAAATACAAATTTAATTATAACAATTATTACTAGCATGAATTAATCCTATATTAATTAAAATAATAATTCAACAACAAATCATGCATATAAACAGTTCACATAAATCCTACGCATGCGGAATTGCTACGGGTTTACGTGAACTAACCTCTTGGAGTGGCAATGGTCTCGTCGATTAAACACACCAAAAAGTTTTCCCAAGTATTCCCTAGTCCTTGCTAGTCAATCCGGTGGAAGGAAACTAGCGAACAATTAACAAAAGGAAAAATAAAATTTGTTGCACCACCTTTGTGGATTTACTAATTTTTCCAGCACATGGAATTGTACACTCACAACGGACGTTTTTCGAAAATACACAATCTGTCGACGTTTCAAAATATTTGATATTTTATCGACGCTGATATTTTTCCGAAAAACCAATTTTCGTGTTCACTTGAGGATGAAACATTCATCCCCTATTTATAATGAGCTGGTGGTCGAAAATTTGGGGAAAAATAATATGGGAAAATATTTTCCTTGATCTCCAAGAAATCTTGAATATATCTCATATATTATTTTCTCCATAATTAAAATATTCCACAAAAATCCCAACTCCTCTTGTTATGGGTTATTTCGAAATTTTAAGGAAAAAGAAACCAAGATTTGGATCTTCTTGAATTTATGAGATATTCTTGTATTCCAAGAATACATATCTTCCATAATATCTTTTCAAGAAAATCAAGAAAATCTTTCTCTCCCTTAATTATTCAAAATTTTCGAAATTTCATAGTAAATAACCAAGTGGGAGATTTCTTGAATTTAATGAGATAATCTTGTATTCCAAGAATACATATCTTCATTCCATAACAAAATTCAAAGAAAAATTTTCTCCCATTTTATTTACTATTTTCAAAATTTAGGAAAAATAGCAACAAGAATTTATTTTATTTTTAAACACCTTTTTCAGTTATTGGACTTTATGTTGGGCTACTTGGGGGGCCTTTAGGAGAATTACGATTGGACCTTCCAATGGATCTTGAATTATCAATATTGAGCCACAATATTATTCAAGCCCATAAATATTAATTAATCCCACTACATAATTAATATTGCACTATCCATCTTAACACATATTACAGTTAATGTGACTCCCTGTTATTATTTCCCGTGTTTAAGATTATTTAGCCCATTAATTAATTCAAGCCACTGAAATAGCTTTCCATTAATTAATATTTTTTGTCCTTGGTTAAGGAACGGTTCAACATTATTATCCATACCGGAAACTAGTTCCACTTGCAAGATTTGGTATGATAAAACTTATGAACCTCCCAAGGGGGAAAATCCAACAAGCTTACTTGCACACGATTCTCCGTATTAAATCTTAGCAATCGCATGTGACCAATAATATTGCCCAAGATATAAAGTATTGAATCTCCTTGATTCTCTACCCGTAATAAGTCAAAGCAATAGTTACTAACCACACGCAATCCTATTTAAGGGACGAAGATTAAGAAATAACTAACCACTGAGGTCTAATTCTTCCTAGTTCGGGTTCAGAGAATTTGTCCTCCTCAGAGGGTCCTCTTGATAAGCATCATTCATGCACTAGTGTAATCTCTTGGTCAAGACAAACCAATCTGAGTCTTACACTTCAACCTTTCACGATGGATTGTTCATTTCCATCTAGGTCGTGAATGGTGTACTTTTTAGTTACAAGGGCTTGTTAATTTAATCTTCGTGATCTGGTATCACTAAATTAACTACAATGTAACACGTACTATTTATTGAACAGTTATGCCAAGTAAATATATGTAACATTCGATGATATTTAAGGCATCAGTGATAAACAATTTATTTCAATAAATAAGTCCGAAATTCAGTTTTTGATTATACAAAAAAAAACATACTTTCCAAAGATAATCCCAACAATCTCCCACTTATACTCAAAGTCTGCTTTTAAGTATACTACAACATGTCTCGTGTAGTTCCTAATACGTGACATCTAATGTCACCTACACGAACCTAATAATGTCTCCCACTTATACTCAAAGAAGATTGGCTATGCACTTGACAACCATTCCTCCCACATGTCTCTTGAATGTTTCCAGAGGCAGACACTTTGTGAAAGGATTAATTAGGTTATCCTCCAATGCGATCTTAGCCACCTCTTCATCTCCTCTCTTAACGATTTCTCGTCTAAGATTTCTTTCCTTCAGTGTGCTTGTTTGACTCATGGACTCTTGGTTCCCTTGAATTTGCAACTGCCCCTAGCAAATATTGCTAGACAAATTCGGAACTCCATCCAAGTCCATTAAGAAGGTCTAGAACCAAAATGGTTCTTCACTGCTTCACAAGCAGCTACTTACCCGACTTCCATGGTTGAGTCAGTGATGCATTTCTACTTCACACTCATCCATTTCATGGCTACACTTCACAAATGAAAGCACACTAACTGAGGCAGATAGTTTCTGGAATCTATGTCTGATTGGAAACCGAGTCTCACAGGCCGATGGGGATTAGACTATCTCGATCGATAAAACAACATTCTATCTCGAAGTTCTTTTCGGATACTTCGTAATGTTTTTTTAATCGCCATTCAATGTTCTTTCCCCGGGTTACTATTGATATCTTGCCACCATGCCAACGGCAAAGCATATATCCGGTCTCGTGCACAGCATTGCATACATAAGGCTTCCGACAGCCGAAGCATAAGGAATGCCTTTCATGTCATCTATCTCCCTTTGTGTCTTAGGGCACATTTCCTTGGATAGATGGATTCCATGTCTGAAAGGTACGAAGCCTTTCTTGGAATCCTGCATGCTGAATCGTTTCAAGACAGTGTATATATATGAAGCTTGCGATAAGCCTATCATCATTTTCTTGCGATCTCGGGTGATCTTGATCCCAAGGATGTGCCCGGCTTCCCCTAAGTCCTTCATATCAAACTGTTTTGAAAGCCATGCCCTTACGTCTGATAACACATTTACATCGTTCCTGATGATCAGATGTCATCTACGTATAGTACTAAGAATACCAATGCAGTTCCGACATGATTTTTGTACACACAACTTTCGAACTTGTTTTGATCAAACCCATAAGACTTTATTACATGATCAAAACATTGATTCCAAGCTCTGGATGCTTGTTTGAGTCCGTAAATGGACTTCATGAGCTTACAAACTAGGTGTTCTTGGCCTTTTTCAATGAAGCCTTGGGATTGTTGCATATAGATTTCTTCATCAAGACTTCCGTTAAGGAAAGCTGTCTTGATATCCATTTACCAGATTTCAAAATCGAGATGCGCAGCAATCGACAAGAGAATCCAGATGGACTTGAGCATTGCTACAGGTGAAAGGGTTTCCTCATAGTCGATCCCTTCTTTCTGAGTATAACCTTTCGCCACAAGCCTTGCCTTGAAGGTTTCCACCTTCCCGTCCGGTCTCTTGTATACCCACTTGCAACCAATGGGTTTGACCCCATTAAGTGGTTCGACTAGCTCCCACACTCTGTTATGATCCATAGAACCCATTTCGGCTTTCATTGTTGTTTGCCAAGAAACTGCATCCTTGTCTTGGATTGCCTCGTCATATGTCCATGGGTCTGATTCGTCTTGTCCGGGAATCAAGTCCGAGGACTCTCCTATCCCCATGAATCTCTCGGACTGTCTCACAACCCTCCCCTCTGACGAGGTTAGGTTGTGTAAGTGTGTCGTTTGGTATGTCATCTTGTACAGTTGGCACTGATGTTAGCCCCCTTAGCTCATTTAAGGTAATCTCACTTCTGGGTCTTCTTTTGTTCATATAGTCTTCTTCCAAAAATCTATAGTGGGTGTTTATTACCACCTTTTGATCTTCGGGACCATAGAACATACACCCTTTTGTTCCCCGGGTATCCTACAAACAACCTTAATTCTCGATCGAGGATCCAATTTTTCGCTTCCTTGTCCAACACGTAGGCGGACACCCCCAAATTTTCATGTGTCTCAAACCGGCTTGCGCGCTTGGGTCCACAATTCTTTGGGAGTTTTGGGAACCGATTTGGATGGCACCAAGTTCGAGAATGTAGGCCATTGTTTCCAAGGCATGACCCCGTAAGCGACTTGGGAAGATCTGCGATAACTCATCATAGATCTAACCATTTCCAAAAGAGTTCTGTTTCTTCGCTCTGCAACCCCGTTTTGTTGAGGGGTTCCGGGTGCAGTTAGCTGGGATGCAATCCCTTTATCAGATAAGTAGTTCAAAAACTCATCGCTGAGGTACTCGCCTCCACGATCGGATCGTAGAGACTTGATACGTTTTTCCCTATGATTCTCTGCTTGAGCCTTAAATTCTTTGAATTTTCAAAGGTCTCGATTTATGCTTCATAAGGAAAATATAACCGTATTCTTGAGTAGTCATCAATAAAAGTGACGAAATACTCATAACCTCCCATTGCTTTGGTTGACATTGGACCACATAACGCATGCGTGTGAACGATTTCTAACACTTCTTTGGCTCTATTCCCTTGGCTCGAATGCCCTCTTGGTCATTTTTTACCCTCCAAACATGATTCGCAGAAGTTGGAATTGGTTCAACTTGGAGAAACTCCAGTGAACCGTCTTTCACCAACCTTTGGATCCTCTTTGGATTAATATGTCCCAATCTTAGATGCCATAGAAGTGTCCCGTTCACATTTTCTTTTATCGGAAACAGTTGATGTGTTATAGGATGCATTTCGTGAGTGGTGTGCACAGTTAATTGTATAGAGATTTTCCATCAATGTCCCATAACAGATACACTCATCATTTCAAGAAATGATGTCATTCTTATTAGAAGAAACTAAGTATCCATTAACAGAATTTTAGAAACTGAAAGTGAATTCTTTCTAAAACTGGGAACATAAAGAACATCTCTTAAAATTAGAACTCGTCTTCAAAAGACAGTGCACTTCTCCCATCGCTTCACCGCCCTCTCGTAGCATCGCCCAGTGTGATGAGGATCTCACTGCCACTAAGTTGTCGGATCAGTTTGAACCCGTGAAGCAAACATGATTAGTGGATCCCGTATCAACTACCCACGAATGAGAAGTATACGCCGCTAAACAAGTTTCAACAATTAGTGCGTGAGAATTACCTTTCTTTCCGGCCCTTTTGGGGTTGGAACAGGCAAACCTCCATTGTCCTCTTTCACCGCAGCTTAAGCACTTCCTCTTTGGATTTTCCTTGACACCACCAGCATTCGTCATCTTATCATTGCCCTTGGCAACAGTTGAGTCTGATTGCTTATGGCCTTTGGTCACCTTCTTCTTCTTGCCATCCCTTGGCCTAGAAGATGAAGACGGACCACTTGCCGTCAAAGCTTGAGTTTGGTGCCCCATCAACATCTCTGCCGAGACCAAAGCTTGCAACAAATCAGCTAGCGAGGCAAAATTGCTCAGAAACTTTTGGGCAGAGAGTGAAGTACCAAATTCATCTGAGTCTCCAGATTATAATCTGCACTAAGAACTTCAAGTTTGCTCAGATGGGCCATTAATTTTGAGAACGTAATCCCTTACGGGTTTTCCCTCCACCATTTCAGCGACAAAATCTCTCGCAAGGTGATCTGACGAGTCCCGTATTTTTGACTCGTCAGTTGGCTCATCTGTTTTTGGTGTGTCAAGAATCCACTTGTGCTTTTGTGCAGTTAGGACAATTATAATTTTTCGTTTCCAATCAATATAGTTTCCATACTTATTATATTGACTTTAAGTATAATAGTAGTGGATTAAAAGGTTACGACATGCTGAACTGAAATAAATAATAATATGCATAAGCATAAATATATCACAAGGTTCGATCACATGTTTCATATTAAAATCTCAAAAAAAATATGAACATGCATCAGCCAACATCTCAAAACAGTTTAAATAAGCCACGTGGGGTGGGTCATTATTTAAACACATTCAAGCAGGTTGCAAACAAGAACAATTACAAACCTTTAATATCCAGATTAATAGTTGGCTCCCACTTGACCAATATAAAATTGACAGGGGACTGAGGAAGTATATGCATATCAATTTTATACCTAAGTAATAACCATGATTAAATATGTAATTATTATTTCGCTTTGAACGAGCCTCGTGGGGAGGATCATCGCCGCCACTAGTAGTAATCCACAATCATCCATCCGAATTTATTAATGTGAAAGCTATCTTTTGACGGTAAAGGTAGGGGGAATTTCTCCAAAAGAATTCACAAATAAATAAATCATGGAGGTCAAAATTAATTCAATTTTATTATCCGGAATAAAATTGTCAATTAATTATTTAAACATACTTAGTAATTTTTGAAGGTGAGATTTTTCATTGGGCAATTCTCATGCAAACACATTTAAACAAATTAAATAAAGCACAAGAAATCATAACAATAAATCAAGAAAAACGGAAAAATAAACATATTGGGAACAAATTATCCAATTGTCATGGTTTGATTTTTCTTGTCTTGATTTTGAAGAAACGCCGTCTTGAATTTCTCCTACTCGATCGTCTCGAAAAGAACTTCGTCTCGAAACGCCACACCAAGTAGCTCGCAGTCGGGATGCAAGCCCGTCGATCCGGCCGCCCTTGGTCGACCTCCCAAGACACCTAGGCAGCACTGCCGCTGCTCAGGTTTCAAGATGCCTCGGCAAAGCAGAGATCGGCAAGCGACAGCAGATCCGCTGCAGTATGTAGCGTCAGCGTCGCATTCGCGACTTTCGCCTGCCGCGCGGATCTCTGGCGGCTGCCGTAGCGTCCGCGCTGCCGCTTCGGCGCCGCAAGCCGCCGTCAAGATGGTGCAAGGCTACAAGACGCTCGCCCATCGCCGTCGCGCTCAGTTTCGGGGCGATCCCGCCCGATGCTTAGCATCGTGCCCGTCCGCATGGCGATGTCCGCGTCGTGCGCGTGCCTCCCTTGGCACGTTTCGCGCGATGCACGTTGTCCGCGTACGGTTCTGGATCTATCCTTTAATTCTTCGTCTCCGCCTCCGTTTCCGATCCGGTTACAATTTATTTACAAAAAATAAATAAACCTAGATCTAGACTAGTCTATTACATTGATCAAATCAAACAAATCTTAATCTACTCGTGGATTTTCTCACGAGGCAAAACGAATTCGAACGAATCGAATTAAAAACCACAATTTATATGTATGCATAAATAAACACATTAAATTCCATGACAATTGGATACCTGCAAAAAAGATCTAGCAATTCTACTGGCTTTATATTTTTTATTGCCTTTTAAATTTTCTGAACTAATAATATATCTTCTTTATTAAAATTTCTTTGTCCATTTTTTGTTGTTTTACTATATAACGGACCTGCTAGTTTGCTTAAATTTGGAATAAATTTTCTAGCATAATTAAGAAGTCCTAAAAAGGCCTGAATTTGTTTTAATCCCTCAAGTTTATCAGGAAAATTTATCAATTTTTCTGCAATATGTGGCTGGAGTTCTATTTTTCCATTCCCTATTTCTAATCCTAGAAAAGAGATTTTTCTTTTAAATAATTCCATTTTCTATATATATATATATATATATGAATAATATTTATAAATTCTTGATTATTTTTAGTACTACATATATTATGCATCTAGATAATGACAAATTCTTCTGTACACTATTTGCACCAATTTAGAATTGATGCAATTGAATTTTTAATATTTATTTTCAGATTTTTTTTCAATTTTTTTTTTTCAGTTTTTACCCGATCCGAACTCGGCCCAACTGGTTCATGGTTCACCCGACCCGAATGGGTTTAATTTTTTTTTTTTAATTTAGTTTTTTTTCTAGTCCGGATCCAACTCGATCCGAACTCGGCCCAAGTGGTTCATAGTTCACCTGACCCGAATGGTTAATGATTTAAGGTTTAAGATTCATGGTTTAGAGTTCATGATTTATCTAAATTAAAATTGAATCCAATTGCACCTTGTGAAATTGGTGCACACAAACATCACTCCTAAATAATATAAATACAAAATGAAATACATACATAATCCGGTAAGTAATATATATCAGCTGTACTGTGGGTTGCCATGTTGGAATATTTGATAAATTTGTCGACGAATATTATATATCAGACAAAAGTTAGAAGAAATTAAAGAATATGCTATTTTCATTTTTAAAATAGCACAAAACAACAAATGAGGATATCAAATTTCCCAATTTCCAGGAAATTAAATATATATACTTGTGAAATTATTTATAATTTGATTACTATTTTATTTGATGTATATATAAAACTCAGCTTATTTTGAAATTCTCGATCATGGTGAAGTATCCATCAATTTTTTATTTTTTATTTTTTGACAGGTTTTATCCATCAATATTGATCCCGTTACTAACAGAGTTAGGATGTGTCAGACCCAGTACGGAAATGGATTCCCTATTGTATAGCACGGTGCTGTGTAGTAGGAGAAACTGTTGGATTACAAGCGCACACACATTCCCGCACGAGTGTGTTTGATCCAACGATTTTCCTGTTGTACAGCACCGTGCTGTACAGTAGAGGATCCATTTCCAACCCAATACTACATTTTTTAGAATTAATTTTAATTACACCACTCATCTCTAATTCAATTGAACATTTGCCAAAAAAATTAATCTCAAACTCAATTAAACATTTCTATAAATGATAATAAAAAATATTTTTTTCTTTTTTATCTATATTCCTCAAACATCTCAATATTACACTCAATGTCATTATTTTTTCAACACTAAAATCAAATTTATCTCATTTAATTTACATAAATGACACTACTTTTACCATTTAGACCCCACTAAAAAGTAACTTTATTCCTTTTAATAATAATACATAATTTTTTTCTTAAAATTCATGTACGCAGTAAATGTTCAATTGAGTTAGGAACAGATGGATTAATTAGTGATATATATTTATAAGTTGAAATCACGACAAGAAAATAAAGAATTGCCTACAAATTTTTTTAAATGGATATGGAGTTTTCCATCAAAAAATAATTTGATTTTTAAATGGTGATAATTGTCTACGATATGTCTACAAATTTTTAGAATTTTAGTATGTAGACATACAAATTACCTATGAACAAACTGCATACACATTTGCAATTTTGTAGGCAATTATATTTATAGTTTATAATTGACCTATAAATTAGGATAAAGATTATTTTTTTCTTAATTAATTTACCTTGACAATAATTACCAAGATAAATCTCAGAAAAATTTATTTTCTCTCGCCGTATCTAAATTTAATACTCTGTCAATCTCTCTTGTTCCCTCGTCTGCATCTCTCTCCTTCAACATATATTTTCTCTCATCTTTTTCCTGAATAACAAATACGCATAAACTACTGATAAATTTTTTTTACGCAGAAATACATCACTCTGTTTTTCATAAACCAATTATTATGCACTTGAGAACCGATGTAGAAGGTAGAGAACCAAGAACAAATTCATTTTGTGATTCAAAAACATATAATTGGTTTATACTTAAAAAATAAAAATATATGTTTCTGCATAAAAAAAATTATCCGTAGTTTATACGTATTTGTGATTCAAGAAAAAGATGAGAGAGATGCAGACGAGAAGAGGGATACTGAGATTATTAAATAGATACTGTGAGGGTGAGAGAAAATAAGATTTTCTATGATTAATTTGGTAACTATGATTAAGGTAAATTAATTAAGAAAAAAATAATTCTCTCCTATATTACACGTGTCAAAATTTAATAGTGTTACACAGACATCGTGTAACATTTTCTATAACACCTATTAAATTCTGACACATGTAATATAGGAGATAAATTATTTTTTTTTTAATTAATTTACCTTGACAATAACTATCAAAATAAATCCCAAAAAAAAATTATTTTCTCACGTTATTTAAATTTGATACTCTCAATCTCTCTCCTTCTCCCGTTTGCATCTCTCTCCTTCAACAGATATCTCTCATCTTTTTCCTGAATTATAAATACGCATAAACTACTTATAAATTTTTCATCACTCTGTTTTTTATAAACCAATGATTATGCATTTAAGAACCGACGTAGAAGGTAGAGAACCAAGAACGAATTCACTTTTCAAGTCAATGCTACAACTTTCATTTTTATTTTTTTAATACATTCATTCATAATTCGAAGGCCAATAAGCTAAATGCAGAACGGAGTCAATCTGCCATTTCAAAACATCAAACTCTTAATTAGTTTTAACACATTTCAATCCACGATTCAAAATGTATAAAATATCAAACTTTGAAGAACCCATTGCAATGAATCGATTGCTAAATAATACTCATTTATGTGAATTTTTTTTTGAACTTCAAGCTAATACTTTAGACGTTAGATGAAATCCCCATTAATTGTTGGGCATACATAACTGAACATAAATCTCAAAATTTTCAACTCAGAATCGGAAAAAAGCAAAATACGGACATGAGGGCGTTTGTGATTCAGAAACATATAATTGATTTATAAAAAACAAAAAGATATGTTTCTATGTAATTTTTTTTATCCGTAATTTATACGTATTTGTGATTAAAGAAAAAGATGAGAGAGATATTCATTGAAGGAGAGAGATGCAAACGGGAGAAGGTGAGAGATTGAGAGTATTGAATATAGATATGGTGAAAGAAAATAAGATTTTTGAGATTTATTTTGGTAACTATGATTAAGGTAAATTAATTAAGAAAAAGATAATATATCTCTTATATTACACGTGTCAAAATTTAATAGGTGTTACCGAAGATATTACATCATTGTGTTACAGGATATCTCGTCCGTAAATTTAGGTACACAATTGAGTATGTGGAGAACGTTAAAAATACTTATTTTTATATAAAAAAATTTACCATCTCAATAACAAAAAAAGTTTGCTGCCCACTACCACAAATATAAGTTACACTTCGGTGAACAAGGTAATAATAACATAACAATAATAGTACATATACTTAATAATAATATTAAAAAATAGAATTCACCATGAATTCATATTTACACAATTTTTTGTCCACAAATATACCTCATAAGTAAATACTGAGTCCCACAAAACAAATTAGACGTGAACCATATGAGTAAAAAATCATTTTGTAACAAGAGAATAAGGATCATTTCACTACAAAATGAGTAGAAGTAAAAAGTTTTTTTGCATTTTTTTTAATTTTTAAATGTGCAATTTATTCATACTGAAAGGTGTAATTTGAATTTCATATTAATTGTTGTACATTTTTGTGTAAAAAAATTACATAATTCTGTGCAATAAATATATACAGTATAGTGTGCATTGTGCACCCAAGGCATACAAATTTTAGGGCGTATTTGCAAAAAATTATAATTAATTATAATCACTAGGAATTGTGTGCATAAGCATTTGGAGTATTTTATTTCTTTTTTATAGATTAAATAAACTCTCAAAAGTTATAAACTAAAAGTTAAAAGGGGATTTTTTTTGATAGTTTATGAGCGTTTTTTAAGTATTATAAACTTTATTTGTATTAAATTTTTTTATAAACACCATCAACTTTTATTATTAATCAATTTTTTCATAATCTCTAATTTCATCACTTTTTCAAAAGGTTGATTCTTTGCTAACACCCCAGGGCCTTCAAATAGTCTAAGTCTAAGTCTTGTATACATTCAGGTGCATCGTGCACTTATAGTACATTTTAAAATCGTATAATTTATTATATTGAAAAGTGCAACTAAACCGTTCAACTATTAATATGAAACATTAGTTACACTATTCAGTGTGAATAAGTTATTTTTTTCAATATAACAAATTGCATGATTCTAAAATACACTATAAGTGCACGGTACATCTGGGTGTACATGAGACCTACCACATCAAATATACTTCAATTTTGCATTTTAGTGGGTTTACTTTTTAAGTTTTACTTGAGACTGCAACCCGACCCGCCCATCACGCTCTTTCCATCCACCACCATTTACCAACACCAACACCCAACTATAACTATAAATAGAATCCTGAATCCCTCCATCCACAACCACCATTTCTCCCCCCCTATTTACATACATATTCCCCCCACCCCCTTTTCCATTTCACTTTGAGGTCCAACAATTTATACGTATTCACATCCTTTGAATTACCACAATCACGATGGCCGCTGTTCGCCGCCGCCTGGAGAAAGACTCCCAAGTTCCGGCGAAAGGCGGCCATTCTTCCCACGCCGACTCCCCTAAGGGATCCGATGCCCTCCCCCTCCCCCTCTACCTCGCCAACGCTTTTTTCTTCACCATCTTTTTCTCCGTCGTCTATTTTCTCCTCACACGGTGGCGCGAGAAGATCCGCCACTCCACCCCTCTCCACATCGTCAACCTATCCGAGATTTCCGCCATTGCCGTCTTCTTCGGTTCGTTCATCTATCTCCTTGGGTTCTTCGGTTTGGGATTCGTCCATTCCCTTGTTAATCCCCGCTCTTCCCCCGACGAGGTTTTGGATGACGACAAAATTAATTTCGACGATTTCGATCAATTGATGCTCAAGGAAGACTCACGCGCCGCCCCCTGCGCCGCCGCTCCTCCGCTCGATATATTTACGATGCCTTCCCCCGAACCAATTGTAAAATTAATCGACAATCAATTTCCGCCTCTTTCATCCGAGGAGGATGAGGAGATCGTGAAGTCGGTTGTGGAGGGGGAGATCCCCTCCTACTCCTTAGAATCAAAATTGGGGGATTGTCACCGCGCCGCTGCCATCCGCCGTGAAGCATTGCAGCGCATCACCGGAAAATCGCTCGACGGTTTGCCTCTGAATGGCTTCAATTACGACGCCATTCTAGGTCAGTGCTGCGAAATGCCTGTCGGTTACGTCCAGATTCCTGTCGGCATTGCTGGACCACTTTTGCTGAACGGCGTGGAGTATTCTGTCCCCATGGCTACAACAGAGGGGTGCCTCGTTGCTAGCACAAACAGGGGATGCAAGGCCATTTATGTCTCCGGTGGAGCCACCAGCATTATCCTGAGAGATGGAATGACCAGAGCGCCGGTGGTTAGATTCGCTACGGCGAAACGGGCGGCGGAATTGAAGTTCTTCCTGGAAGATCCTCTCAATTTTGATGCATTGTCGCTTGTATTCAACAGTTCCAGCCGATTTGGGAGGCTTCAGAAAATCAAATGCGCCATAGCCGGAAAGAATCTGTACATTAGATTCACGTGCAGCACGGGGGACGCCATGGGGATGAACATGGTATCCAAGGGTGTCCAGAATGTCATGGATTTCCTCAAAAAGGAGTTTCCAGACATGGAGATTATCGGCATCTCTGGTATATTTTCTATCAAATTCCCTTTGTTTTTTTACTATAATTGAAACAATGAACGAAATTATCTTGCTACTGCTGATATGAAATTGACAAGTATATAGGAAACTACAGTTTCTCTTAGGTGGTGTTTGCACTCTCTATTTTTTTAATGAGAAGTGTTTTTTTTTAAGCTCCAAGACTCAACTTTTTTAAATTTTAAGTGTTTTTTCCTGTGCACTCGTGTTTGCAAACGGGGCCTTACGATAATTGAAAAAATGAAAAGAATTATCTTGCTAATGCTGATATGATATTGACAAATATATAGTGAACTAAAAAACCCTTTTGTAGCCAATCATGGGCGAACGACGGGAATTGAACCCGCGAATGGTGGATTCACAATCCACTGCCTTGATCCACTTGGCTACATTCGCCCCTCTACTATTACTATAATGAATGAATTTACTTTTTAATTCAAAATTAAATTCAATTTATTATCTTACAAGTTCTAAAAATTCCAAAATGAAATTATTTAAATTATAAATTAAATAAAAAAAATTATACAGAACGAAAGAATAATATTCAATCATTAATCAATCCTTAAGAATCCCCCCTCTTTCTTTTTTGGATCCTGTAATGGAAAAAACAAAAGTAATTGAAAAGAAAATTAAGGAGCAATAACCACCCCTCTTGATAAAACAAGAAAGAGTTTATTGCTCCTTTTATTCTATTTTCAAAAACTCCTATACACTAAGACCAAGTCTTATCCATTTGTTGGAGCTTCGATAGAAGCTAGGTCTAGAGGGAAGTTATGAGCATTACGTTCATGCATAACTTCCATACCAAGGTTAGCACGGTTGATGATATCAGCCCAAGTATTAGTTACACCGCCAAATTTATTGTAGAAATTTTCGGATCAATGGTTAGACCATGCAAACTAGAAAGAGGATAATTAAAAAAATGAACAAATTTATCTTGCTAGTGCTGATATGAAATTGATAAATATATAGGAAACTACTGTTCGGATAAGAAACCAGCTGCTGTGAATTGGATTGAGGGCAGGGGCAAGTCAGTTGTGTGTGAGGCTATAATTAAGGAGGAGATTGTGAAGAAGGTGCTCAAAACTGACGTAGCTTCCTTGGTGGAACTCAACATGCTAAAGAACCTCGCAGGTTCGGCCATGGCCGGAGCTCTGGGTGGCTTCAACGCTCATGCAAGCAACATCGTCTCTGCTGTGTTCATCGCAACAGGTCAAGATCCTGCACAAAACGTTGAGAGTTCTCACTGTATCACCATGGTGGAAGCCGTTAACGGTGGAAAAGACCTTCACATCTCTGTCACCATGCCTTCCATCGAGGTACATGTCTTTGCATTCTTTAGCTAGATTAGATGTATTCATTATATCTATTCATCATAATCATCATCTATGTGTAACTCTCTAATGGGGAACTCTGGTATCAGGTTGGTACGGTTGGTGGTGGAACTCAGCTAGCCTCACAGTCGGCTTGCCTCAACTTGCTCGGAGTAAAGGGAGCGAGTATGGAGGTTCCAGGGTCGAATTCGAGGTTATTAGCCACCATTGTTGCCGGTTCAGTTCTGGCGGGAGAGCTATCTCTGCTGTCAGCAATAGCTGCAGGGCAACTTGTGAAGAGCCATATGAAGTACAATAGGTCTACCAAAGATGTAACCAAGCTCTCATCTTGAGGTTTGTACTTTGTACATATTAGAAACGCCCTCAAATTAGGTAATGGTGAATGATGAATTGCTTTGCAATAGTTTTCAGTTTTTAGAAAGAAAGGTTAAACTAAAGGTAATGAAAACAGTGGACGACTGATATTGAAGAGAGATTGTGGTGCCATCTGCACTATATTTATGTCAAGAGATTGCCTCTCAGCCCTTGATATCATAGTAGGTGACATCGCATCTTGAAATATTTCCTAGGTTGTAGTTGTAGTATAGTTTCCGTGTAGCCAGTCATTTGTATTTGATTAAAATCTTATTCATTAGTCTTTCCTTTTAAGAATAATGCAATATGTTTGCAGCTTGATGTAGAGGAATTTTTAAATGTAATACAGATGATGTTTTATGCATCTTGTTTTTCTTGTGTTGTTTAATCCATGCCGAATTTTCAAATACGTAATCAAAACTTATCTAGCCTACCTCAAATAATTCAGGGTGCTTGGTTCAAATTCTTCTGCAGGAGTGATAATGAGAATCATTGAATAACCGATTTGGTTGGATTTTTTAATGAAATTTTAGGGTGTTAGGTACTCGAAATTGGGTAACATGGTCTCGATTCTGATCCTGTGTCTTATTTGTATACCTGAAATATCCGAACAATATCTCGAGAACATTAAAATTTGAGAACTGGCTGTTTGCTTCTGCATTTTTTTTCTGTTCCAAACTTCCAAATCTGAATTTTTTTTCCTCCCTTTTCATCATAGACAGAGGGAGGAGAAAGTAAGCTCGTGTTTTCTTCTTATCGTCATTATCTTTCGCCGTTTTCACTGTTTTTGCTGGACTTCGTGCTCAATAAGGGCGTGGGAGTTTTCAGATTTTCTGAGCTTTTCACAAAGCAGTCACAGGAAAATAGTGTTCGTTACTGTTGATTCTTATTGGAAACACCAATGCAAGTTTAATCAGATACAGGTTACTGGTGAGTAAAATATTTCTGCTGATTCTTATTAAAACCATTTTCTTTACGCCATTTTCATATAAAGTTGTTCTTGCTGTGTTGAAATAATTATTTTCTGCAAAATGTTGTGAAAAATGAGAAAATTGAAGTACTTTGAGGAGCTGTTGGTGGCTGTAATCCTCAAACGGTTGAAAGTAAAGATATTTATCCATTTTCATATTCAAAAGTATTATCTGGTTTAAAGCGGCCATTTCTAATTTCTCTATTTTCTGTTCTGTTTCCTTTTCTCAGTTAATTTCCCCATAAGTGAGTTATCACGATTCACATAGAATATCAAATTTACATTAAGTTGCATTGGCTGAATGGATTTAAGCAGATGAGATACCCTTTTAAAGCCATAACGCTGTTGTGATCTTCCTGAGAAGATAAAATCCTTTGAAATTAATATGTATTTCTTGTCATATAATTGTATCTTGTGTCTCTTGTAGTTTGTTAATTTACAATTTGTACATGGAAAAAAGAAACACGTACTCGACATTGGATCCAAGCAACCCTATTTTTTCCAGGTACCCGATAATTCGGTTTGGATCCTGGTAACACCACTAACTACCCCAAATCTCGGGTACTCAACATAATAATAAAACTAGAGTAGGTCTAATGTGCAAATTTGTATAGATGAAAATCTATAAAATTGCCCTAAATTAACCAACTACACTCTAAACATTAAATAATTAGCCCTAAATTATGAACTATTTGAGCTGGATGAACCATGAACTAGTCGAGCCGAGTGAACCATGAACCACTCAATTTTGTATTATATTCATCAATTATAGAATTTGATTAAAAATTAAAGTTTTTGTATTTATATAAATTTGCATACTAGACTTTGTCATAAAACTAAACCTGTAGAGAGTGATTGGGGTGGTAAGTTCAGAAGTTTAATCAATGTGTTTTCACAATCTGCCATTCTTCATAGTCTCATGTGGATACACTTGAACAATTTTGTCTCTCATGTCTACGCCATAAACACAACTTCTACAAAAATCTTACGAGAAAAAATGTTTCTTGGTCCCATAACTTTTTTATAATTCGTTTTTTGTGCCAAAAAATTTAACATTTCAATTTTGGTCTTATAACTATCTCGATTGTCCAATTTTGATCTCATTTTTGCCGAAAAACATAAAATTTGGTCTTTTTATCACACACAAGTCACATGCAGGTTAAAATTGGGGTTTTCCGAGCGTGTAGTTGACGTGGATGTTAAAAATTCATTTTTTCCGCACTCTGGAGAAATTTTCTTGTTCTTTTTTATTTTTTAGAAAAATGAACTTTTCTTTTAACAGTCAGTGTTCACATCAAATACGAGCTCGAAAACTCACATTTTTAACCGATACGTGACTTGTGCATGACTGAAAATGATAAAAAAAAAAATTGATAAAAATGGGACAAAAATTAGACATTCGAGATAGTTAGGGTGTGTTTTGTTTAGTAGTTAGGTTTGATTAAACATGATAGGATTTGGTGTGATTGCACTATTCACTTGTCTTTTTTTTAAACATAATATGTTGTTTGGTTTGTAGTATTAAGTATTAGATTGTTAGTCATAAACATGTGTAATTAGTTGTTTGGACTATATGATTATTATATTTTTTCTATGGTATGACCAAAATACCCCTGCAGTTTTTTTCGAAAAGGTATAACCCAAGTCCCAATTGATACTACACGATGCTGTGCATTCCAAACGGCACCGTTTCTGTACATATTAAATTGATGAGAGATTTAAGTATATTTTAAAATACAACTATCATATTATGCGTTAGATTTTTTGTAACACTATCTAGTATCTAATGATTTTTATAGTGTGTGATGGAGTTTCAATTAATAAATTGATTAATCAATTTAGAAATATTGATTAATTATATTTTATTTTAAAAATTAGATTATCTCCTATTTAAATTAATTAGGTTAAGTCTTGTATATTCAAATACATCATACACTCATAGTGTATTTTATAATCGTGCAACTTATTATACTGAAAGATTCAATTTATTTATATTAAAACGTGTAACTATTTTTCATATTGGTGCAATTTTAATTTGATTCATGTGCATCCCATGCACCAATTCAAATTTGTGCAATTTGATTCAATTTTAATTTGGATGAACTATGCACTCTAAACCATAAACATTGAACCCTAAATCATATATGAATTATTTGGGATTGGTCACACTATGAACCACTTTTGGTCGAAGTGAACCAATTAATAACCACTTTAGGATTTGAGTCCAGATCAAAAAAAAAAAAAAACCAACCTAAAAGTGAAATTAAAATTAAAAAAAATTGAAATAAAAAAAAAAAAAAAAACTAAAACTAAACAAAAAAAAAATCATAAAATTAAATTACACCAAATTGATTTGATGCAAATGGTCAAAAGAGAATTCACCTTAATACCCAAACACAATATATATACATGGAATATTGTTTCACATACCATAATAATTATATTATTATTTTTAACAAAATAAATTACTGTATATTTTAATATTTAAAAAATGCACAATACCAACGCAGCAATTGTTGACTTATTAATATTAACTAATCTCACCGTAGTAATACCAACGCATTTATATGTATATCACACCTCAATAAAACTAACCACCTCAATTTAAAATGCACAGAAACGGTGCCGTTTGACATGAACAGAAGCGTGCAGGATCCGTTTCCCAATTATTGACTCCCTTCTTCTTCAAACGCAAACCCCCAAATCTAGTGAGAGAAAATATCTCCATCCAACAGCAAGCACAAATCCAAATCGAGTTCACAGATCGTCGATTATGTCGCACGACGACGACGACTGCAGATGCCGGCCGTTAGGGTTTCTGTTAGGCCTCCCCTTCGCCTTCGTCGCCCTTCTCCTTTCAATCGTCGGCGTCGTCATCTGAATCGTCGGGTGCGCCTCCCTCTTTTTCAAAAAATTGAACTCTGAAACGGTTAATTTGTTGAATTTGGTCATTAATTTTGAAAATTTGAACTCTGAAACGGTTAATTTATTGAATTTGGTGGTTGATTTTTTTTTTTGGAATTGAAAAATTGATGAGTGCAGAATTTTGCTGAGTTGCTTGTGCCCGTGTTGCCTGTGTGTGACGGTGATTGTGGAGTTAGCGATTTCGTTAATCAAGTCTCCGTTTTCGATGTAATGGCATTTCCGAAATATATGTGAAAAGCTAAAGGGTATTTTAGACATTCCATCACTACCTAATTTGGACAGAAACGAGTTGATAATTCATCTTACCCCTTGGGCCTAGACATGCCCAAACGGTTCGAACCGCCGATTCCCAAGGTTGAAAAAGTTGGAACCGGGCAAAAAAAAAAAAATAGTTTATCGAACCTAACCCAAGCAAAAATAGTTTTCCGGTTTTCGGTTTCGGTTCGGTTTTTTTTTTTTTTTTTTTTATTAAAATACAAAAAAAAAAAAAAAATTAAAGTAAATTTAAAGAAAATGAAGCAAAATCTTATGTTATTAAACATACAAAATTACAAATAACAAACAACTAAAAAAATTTACAACTTACAACTTAAAAGTTACAAGTTAAAAGTAATTTACAATTTAAACAATAAACATGCTAAATTGTTAAATGCTAATGTGGTAAATTACAACTTAATGCTAAACATACAATTTACAAGTAATTTACAATTTACAATTTAAACATTAAACAATAATTTAATGCATTACAAAAATTACAATTTACAATTTACAACTTAAAAGTTACAACTTACAAGTAACGTGCTAAATTGATAATGCTACAAATACAAGTGTACAACTTATAATTACAATTAAAAAAATTACAAATAATGAAAAGAGGATAAAAAAAAATGGGGGGCTTGGGCATAATTTTAAATTTTAAACTTAGAAAATTCTACGTTAAAAACTTAAAATTATGTTCTTTCTACGATCCGATTAGAATCAAAGTTTCACGTAGTTCTCTTACCTTGTTTCTTTCCTCAAGACTTAAATCTTAAGAAGATTTAAGCTTCACTTTTGGTTTCGGTTGTGTCGTTGATCACACTATCTTTGCTAGAATCCGCGCTAAGAGCTTCATCTTGTGTTCGATCTTCGGCTTTCACCCAATCATCAAGTAAACATTGGTTTCAAAGTCTTTCAATCGTCAATCTTGAACGCTTTCATTCAAGATATGTCCACCCAAGCTAAATGCTCGTTCGACGGCTACGGTTGAGACGGGACATGCATATACCTCTTTTGCAATCATACTCAACACTGGATAAGCATCTAATCGCCTCGACCACCACTTTAAAATATCAAAATTTTATAATTCTCCCGGTTGATACTCAAAAGAAGGTGTATTTAGAAAAATTTCAATTTCTAAGAAAACATTTGATTGTCTTGAATTTCAAGACGTTGTTGATATCGTTCTTTAGAAAAAATTATCTAAGCGGGAAAATTTACCATAAAGACCACGACCAAGGGATTGAGTATCACCACGTCCACTAGTAGTACTAGTAGCACCACAAACACTAGTAGAATCACCACTAGTAGGACCAAATTGAATTTTATATTCTCTAAAAACATCCATAAGAACTTGTTTAGATTTTTGGACAACCACAATAGGAGAAGGGGTGTTATCATCTGTAATAGGAAATAAAGCATCAATCCACGTATCATCAATCCAATGACAAGTAATGCCCATATAATTATGCTCTTGAAAATGATCACTCCAAATATCCGAACATATAGAAATTTTTTGAGTTAATCTAGAAAACAGACTAGTTATTTCATCTCTTATTTCTTTAGCCATTTTATCAATTTCACGAGTAATAGAAGACCGTGAAATTTTTTTGGCCGAAGGATTATAAGTCGTAGTAACCCATTTTTCAAATCGAAGATCATTTGCAAAACGAAAAGGAAGATGTTTAGAACAAATAAGTTTAGTTAATTCTCTTCTAGCAACCTTAACATTATATCTAAATAAACTAGTAGGATTACTTACTTCACCACCTTCAAAAGACGCCGTGAATCCACGTAGTTGCGTTTGAGATGTAGTCATTCACAAGACTTCTTTATGTTTTGCCAACAAGTGTTTTTTAAATGTTTCATATCCACCACCTTTCTCAAAATGATAAACACTAGTGCAATAGTTACAATAAACTTTAAATATATTTACTTCATCGGTTGCCACTTTTTTAAAGTGAATGGTGAATATTTCGGATGCAAGAACTCTACATTTTCTTTCTCCGCCTTGAGGTGGAATGGCCTCCTCCTCCTCCTCCATATTTTCTTCGTTTCCATGAGGACCATGACCATGAGTACTTTCTTGAGTACCACCACGAGGTTGTTGAAATTCTTCATTTGAAAAAGTGGCATCCGCATAACCGGGACCAAGACTCGCTTCTATTTCCTCCACACTCCATGGAATATTGAATTGTGCAGTAGGAGGAGGAGGTGGAGGAAAATCGGAAGTCATCGGACTCTTTCCTTTTCCTCCTCTAGAAGATGATGATCCTCCTCTTCTTGACATTTTATTTTATGTAATATAAAATATAAAGTAAAGTAAAGTGTATATAATAATAATATAAACTATATACTATAATGTATAAAATATATCAATATAGATAATATATGATGTATGAATTATGAACTATAATGAAGCTTATAATTTATAAAGTTAGAACTTAGAACTTAGAACAAGAGAATTAGAGAGATGGAGAAGAATTGATCAATTTGGATCAAGTTGGTGCAAGAAAATGAATACAAATGAGGGGTATTTATAGAGTTTGAGAAAATAAAAAACAAAAAAAAACGGTAACTTTAATTTGAATCTCGACCATTGGATCAAAAAAACGGTAACATTTGACTCAATCTCAACCATTGATTAAAAAAAAAAAGGCAGGAACCGGCGGAACTGGCGGTTAACGGTTCGGAACCGTGGAACCGGCGGTCATATTTTCGGTTCCAACGGTAGGCAGGAACCGGACCGTGAACCGCCGGTTCCAACGGTCATTTCGGTTCCAACGGCCGGTTCCGGTTCGGAACCGCGGAACCGCCGGTTATGGTTTCGTATGAGTAGGAATCGAAACCGAACCGTGTAATACACGGTTTCGGTTCCGGTTCTTCACGGTTCCGATTTATCCGGTTTTGATTCCGGTTTATCCGGTTCCGGTTCGAACCGCCGGTTCCGGTTCCTTTGGGCAACTCTAGTTGGGCCTAGATGAGTAGTCATGGATTCGTGGGTTTAAAACTGATATTGGACCCGGGCCCAACCAAAGTTTCGGGCCTATAATCCATACACAAAACAACTTACTAATGCCTACAAAATAATCTAACTAGCCTAGTCCACTAAACAAAACACACCCTTAGAGAACCAAAATTAGATAATTAAATTTTTTTAGACAAAAAACGGATTACAGGAAAGTTATGGGACGAAAAAACTTTTTTTCACGAAATCTTACAATACAAAACTCTTAAAAGCATTCTATGCCTGATTCTAACATTGCAAATCAAGTTGTATGATCTCATATATGAGCACAACATCAAAACTTCCATTGCAGGTGTTGTTGAGCCCTGATGCGAACAAGGGTTTTGGATCCAAGAATAGATGCAAGATTATTCGCAAGATTGTCCCAGATTTGTCATCATCAAAGATATTGTCCTATATTTTGCAAGATACGGCAAGATACACAAGATTACTCTAATTTTATTATTTAATTGTCTAGATTTATTTTTTATCCTTTAATTTCGTATTTATCGAGGTTGTTAGATATATTTGCTAGATTTGGTCCTTTTTAGATTAGGTTTAGTCCTTTTACTTTATAAATAGTTCTGTACGTTTTTTGAGAAGGGAATCAATGAATAAAGTATAACTTTTCTTAGCAAATTGTTGTTAAAAACTAATCGTTCACTTCTTTGCTTTGAGCAGGCGTCGATTTTATATTAGTCTGCTTATTATTCCTGTTCCCCAAATCGCGGTTCTCATCAAGCCCCACTCGCTTTTGAAGCCTTAAGCCTTTAAGGATGCTATAGTTAGAGAAATCGCGGTTCTCTGTTCAAAGCGGTTCTCACTCGCACCTTGAAGCCTTATAGCCTTATAAGGATGCTATAGTTAGAGAATATGAAGCACCCGTGAGAAACGCAATATGGACTCTAAGGTCCCGTTTGGTTTGCAGGATAGGTCGAGATAGGTTGGGATTAACGGTCTAATCCTTACTAATTGGTTTTGCTAGATGAGGGTCCACATTACATTTTCAGTCCGAGTACAAAAACATGTTTAATTCCTTTATTGAGGGATAAATTTATCCCGGTGGAACATAATCAGTCCCAACTACAGTATTACAATGTTGTCCTCGTATTTGCACTTAAAATGACCAAGCCTATCATATGTGGAAGTTATTTATGACATTTCAATATGTACCACATTCACATCTAATCCCTCAATTCAAACACAAATATTAATTTTTCAGTACAGGGTTAAAAAAGGTAATCCTACAATCCAAACATATATTATGATTCACAACAATTCAGTTCAATCAATCAAATCTTATCCAATTCTATCTAATTTTATCAATAACTAATCAATCAAGTCATGTGAAGCAAACGAGACCTTCCTCGATTAGCCACTTGAAAGAAACTAATAGGCTGCAAGTGTGTGCTCAAATTAATGAAACATGCAGATGGTAGTGCAGCAACGAATTAGGCTGGAACAACATCCTACGGGTTACACTTCTCCAAATTATCAGTTTGAACAAATAATTCCATGATATAAAATTGCTAATGATATTTTTGTTTCTGTATTTTGTATAGATTATTGATAACACGATGGATATTTTGCCTACAATTGCTTTTAAAAGCATGCATAAATAATGTGAAAATATTTTCCATAAAAATTATTTAAGAAGGGAGAAATGTATTTGTGAAATTGATTGGTGAGAAATGTGTGGAATTAAACAACAATCATGTAACACCCCAAAAATCACATATTATTTATGTAAATATTATCTTAATTTTTTTTAGTTAAAGATAATTCAAATATTTTTAAATATTAAATCACATTGTTTTCACCCAAAAATTCTCACTTGTGTTTTCTGCAGCTTTAATAATAATTATAAAAAAAACGTTAACTTTAAAACATACATCTGCATCATGGGATACTTCCTATCACATTATTTTCTCAACCGAAAAGCTTCCCCTAAATTTCTTAAGTTTGTTATTTATTAAAAATTTAAAATAGAAGATCACATATTCAATCTGATCCTATTATTTTCTCAACAAAGATCTTTTCCCTCAACTCTTTTAATATTCGGTGAGCTTTCACAAAATAAATCACACAAAATATTTCTCATCGTAAACATTAGTTTTAGTTTTCTTTCCTGGACGAAACTTTATTCTAGCATGAGTTTTTGAAATAGCCCTCCTTTATTTTCCATTATTCAAATGGTAGATTTTGCTATTATTGGATACGATTGTTTTAATAATCAGTCAAAATATTTATAGCCAAAGGATTACTTTACTGTTGATGAATTTGTATATAATGACTCAATTATTTTATGCAAAACATTTACAATTTATAAAGCTTACAAATCTTCTACTTTTGATAATTGTTTTCAATTCTTTAATTGATTCTCAAAGTTTAAATCTCCCACTTTCTAAAAGTCCAAAGGCCATAGTTTTCATTTGATATAGACAATGGAAGCCTAACAATTATTCTCCATTATTGTTCAAATTATTCTCAAGATTAGTTTTGTTTTATAAATATTTTTTAATCTACTAATAAAATTTCTAAATATTTATTAATCTATTAATAAACTCTAAAATGCATTATTTAAATATTTTATAGACATGAAGAAATAAAGATATTTCATTGCATCATTTACATCCATGACATACAAATCGGGGTGAAGTTTTTACTTGCTTTGTTACTTTTGGATATTCATGTAAGTTTTATTATTACTTGTTACATCTTACCGCTTATGTTATTAAGGTTGGTCTATCCAATAAGTTTATGATTGACATAGTCAACAAGACTATGTTATTATAGATGGTTTATCCAACAATCTATGGTTGGCCTTGCCAACAAGCTTATGATATTGTATGTATGTTTGCGAGTTAATAATTTTATTTATATGTGATGTTTGATTGTGATAAATGGAACATCACTGAGCTAGTGGTTTTGCTCACCCCAATCTCATTAACATTTTTCAGATTAAGAAAGCATTACGGTGGAGGAACGGTAGATCGCCTCAAGCATTTGATTATTATATATGTATGAAAAATACTCATGTCATTTTACATTCAAACTATAAGTCATGGTATTTGAAGTAGTTCGTTTAATAATAGTCACATCTCCTTTATTTGCATTTAAGATGTTTCATGTTTTAATTTTTATTTCCGTTGCATTTAAAAAATTTATTCATGTCTGCTTGATCAATTTTGGAATAAATTACTATTTAAAATAGTTTACAAAAGCCTACGAAAAATTGGAATGCGAAAATAAGAACAAAAATAATAAGAAGTATAAATTTATTAACCCAAATGTCGATTAGTCATTATCAAATTATGAGATCTACTAATTCTGCAAATACCTATAAATATTGTCGTTATTGTAATCCAAAATTTAAATTTAAGGTACAATAAATAATTAATAAAAATATTTTATAATATTTAAAGTCATATGATATGACGTAAGGAAATATACGCACATAACATTAATACAACAATACAAAAATATTCAAATAAAAATTTATTTTATAAGTATATTAAAAAATTAAAGATTTAATTTCTATTTTTTAAAATATTTTTAGTAATACATATAATAGTTAGAACTATTATAATTTTTGAGGGTAGAAGTTAGCACATAGATCCGGTAGTGGTTAATAGCGTCAATAATGATGATGGAACTAGAACACCATTCGCCGGCCAAAGTAGACTTTTTTTTATTTTCTTTTAAAACGTACGTCCTGACAAGTCACGGTAACTCATTAATTATTTATTTATTTATTCATACATATGTTATGAGAGCTATCATCATTTTTTTTTTTACTTATTTTTTATAAAAAAACATTTTCTCTCTTCATTCATATATTTAGATAGATAACATTTTTTTTTTAATCTAAAAGTCATTTTTATAATAATTTTAAACTTTAATTTTTATTCATCCAATATTTAAACACTCATTTGAATGATAAATGTGGATGATGGTTTTAGGCGTGATTCTCAAATAAATAACCTAGGACTGTAAGTACACAAATTTTTATATTATAACTATCTTGTATAATACTTTCTCAAACAATAATATTTATATCCGCTTTTTTAGCACAGGATTTAAGAAAAAAAATAGATATAATAAATTAAGTAAGAGTATTATCTTCCGTATATTATGAGGTTCACTTATAGATAAAATGATTGTTTGTGAATGTAATTGGAGGATTAAAATAAAGTGTATATTTCTATAAAAGGTATGAAAATAAATTCGATGAATAAACAAATAAGGAAAGTGATAATAAATTTGGTGGGCGGAGGTAATATTTTATTTAAGGGGGCGATCTCAAGTAAATAAAAGTAAAAAAAAAAACAATTCTACACACATATAGTTGAAAAAAATTATATCCCATACGCCCGCATGATATCATCTGTTTTAAATATGATGTTTCACTCTATGTTCTGTAGTTTAGATTAATGACACGTGAAATGAACAAATATATTCAACAATTCTCCATAACTCTGAGTCTATATGTTAAAGATCTAAAAAATAAAATAATTTTGGAACATAAAAAAGTGTCATGAAAGAATACATCTGCCACACGCCCCTTAATCCGTCCTTGTTTATAGGTTGTTTTTAATTATTATCAACTGAAAATAAATGAAGTGAATTATTATATATTTTATGAATCTTAATTAAAGATGTAAATGAGTAAAAATTTTGCAACCACTAGCAGTGCCAGTAGTGCAGGTTATTGGATAAGTGATGGTATTTTTTCTGGGGAGAGTCCAAGTATTGGAAAACCTGCAGCCGCCACATGAGACTTTAATACAAGACATATGTCAGGTATAACGTTGTAATAAAGGTGAGTTAGGTACCAACCGTTTGTCGGCCATTGGACGGTAGATTCTGGTCACCCGAATTAGTCGATCCTTGAATCGAATATTGCGTTATAAAAAAAAAAAAAAAGAAGTACCAATCGTTTGTCTTAATAAAGTCGCAATATACAAATATATAGTATTAGGCAACTTGTATTTAAAATCAATGTATATTTTAGAATCATTCAATTAATTTATTACATTAAAATATACAATTTGTTTATATCGAACCGTGCAATTATGAATATGAAAAACAAGTTGCACGGTTCAGTGTAAATAAATTATATATTTCAATGCAATAAGTTGCATGATTACAAAATACAGACTATGAAATGCACGGTGTACCTAATACACATGAATTTCCCCATAATAACATAAATAATAAATGTGGTGTGCGTGTCGTGATAATACTATAGGAAGAATACATGTTGATGAGGAGTAGCTAAATTAATGTCGCATATGCTAATTAATCAGGTCAAATGATTAAATAAATTTTGTGGTGTACAAATTATAATTGAACTGATTAATCAAACAACGACGACGAATTAGGTGTTTTACGCTTGTAAGGGCAAAATTTTGGCGCTTTAACTTCATTTTGGCAATTTAAGTGCTTGAGATCGAGTATTTTTGTTCGAATTCGTTCCTTATTGATTATACTTCTAAATATCTTCTTTCTTCATTTGGAAAATGGAGTTATATAATGGTGATGTCACCGATATAATGGTTTGATTGTTTCACAAATCATATGATCGTTAACTTTGACAAAATTTCAATTTTTGTGATGATTCAGGTACGTATTTGTTATGTTTGAGCATTGTGGAATCGTCAAACCATCTTTTGGTTTACGTGTCCGTCGGCTATCATGGTTTGGAGTGCATTATTATAGTGGCTTGGAACACTACAACATAAGTTACATTATGTAGCACCTAAAATATTTTACTTAATAGCTATAATGTGTTACCATAGCAAGTAAGCAACACTTTTAAGGGTGTTGCAATTGTTAATATTGCATAAAGTTTAAAGTACACTTTTAATAGTTTATGTATCACTTTAAAAAAAATGTTACCATCATGTAACACTTTATGGTAATACATTTAAAATGTTACTATATGAATTTTAGGTAACACTTTCTATAAGAAAATAAATTATTCAAAAAAATGGAAAAAATGTAATTCTTGAGGTTTGAACCGTGGACATCAAGCATTTATAGCCAAACAATTACCAACTAAGCTCCTTCAAAAAAAAAAAAAAAAAAACCAACTAAGCTAGTCAATTTGTTTTTTATATTTTGGACAGTAATTATAATTAATACTCTCTTCGTCCCAAACTCTATAGTAAAGTAGCCCTCAAACTTTATATGGTAAAGTATCCACTATATGGTAAAGTACCCACTATACGCCACTTAATTAACCCAACACTTTATCCTAATAATCTACCCACTAATCCGCCCCACCCCAGATTAGGCCCAACAAATTCATTATCTAACCTCACTCTCCCCACTCATGTCTCTGCCCCATCCCATCCAAACCCTAGCCGTTATACACTCTCTTCTCTTTTCCATTGTTGCTCTATGCAATTGCTCACTAATTTCTATTCTCTGTTCTCTCTCATCACTATCGATCCCAAACCCTAGCCGCCGCTCTTTGTTCTCTGTTCTCTCTTATCACTATTGGTCCCATACCCAAAAAACCCTAGATCCACCATGGACGATTCATCTTTAGATTCGGAAAATTGGTCATGCACCAAAGATTTTAACAAGTTTGAGGCGAATTCAGTGCAGAACTATTGGTGGGAGGAAATGGGGGCTTTCGATTCTCAGCACCCTTTGTCCAAAAGATGGGATGACGAGAGAAAGAAGGAGATGGAGCCGGTGGCGGTGGCAGAATCGAATGCCGATTTGGGTCCCAAGGGTTGCGATGCAGATTTGGGCGACATGGTTGGGGGTTCTCCCGATTATAGTTCCATGGTCGTTCAAGACTCTCTCTCACCGGAATTGCCTTGGTGTGATGATGTTTCCGATGAGGTGACATCATTAGCCAAGCCGATGCCTGGGAGTGATCCATCCTTCTCTGATAAGGATTTCTGGTTGGATCCATCCAGAAAGTGGTATGTTGGTATGCTGATTCACCTTCTACCGTGTGTTAAAGAGCTTATTTACAGGTTATTCTGATCCTTTTTTACTTTGTTGTTGAAATATGGCATGTGATCTTTTGATTGATGTGCTTATCTTGGATTTTTGGTATCATAAGATGTGCTATTTGGAGAATTGATGTGTCTTTGTTTGTGTTAATTGCAACCTCTAGGATGATTTGCCTAGATTAGGATGCTTAACCTAATCCCTATGACAAAAATATCCTATGAAGGTTACAAATGAATGCTCTGTTAGCTGTTTTAGGTGGGAAAATTGGTGAATTGATGTGTTCTTTTAGTCATAATGTGTTAATGCAACCTCTAGGATGATTTGCCTAGATTAGGATGCTTAACCTTACCCAATGATGTAATTATAATCTGAGGGTCCAATCAAATGTAGAGTCCCATGTGTTTTTTGAGAAAACAAAATCATAATGTGTGCTATTTGGTGAATACCATAGAATTGATGTGCCTTTACCCACTATTGGTGTGTTGTTTTGGTCATACTGTGTTAATGCAACCTCAGTGAGTTCAAATTTTCCTAGATTTGGAGGCATTTCCTCATATTTGTCAAAAGTGCTAGGCTCCAGTACATTGGCACCAAAAAATCAGCTACACTTGAATGTAACATGTTTGGCACATATTTGACTTATGAAATAATATTTCAATAACACATAAAATCACATAATGTCACAAAACTGACACCATTGAACATGAAAACATAATGTGGATATGAATAAAATACTAAAGTTCAACTTCATTAATGGCACATATTTGACAATTAAAGTTCCACTTCTTCATCTTCATGCCTTAGAGATGATCCTCTCACACTCTTCCCTTTCCACTCGTTTATGGCCTTTTTGCTGCATAACATTTGAACTAGAGGCAGACATTGACGATTTTTTCCCTCTATACACGGGCTCTTCAAATCCATGAGCACTCAATTCATGACACTCATCAGTTTTCTTCAAGGAGATGAGATTAATATGTTCACGTGCATCATACGGATACTTGTAACACCCGATTGTATTTTACAAACACCGAGTCATTCACGCATTATTGCTTTAGCCTATTTCTTCTTTTGGCACGATCCTACAAAATGCCCAAAATGTAATAAGTCAAATATGATGACAATACACAATAATACTATTGCGCTCGCTGCCCGAAGAACTACAAGTGAGACGAATAAATTTTTACGAAGCTTCGCGAATAAATGTTAAAGTTCTTAATATGCCTATAATATGCACAAACACAAATATGTGTTCACTATACCAAATCTTTCCTCAAGTAGAAATGTTATGTTTATGAACAAACAAAAGGGACAAATAAAATGCATTGTAATTTGTCAACAAGTATTAATGCAAAACACTTTTTGATAAACTATTAGCAGCTGTTCTTAGCAAAACTGCTGGACAGATGGAGGAGAGAGAATGTAGCCTAAGCGTAAGCTGTAGCGCAACCACCTATAATCTGGAAAGAGAGCGCAACAACCACTCATTTTATTTCAAGTAATGCATTGTAATTTATGTCCATTTATCCTATGGGCTTATGAGTTTTAAAGGCCCATGTTAATAACCTGAACTTACCCAGCCCAGCTCAATTTCATATATGAATCATTTTCTTCTATTTACTTTCAGTTTTAAGATTAGGTTAATTTATGACTGTTTCCCCCTCTCCTTGCTGCCTGCCTCTCCCCGCTTAAGTCCGCCCGTGCAAGGTGACAGCCCTGGGTAGATTTGAGTCGCGTTTGCGGGACCACATTTGACAACTTATGGATTTCCTTGTATACAAATAGTCGTGTAGGTGTTTGGCATTTTTATTAGAAAATTCATGCGTTCTCATTGATGGTATAAATTCTCTTAAAATACACTATAATAACTTCAATTGTTTTTAGAAAGTTGATTATGGCTAGGTTTAGGTGCTTAAATGCTTTGATGATGCTTTTAAATATGCCAAGATTGTCAAACTTAAAACTTAGAAGCTGTTTCCTTTTTGGGACTGTTATTAATAATCCTGCCTTCTTTGATGAGAAACATTAAAATGATATTGATGATGTAAGGCCCAGTTTGGGATCCATATGGTTGCTTTAGCTTGTCTTCTAAATAATTCTATTTAGTAGCATAGTTACAGTTACCACTGAAATTTTGATTTCAAGGTATATACACCCTTGAGTACGACAATGAGATGATGTGTTCTGGGTGTGCAGTTGGATAGGATGAATCTAAATCCTTCTACAAGTGTTTTTGAAGTGTGCTGATTTGATTCCATCTCCCATTTTTATATGCATTTTTGCCTATTTTCTCGTACAATTTCAGATTTTATTTTATATATGCAATTGTCTTCCTTACTCTTGAAACTTATTTCAATTGAGTTGATCAAATTTTCTATTTCCAAACTTCTTAGTTATAACACAGATATTCCAGCTTCTATCTTCATTTGTTATTTTGTTTATATTGACGAATAATTTGATTTATTTCCGAAGTATTCTCCAAATCCGGTTCTCTCAACGATATTTTTCTGGTTTATTCTGTTATACTGAAATTAAGCCTGAATCACAATTTAATTATTTTGCTGAATAATTCCCAAATACGGTATTTGCCACTAAGTTCTTTAGTAGACAAAATATATAATACGCGGGACAGAAAATTCCATCTCTCTTTCTCTCTCTCGCACGCACACAGAGTGAAACGCTTGAGTCTCTGAACTCTGCAATGAGATGATTGTTCAGGATTTTTTTTAAATACTGCTTATTCTTGTAAGACCATTTCATTACTGTAAAGTTCTTGGTGGCATTCTAGAAATATTAGGGAGTAAATGTCTCTCTTCACCTGACTCGTAGGGCATGTTTGTTTTGAGACTATTCCGGACGGACTTTGGACTTTACAATTCCACATACCCATTTAATACAATACTAAAATCAGGATTTCAAAATCCAATTTAAAACTTAACCTAAACCCTACATCTGCACCTATTCCCATTAATAATAATATTATCACTTTTACACAATTTCCAACACAATATTCAATCATTCAATCATTATTATAATAATATAATAATACAAATCAATCAATTTTTTTACAATCCTATATAATCCTACCCTATAAAATCTCAAAACAAACATAGAATTTTACTATTCATTAGGATTTTAAAATCCTAAATTTCAAATGCAACCTTTAAGATGATTTGCCTAGATTAAGATGTTTAATCTTACCCAATGATGTAAATATAATATGAGGGTCTAATCAAATGTAGAGTCCCATGGGATTTTTGAGAAAACAGAACCATTATGTGTCTATGCATTGATAAAAGTGTGATAAATATGTGTTTTTTGAGAAAACAAAATCATTATGTGTCTATTATTTGATAAAAGTGTGATAAACATGTGTTTTTTTTTAAAACAGAACCATTATGTGTCTATTCTTTGATAAAAATGTGATAAACATGTGTTTATTGAGAAAACAGAACCATTATGTGTCTATGCATTGATAAAAGTGTGTTAAACATGTGTTTTTTGAGAATTGTAAACCATTATGTGTCTATTCTTTGATTATAGTGTATTAAACATGTGTTTTTTGATAATTGTAAACCATTATGTGTCTATTATTTGATAAAAGTGTGTTAAACATGTGATTTTTGAGAATTGTAAACCATTATGTGTCTATTCTTTGATTTGATTAAACATGTGTGTTTTTGTTAAATCATTATGTGTCTATTTTTTAAAAGTTAAACATGTGATTTTTTGAGAATCATTATGTCTATTCTATTCATGTTTGTGTCTATTCTTTGATAAAAGTGTGTTAAACATGAGTTTTTTGAGAATTCAAAACCATTATGTGTATATTCTATGATAAAAGTGTGATGAACATGTGTTTTTTGAAAAAAACAAAATCATTATGTGTCTATTCTTTAATGTGAGTTAGTAATCATTAATGTCACCAATTAGGAGTGATCCTCTAAGTTAGGAGACTTAATGTGATCCCTATGATGAAATTACTCTGAGGGAATTGATTGAATTCATATTGTTGGTTTAGTCTTATGTCCAATTGGTTTAAAATTATTCAAAGTTGAACCTCAATCTGCCCTCATCAGCTCATGATGATGATTAGGAATATCAGATTGATGCTAGCTTCCTTCATCTTGCCATACTTAGGTATACCATTATCTAACTCCACTAGTTGATATTGCACAATATTGTTTTCGTCTTCAAAGCTTAAATGTCTCTTAGTTTCAATCATGTTGAACTAACATGAGCATTTATGTTTTGTGGCAGATTTTGAGGAAGATAATTTATGGCAGATTTTGAGGAGTAATTGTGAGGAAACACATTTATGGCTGAATATCTGCTTTAAAGACATATTAGGAGGGAAATTGTAATTGAACTTGTATTATGTAATAGGAGGGAAAATTTGGTGTAATTTTGAGGGATTTAAGTTGTAATTGATGTCTTTTAGGTGGAAAATCTGTAATAGGGGGAAAAATTTAGAATTTGAGTGTTTTAAGAGGGAAATCTGTTTTGGCATAATTTTTATCTGACTTTTACTGTTCATTGAATAGAAAAATTTGAATTATATTGTTACTATAACCTGTGTCAGCCTTTATTACTGCATTTTGCAGTGTGTTTAACAGGTTATTAATTAGAGGATTTAATTAACCCTCTAATAAAGTGTACTTTACCTTTCAAATAAAGTTGAATTTTCATATCTACCCTCAACACTTTATCATTATTTCACTATTCCACTAAATGCTTATGTACAGTCACAATACCATAGAGTTTGGGACGGAGGGAGTACGTTTTTTTGCTTTTTTATGTTTTTTTTTCTTTACTTTCTTTTTTAAAATAGCATAGCACGGATATCAATTCACCTACTTTAAAAAAAAATCATAAATACTATAAGTGTATTTTATCTTATAATTTAAGGGGTCCTCACTCTAAGGTGTAAAGTGGACACACATATTACTCTAAGGTACAATGTGCAAAAAAAAAAAAATTTGCAGTTTAGTTCAAACTATATACTACAGTGCAACGTAATTTTTGCACATTGTACCTTAAATTAATTTTCCCATAAATTTTGTACCTTATAGTAATTTTCTCATAATTTAAAATAAAAAGTATAAACGTACTATAGATTTTTTTAGGTATATAATAAATATGAATATTTTCCTATAAAAAATATATAATTTTATTATGTAATAAATTTAATTGATATGAACTTAAAATTTTAAAATATTATAATTATATTTATAAAAATAATTATATATTATTTACTAAGATAATAAATAATATAATAATTTTTTTTACACAAAAAATATACATAAATAAATGTAGTGCATATAATATATTTTAAATATATTAATTATATGTATTATAAATAAAATATGTTTATACGTGTATTTATTTAAATAGTTAAATACAAAATGTACTAAAATATGATATATAAGTAAAAGTGTTACCTAAAAATGTTACGTATGTTAAAGTGTTATTTAAAAAGTGTTACATTTGTTAAAGTGTTGATAAGAAGTGTTACATATGTAAAAGTATTACTTAAGAAGTGTTATCTATGTAAAGGTGTTACCTAAGAAGTGTTACCTATTTAAAAATGTTACATGCAAGTGTTACATATTAATAAAATGTTACATGAAGTGTTACATAATATATAAATTATAATAGTGTTACCATAATGTGTTGCATAAACTAAATGTGTTACAATAAGATGTTACATAAGATCAATTATGGTGTAGCGAAAGTCCGTGTTATATTATGTGCATGCGAAGGATCATTATTTGAAGTTCCTAAATTTGGAACAAAATGATGTAAAAAAAGAAAGCTAATTTGGCAAAGTACTATCTGGAAGTTATGGAAAGCTAGAAATTAGTTGACTTTTAAAGAGAGCCGATACACTTTAGACGAGCTTATTGATGGGGTAAAATTTTGTTCGTGAAAATGGATTTGAGCTCACTATTCAATATCGTTCTCGGTGCCCTTTAACATTTGAGATTGTTAGCCTCTAAAAAAATTACCGGTTAAACTGTAATTTGTTCTATTGAATTTGATTTTATTATTTGTCTGAATTTGAGTACTCCTTGTATTTAATTAATGAATTTTATCTTTATCTTTAAAAAAAATATTAAGTATTAATTCTATATTAATTAATTCACAATCGTCAGGCTTAATATATCAATTTAATTGTAAATTGTGTAAATTCATCACTTTTATTGTTATTTCAATTTGATACATGCCATCCTGTCAAAAAAAAAAATTGATACATGCTTTTGAATTATATCATATATTTTTTTTTCAATCATGTGTTTAACACTTCTCTTGTCCTTTCCAAAATGATTTCATCCACACGGAGGGATTTTCGATCAAAGCGATAACATACTTTCATGCATAAAATAAAACATGTGCTGAAAATTCAAATCACTAGTGAGTTATACACATGAGAGTCGAGATTAATTAAATTAAAATTGAGTCTAAAAGTCATGATATATATATATATATAAAACTATTTCGTATATGCGGCGCGGGATTGAAATAATTTTGATGTTATAAAAGAAATTCTAACGTTTTATTTATTTATTATGAAAGACTTCACAATTCGAAAAGATGAATTAATTTTTTTCTATTGTGAATGAAAAATATTTATTATTTAAATTCTTTGAAAAATCTTATTGTTTGAAGTATTTTAAAGAATTATAGCTAATCATATCTACATGCAATTTGATACATTTGATCCTCACGCAAAAATGATGTACTTGAAATTTTTTATTTATGATTTACTGATTATGGGGGAATATTTGTAAAATTATTTCAATATTACAAGCAGAAAATATTATGATAAACAAAAGATAAGTTAATATGGCATATTTAACTTTACATAAATAAATATAATATATATATATAGTTTTGATATGGAGTCCAATAATGGACTCCTTATGGAGCCAAATGGCTTACGTGGCATTTCACCTCATTATTTTTTTAATTATTTTGCTATAAGCAAAAAATTAAAATAATTATCCACTTTCCACAAATCTCACCCTTTCCCTAATCTCTTGCTTTCTCTCATATCTCGACGAAAAGTTTCAGGAATTTTAAGACAGTTAACTTTCATTATTTGTAGTTTTGATTTTTTTGATCGTGTTTTAGAGGCATTATTGATTTTTGTAGTAATTTTTGTTTTTTGTTTCAAGATATAACACTTAGTTTCTGGTTTTTTTTTTTCTTCAACTTTTAACTTTTAATTTTTCATGGTGTTCAAACAATTTTTTTTATCTTTTTATCATTTCATTCATTGAAACAGTAAGAATGATTGTAAATGATTACAATTGACCAAATATTTTGTTAATTCGGTGAGATTGTAGCATGCAAATTATGATTATAAGAAAAAAAAATTGTAACATGCAAGTTCTGATTATAAGAAATTTGGATTCACAATATTCAACCGAAATTAAGTTTTAAAAAATTCGTTGAGAGTAGATATGTGTTTGACGATCCCAATTTCTTTAAGAAGACCGATGAAGATTTAAATTGTTTTAACCTTCATTAATGTCGCAGAATTCTCGCAAACCTTTTTTTTTAGGGAAATTCTTGCAAATCTTTATACGATATATAATCATAATTTGGAAATAAATGAAAAAAAATTATGTATGAGGAATTGAGAAAGAAGAGTGATAGGGCTGTTCACGGTACGGATCAAAACGGATATTTAAAATTATCCGTGTTCGTACCAAAGTTCGATTATTTTAAAATTGGAGTGTCCATGTCCATACCAAAACTTCGATTCAGAACGGTACGGATTTTTCATTTTTCGGTACGGTTCGGAACGGATTTTCGATTATAACGGATTCGGATCGGAACGGATCAGATCGGACCAAAGAAACAGTTTTTTTAATCCTTTTTCTCCTTTTTTTTTTTTTTCTATCACCCCTCATTTTTCTTTTTAATCACAATTTTCTTAAAAATGTTTGTGCAATCTACACAAAATGCACATGAATTCAATATCTCTTCAACCATATTCATGCATCTACCCTTCAAACTCAAACATATTACATGATAGGATAATAGTTAATTAAAAATAATAAAATAACTCAAGACATCATCAATAGTGTATTTAAAACATGGCTAATAAAGTACACATTTAAAACTTTATCGTGAATTTTCGTCAATCCAAATTGACGAGAGGTACAGACTACAGAGCGATGAGTTGGTGCGAGAGAGTAAGGATGCGTAATTGCAAATTAAGAATTTTATAGAATTCTTCTATAATTATAAATCACAAATAAAGAAGTAAATATTCTAATATCTCGCCAAAATATTCATGTGATATATTCAATATTAAATTACATGGATATCAATAATCTATAATACAATTTAATGAATACAAAATAAATTAATAATTAAATTTATTATATATTTAAATCGGTTATTCGGTTCAGTTCGGTTCGGTACGGTTCGGTGCGGTTTCATTCGGTTTTTCGGTACGTTTAATTCAGTAATATCCATGTCCATATCCAAAAAAAATTCGGTTCGGTTCAGTTCGGAAAAAGTCAAAAAGTTAACGGTTATTTTCGGTTCGGTTCTTTTTCAGTTTGGACTCGGTAATCTCCAAACTCCGTGAACAGCCCTAAAGAGTGATGCTTGTGTGACCAATTGCACAAGATGCAATTGAATTCAATTTTAATATAGATGAATAATGAATCTTAAATCCTAAACCATATATCCTAAACCTAAACCATGAACCTTAAATCCTTAACCATTTGGGTCGGGTGAACCATGAACCACTTGGGCCGGGTTCAGGTCGGGCCGGTAAAAAAATCTAAGCATAAATTATCCAGGTCGGGTGAATCATTAATCAGTTGGGTGACTTGGGGTCGGGTAAAAGAACTGGGGAAAAAAGCTAAGAATTCACGCAACTAAATTCGCTAAAACATATACCCAATTAGTTTATTCAATTAGACTTAATTGAGCACATTCTTTCTGAAGCAACATGATCTTAATTAAAAGTAGAGTAGTGTTGGAAATTTAATTTACTTATTATAATAATTAAAATTTCTAATTGCAGATATAAAGGCGGGGCATGTAACCAGATGACTTAGCCCACCTGGCCACTGAGCTCCTCATTTGAGTGGGAGACCCAGATTCGATTCCCTCTGGGAATGAATTTGGAGTTATGGGAGTTATAAGATGGATTGTCGATTTCGTGGAATATTTGGGTGCTTGGTGTACTAACTACTAACAACTAACTTTGTCGATAAAAAAAAAAATGGGGCATGTAGTTTTTGTTAATGGTAAAATCTCTACAGTAATGGCATTTTGGGGAGAGATGAGAGAGAGAGCTAGATATTAGGGAAATGGAGATATTTGTGGAAAGTGGATATCTATTTTAAATTTTTTCTTTATAGTTAAATAATTAAGAAAATAATGAGGTGTAATGCAACATAAGTCATTTGGCTCTATAAGGAGTCAAATATTGGACTACATATCAAAATTGTATATGTATATATATAATATTAATTTTTTATTATAAATAAATTTCAGTCCCATAAATGTTAGAAAATGATGGGAATTGGATCCCCTACTATACAGCACGGTGCTGTGCAGCAGGGGAGCCGTTGGATAACACGCACACACACACATGCTCGCACAGGTGTGTGTAATCCAACGACTCACCTACTGCACAACACCGTGCTGTACAGTAGGGGATCCATTTCCAAAAGGATGAGGCTACTGCCTACGCATTGCCCATGGGGAACTATGACCAATTTTTTTTTCCTGCTGTGATTATTATCCTATACACTTACATTTATTACCAATGTTCTCAACCAACTGAAAGTGCAGCATAAGAATGAACTTATTATCAAATTAATAATAATAATAATAACAAATTTTTTTATGTAAAATTTATTTATAATATAAAATTAATATTATTATATTTATAAATTGATATCATTATTTTAATAAATTAATATTTATAGTATTTAATGTTATGATCTCAGCTTACAAATGTAATAGTATCAATTGATAAGTGTTAGTATGATATTAATTTATAAATGTAGTGATATAAATTTCATATTATTAATAAATTTAATTTAAAAACCTATTCTAATAAGTAATAGTAATAGTAATAATCAAAATAGTAGTAATAATAATAATAAACAAATACTCTCCCCGTCCTAATATAAGTTTCTCTCTTTATTTTTCATTCGTCCCACAATAAGTTTCTTATTGTATTAAGTTTTTAGATTGACTTCCCTTTTCTTTTAGTGATTGGTTGGCGAACCCTAGAATTTTTTTAGATTAGTTGGTTGGCACCTCTGTAATTTGTAGCCGGGTACTTACTCATACCAATTCATTCTTTTCAATAAATTTGCTTTTTACCGAAAAAAAAAAAAACTCCATTAATCAAAATTTTTATCCTTATTTTTCACACAATATTACAAAAAATATTACTGACTACTTTACTCATTATTTCATATACATTTTTCCTCTCTCTCAATACTAAAAACTATCATTTTTTTTTATTTTTTTTATAAACAAAACAACAAAAAAAATTAAACGTGAAACTTATACCGGGACGGAGGGAGTATTTAATAATAGTAATGGTGCTTTGGGTGGCTCATATTGGTGTGTTAGGCGCACGTTAATGGGTGGGGTGGCAATGTTCCCCACCCCACCCCACTCCACTCAACTTCTTCGTTTTTTTACTAATATGTGTGTTCATGTTTGCATATATAATATCAAGTGTCAAAGTGGTTATATGTATTGTGCAAGACTCTTTATTCTTTTAATTTGCAGACCATGTCTCGATTTCAGTTTACAATATTGCATTTTTCCTTCTTTTTTTTTTTTTTTTTTTTTTAATGAGATTAAAATTAAAATTCTCCTATTCAAATTTTAAGAAGACAACATTATGCATTTCTTTAATAATTCAACAAGCTAAAAAGATTATTATAAAATCTACAGTCTCATATATGAGACGGGTATAAATTAACACAAATCAACATATCCATCACTTTTAAAGTATTAAAACGACGATGCTTAAATTATGATTCTTTCACCGTGAAATCGCCTCATGCAAGTGTGTTTAAAAATTATTAATTATATAAGCTTTTTATTTGTTGGCCCCCCTTTTGAATTTTCCTGGCTCCGCCCCTGATGGAACCTGATTCACTGCTTCACGTCCTTGTAGGAAATTTTTTGGGCCTGTTTTAGTAGATTCAAGTAGAATAAGCCTTTAGGATTTTGACACAGTTTCGTCTATAAATACCTAGCTATCTGATTCATTGTATTTGTTATCATCGAAATATTAATAAATCTTCTGGCTTGGTAGTGCCCCCAAACATAGTCATTCCTGACGAACTTGGTAATCAAATCTGTGTTATTTAATTTCGTTTCTATCAATTTCGTGATAATTGCAGTTTAAATCCTAACACATAAAGTAGAATTACACTGATGCATGGAACCAAAAGTCTAAAATGTTCTGCGCCAGCTGCAAAACGATCTATATGATCGATACAGCAACGAAGAAATTTCGAATGCGTCGTGGAAGAATCTGTTCTTGAGTTATCCCAAAACTTCTTTCAAGCATATATATTTTATACTATACGATTTTAATTAGCTTCAAACTTGATCACTAAAATTAATTAATGGCCAGTCATATTCATTTGAAAGGACCGAAGGAAGTTAATTAATGGAAATGCATTACGCATCTACTAAAGAAGAATTGTCACTTTCATTCAAAATTACCTCCTACACAGATAGAGGAGGAAGAAGATGTTTTGAAATTATACTTATTTAGAATACGGGTTTTTAGCTTTGATATCATGGAAAATTTTAATTTCATTAAAATAAAATATTGAACTTGTTGAGATATTTGAAATCAATTCATTGAGATTAAATAATTTTTAACGATTAGATCTTGTATGCATCTAAGTGCATCGTGGACTCGTAGTATAATTTATAATACTGAAAAATACAATTTATTTACACTGGATCCTATAACTATTAATATGAAAAAATATATAATTACATGATTCAATATAAATAAATTGCATATTTATATATAATAAATTGCATGATTTTAAAACGAATTATGAGTGCATGGTGCACCTGAATGCAAATGAGACACACTCTTTCCTAACACGTGTTTTTGGATTTATGATGAATTATTTTTTGTTCGAGGACTTGTATGATTGTTTAATTTAATTTTTTTAATAAAAAATCTCTTCCTAAAAAAATACACACAATAAAAATGAATAGTGTCAATTATTTTTATGGTTAATAGAATATAATGGCTGTATATATCAGAATTCCAATACATCAACAAAAGCAAGAGATGGTATTAATGTGAAGTCAAAGTTCTGTGTTTTTGTCTCTTTTGACCGTGGTTTGTCATGAAAAACGTGGTTTGTCATGAAAAAACGTGGTTTGTCATGAAAAAAATTGTCCGGCAATATTGATATACAGACAAAATTTAGAAGGAGAAAAAATACTTTTTTTTTCTTTTTTAATAGCAGATAAATGCCTTAATATATTTGCTTATTACCTACTACACAAAACAACAAATTAGGAGATCAAAATTGTGCCCCCCTGTGTGGACTTTCAGGATATTAGATATTCTTTTTGTTTATTAATTATAATTCTAAGTTAATTACTAATTTAATTTATACTACCTAAAACGGCAGCTCTTTTTGACACTCTCACGGGGAGCTATCAATTATCGAATTAATAAACTAATTAAATATATTTTAAAACATAATGTTTCATATGTAAAAATATTATTTTGTAAAAGTAATTTCATTTGAATCAGATTCACGGAAAACCTAATCTAAATGAAATAATATTGAATTATTTATTTTAGAATTTAATTAGTATATATTTTTATTTAGGAATACTCATTTTATTTGAATTAATCATTCCTAAAAGTAAAGAATTAATTCATCTAAAACCTCATGATTTTATATATTCAAATACCACATTTTGCCTTTTGCAAAATTACAATTACAATTTTTCACGGTAATATCACACATCCAATAATTACAATAACAATTATAATTTCACATCATTGAGTCATTATTAATAATAATTTTGACCATCATTAAAATAATTAAATCATTAATAATTTGAATGACCAATAATAATAATAAAAATAATGTATTAAAATTTGATAGTAATAATATTAAAATTTTTAGTAATGATTAATAATAATATTACGTACTGATATTGGTAATGATATGTTAAACAAAAATTAAATCAATAATAATTATAATCAATATATATTAATTATTAATATGACTTTTAAAATATATACACATATAATTAAAAAAAATAATAATATTAATTAATTTTGCGATTGATAATTATAGTTTCAAAAGGCAATAATATATAACAAGATAATAAAAGTTATAAAAATAACTCTACAATCAATAATAGGAATAATAATTTTGATAATAGGAATAATATAATGTTGGAGAAGTTTATTGTTTATAAAAAGTAACACTATTACTTGTAAAGACTTTGCCATAATGTACTGTGTATTTTGAGATTAAAGTATGATAAAATTTAGTTTATGTGTAAAAGTGTGGGTTACTATATTATTATTCAAGTTTAAGATGTATTAGTTGGATTTTAAAATGTCAAAGTACCAGATTTTAATTTTGAAATCTCACATTCAAGTTTGTAATTCCAAATCAAATTTACTCTTAATATCTTGTGTTCATGTTATATAAATTAATATCATTATGTCAAAGTCTAGTTATTACATTTTAAAATATATGGGACGAAGAAAAAGAAAATAATGTGGAAAATTATGTAAAATTACACGTTAATTCTTGACTTTTAAGTGCAGACACAAGAAAAAGAAGCCAAAAAACGGAACTTATAACTGGAGTATAACTTATAAGCCATGCATTATTAGTTTGCTTTTGTGGAAAATACCAAAATTCCATTCTTTGACAATTACAAATAACTCTCGCTTTTATGCAACTGCTATTTTATCTCAATTTGCATTATTTTTATACGACTAAAAAGGAAAAATCTTATATACATTAAGTAAACCATGTAATTCAAGTATAACTTTTTAAACATGCAACTTATTTACTAAAAAATATCAATTTGTTATGAATTGCATTTTTTTTTTACAATAAGTTGCTTATTTAAAAAATACACTTAATTTGCAAAGTGTATAAGAGATCTGCTAAAAAATTAAATTAATTTTCTTATATTTTGTAACAAATCATTCACTCGAGGGAGTTTTATCTGCATTCAGGTGCATCGTACAATCATAGTGCACTTTAAAAACATATGATTTGTTATATTAAAATATACAACTTATTTATACTGAACCGTGCAACTATTAATATGGAAAAATAGTTGCACGGTTCAATATAAACAAAATACATCTTTCAATATAAAAAGTTGCATATTTCTAAAATGCATTATAAATACACGGTACATCTGGATGCATATAAGACTTAGCCTCCAGTCAAATTTCATTAGTTTAATTCGGTAGAAATCGTAATGTTGGACTGAGAGATCGAGCTCCTAAGTAAGAGAAAATAAAACATTAGTAAAAAGATTAAAATAATTGAATTTTTTTGAAAGGTTAAAATAATTGAATTTGATTCGTGTTTAAATTGATTAAAAGTTGACTTTATTTTTGGTGGAGGGATCGCCTTCATAGACTTTCCGTCAATTTTCTCTTTATATAATTATACTTATTTATATTTTCTTATTTTGACTCAAAGGATTCGTCACTTTTTTCACAAATTTCTTTATATTTTAATTCAATAATTGTTGTCATGTTGAAACTAAATTCTATTTCAGTCAGCCAACGCATATCCATCGTCAAAACAGGGTTTTTTTTTTCCCTTAAAATAATGTTAACCTACTACACTTGCACAAAAATATTTAATCACGATACATAAACTATCCCATATTTGACGTGCCCACATGCAGAGTAGGTTATTAACCCAATTTAATTTTTTTGATCGATCATTCTCAAAAATAAAGAAATTATAATTTACATATAGGTTTTGGAATAGATAAGGAATTTTTTTTCCAAAAAAAAAATATTATCGTTGATTTCATAATATTACCCTCTTCCCAATAACAATAATAATAATTTAATAATAATATTATTTTATTAAAAAAATTATTTAATTAAAATAAAAATAATAACCAACTCCAATAATAATAATAAGAGTAACATTGAATCGAGTTCACACAAATGAACTCTATTGTTATGTGTAAAATATCAATTGCAAAAAACTTTCACCGTTTAAAAATATAAAGTATTTTCTAAACAAAGGATGATTTTTTGTTCATAATAAAATGAGAGTTTAGATGTAATAATGATACTTTTATATAACCGATTTTCATAAAGATTTAACTGCGCCTATATGAGTTTTTATCTAATAATAATCATATTAAATATAATAATATTAATATAAAATTTAAAGCAAAATTTTAATTAAAATAAAATAAAAATATTATTATTTAATAATATATTATTAATAATAAAAATATATATAACATTATTATTAACTCATACTTTCAACAATAATTAAAAACATATTAATATGCATATATATGTTTACTAAAATTATATATTAAAAAGCTAAAAATATATATAACAATTAATAATAATATTGATATTAAAGTATAATTAATAATTAATAATTATAATTTTGAAATAGATTCACCAATACTTATATTTTATTCATATGTCTTACCAATTATAAGAATGATCATTCCTATATATATCATTATATTCAGGTCTTCATTTCATTCATTAATGTATTCCATTCAGCTGCAATTTCATTCAGTCATACCAATCATGCTCTAAGATGCAGACATCACATAGTACTGAAAATTGAATTACGAAAATAATATTTAAGTCGAGATGTTTGTTCAGGACGGAAACAGGATAAATGGTTCAGAAGGCCAAATAATAAACAATAAACGATTGATAAAAAAATTATCTAGCAATAATAAAATTTTATTATATGTGCAAAATTAACGTTTCCTTATTAGGTTACTTACTAATAATTTATCCTTTTATATATACATTAGCAAACAATAAAGAAAAATGAAAATTTTCATGTTACAAATGAAACATCTCAATTTTCTGTAAAAATAAAATATATTAGCATTAATAATTAATAACAAATAATAATTTTAGTTACTTCACACAAAAAATAAAAGGACTTATTGAGTTACTCATTAATAATTTATGGAAACTTGTTGATAGGTACATTAATTCAGAATTAAAACTTATTAATAAGTACAAAATGATTGCATTTATGTAGGTACATTTGCACTTTCGAGTGCAACTTTAATTATATATGCAATCACGTTTGTACCTATTAGTAATTTACATAAAAAAATTATACTTATTAATATTTTTTCCAAAATAAATAACATTAATTAATTACAATAAAATGATGAAAATAAAGCTTAATTGAATATATAGGAATGAACAACTAACTTGGGATGGGGTTGGGGTGGAGTAGAGAGGGTGGCCCCTAGGCTACAACATGCCTCCGTCCCTTTGTTTGTTATTTTATATAATTTATGCTCATCGATTATATTAAGATATTATTATTATAAGTGTTGATTGTTATAAATAATAATGTAAAAGTGATTAGATGATCACCATTGGATTGGTGATTGAGGATTTTCACTATTAAATAAGAGATTACACGGTTACAACAATCTTGACCAGGTAATAAGGAAAGAATAAAAAATATCTAATTTATATTTACACGGTGTCGAATATTACCCCTATTAAATAATAATAGTGGTGTATGATGCACATAATATTTTGCTTTGTTATGCTCCGTCCCATTCTTATTTCAATACTTACTAAAAAAAATTGTCCTAAATTTATACAAATATCATTACTTTATCATTTTACCCTCAAACAAAAAACAAATTTATCTCTTCTAATAATAATAAACAATTTATACCTTAAAACACAGGCAAATAATAAATGTTTAATAAAAAAATGGGACAAAGTGAGTAATTAAATACTCCATCACTAATTAATACTCCTTTCGTCTCAAATAAGTTTTCACTCTAATTTGGGTATGAAAATCAAGAAAATGCATTTTTTGTTTTATTAAAGTGATAAAATTTGAGTTAAAACTAATTTTAATTGTATGAATGTTAATTAATTATTTTAGAAAAAATAATGATGCATAAGTAAATAAATGTATATTGTGAGAGTAAGAAATATGAGTATATATATATAGTAACTTTTTTTAAAAAATTGACGTGGGACAAATAAATAAATAAATAAAAAGTGCAAAACGTGACCTGGGACACGGAGGAATTAGCAATTTCAAATTCTAGGTAAAGAAATTAATAAATGATCGTCACTGTGTAAAACTCTGATTAATGATAATGCGTTTTTACCCAATCAGTCCAATGGGCCCGGCCCGGCCCGGCCAACACGGTTTTTCCATGTGCATTCATCCCCATATCTACCAACAACTAACTATAAATAACAACCCTTCTCCCCCAATACCGCCACCACTCTCAATACATTTTCCCCCCTTTTCTCACTTCAGAAAAGGGCGAAGAATTATTGAACAATTACTTCCCCCCTTTGAATTTAATAACTCGATCACCATGGCCGCCGCCGCCCCCGCCACTCACCGCCGTCCGCTGAAAAACTCGCATCTCCACCAAATTCCGGCGAAAGGCGGCCGCACTTCACAATCGGAATCCTCTAAGTTATCCGATGCCCTTCCTTCTCCCCTGTACCTCGCCAACGCTTTTTTCTTCACACTCTTCTTCTCCGTCGTCTATTTCCTCCTCACACGGTGGCGCGAGAAGATCCGCAACTCCACACCTCTCCACATCGTTAACCTCTCCGAGATTTCCGCCATCGTCGTCTTCTTCGCTTCCTTCGTCTATCTCCTAGGGTTCTTCGGTTTGGGATTCGTCCAGTCGCTTATTATTCCCCGCTCTTCGCACGACGAGATTTTGGATGACGACGAAATGATTGACGATTTCGATCAATTGATGCTCAAGGAAGACTCGCGTGCCTCCCCCTGCGCCGCCGCTCCTCCTCTCGAGGTACTTTCCCCCAAACCGATTAAAAAATCATCGATAATCAATTGCCGCTTTCCCCTCTTTCATCCGAAAAGGATGAGGAGATGGTGAAGTCTGTTGTGGAGGGGAAAATCCCCTCCTACGCCCTAGAATCAAAATTGGGGGATTGTCACCGCGCCGCTGCCATCCGCCGTGAGGCCTTGCAGCGTATCACCGGAAAATCGCTTGACGGTTTGCCTCTGGATGGATTCAATTACGACGCTATTCTAGGTCAGTGCTGCGAAATGCCTGTTGGTTACGTCCAGATTCCGGTGGGAATCGCCGGTCCGCTTTTGCTTAACGACGTTGAGTATTCGGTCCCCATGGCGACCACGGAGGGGTGCCTCATCGCTAGCACAAACAGGGGATGCAAGGCCATCTATATCTCCGGCGGAGCCACCTGCACCATCCTCAGAGACGGCATGACGAGGGCGCCAGTGGTCAGATTCGCGACGGCAAAACGGGCGGCTGAGTTGAAGTTCTTCCTCGAAGACCCTCTCAATTTTGAGGCCCTGTCGCTTGTATTCAACAGTTCCAGTCGATTTGGGAGGCTTCAGAGCATCAAATGTGCCATCGCTGGAAAGAATTTGTACATGAGATTCACGTGCAGCACAGGGGACGCCATGGGGATGAACATGGTCTCCAAGGGTGTCCAGAATGTTATGGATTTCCTCAACAAAGAGTTCCCAGACATGGATGTTATCGGCATCTCTGGTATATTTTCTAGTATTAAATTCCTAATACTTGTTTCGAGTTTAAAGTGACTTTTGGATTTTAGTAGACTCTGAAATCATGATGAACAGTAAGTAAAGTGGGTGTTTGTTTTTTATATTTTTTATGGTGTGATAGTAGGTTTATATCGTGTTAGTAGTGGTTTTTTAAATTTGGTTTTCCAAAATTCAATTCCTAACTTATAAAATCCAAATCATGTTTTGCAATTTTTCTTGCAATAATAATTTTTTTTTGAACAAAGTTATCATCTTGCTCTTGCTGATATGAAATTACCAACATGAACAGGAAATTACTGTTCTGATAAGAAACCAGCTGCTGTGAATTGGATTGAGGGCAGAGGGAAATCAGTTGTGTGCGAGGCTATAATCAAGGAAGACATAGTGAAGAAGGTGCTCAAAACTGACGTAGCTTCCTTGGTGGAACTCAACATGCTAAAGAACCTCACAGGTTCCGCCATGGCCGGAGCTCTGGGTGGCTTCAATGCCCACGCAAGCAACATCGTCTCTGCTGTGTTCATCGCAACAGGTCAAGATCCTGCACAGAACGTCGAGAGTTCCCACTGCATCACGATGGTGGAAGCCGTTAACGAAGGAAAGGACCTTCACATCTCGGTCACCATGCCTTCCATTGAGGTTGGTACCGTGGGCGGTGGAACTCAGCTCGCTTCCCAGTCGGCCTGCCTCAACTTGCTCGGAGTAAAGGGGACCAGCAGGGAGGTTCCTGGGGCCAATTCGAGACTACTGGCCACCATTGTTGCCGGTTCTGTTCTTGCAGGAGAGCTGTCTCTTTTATCAGCAATTGCAGCAGGGCAATTAGTGAAGAGCCATATGAAGTACAATAGGTCTACCAAAGATGTCACCAAGCTTTCAAATTGAGGTATGAATGTATGTATGTACATAGTATGATGAGGACAATTTGATGATGGTGAAAATAGAGGTAGATTTTAATGGAGCAGAGTTCAGTAATGGAGTTTGTAGTTGTTTGAATTACAATAATGGTGTTGGTGTTTGTGCACTCTATCGTAAACACGATGGTGTGGTAATAGATGCAGGCAAGAGAATTATACCATGTAACAAAAATGTATCACTTGCTTTTTTTTTTTTACTTTTTTATTTCTTATATTCATTTGTACACTTTGTATTCAGCTTTCCAGTTTCCTGTTTTATTTGGGAAAATACAAGCTTTGTATTTCAATAAATCACTGTTTTTACAACTTCCATCTCTTCATTGTTCTCTTTTTTGTTATTCAGGATGATCGCCTTACATTTTTACTGTATGTTTTTTAGTAATCTCAGTTATATATTTTTTTTAATCTATTGTCGGGTTGGTGATTGAATTCAATAGAGTTTGCATATGCAGTTTTACGAAAATTCAAATTCAGATTTGTGGTTTTGATAGGACTTTGAATCTCTTAAGTCACCATTCTTAATCAGTTTCACAGATTCTTGTGTAAAATTTGATCACCCTATATTTTACCAAATAAAATAATACCACTGTATTAATGATGTTTGTGTGTAGTTGTATGTCTATATTTTGAGGATGATGAAATACATTGGACTATGTAATTTATATAACATGTTTATAATGATGTATAAATAATGCTAACATATTAATGAATGTTGGTAGTACAGTGTAAGACGCGCTGTCTGTGTGCGCGGTTGATCATATAACTTATGCTCTGGCTTTAATACTTCGTAGTTAGTTCAGCAGTACTTATCTCAATTACTATAACGTGGGCAGTACTTATCTCAATTACTCTCTCCATCCCCAATAACGTGCACCTTTATAAAGGTAAACTAAGAAAACTTGATTTATTAGTATTATTTAAATAAATTTTAATGATATTGTGAGTGTGTAAATTTTAAGTGTTTTGTCATTTTAAAAAAATTATCGTTATCGGCGGGCAACCATAAAAAAAAATGACGTTACGGGAAACGAGTTAATATTATTATTATTATTATTAGACAAAAATTCATATGAAACGATCACATGCATAAGACGGGATACATCTTAATCAGGACTGCCCTAGTATAGGGGCAAGGGGCATTGGCCCCACTGAAATTTTCGAAATGTTTAAATTATATATTTAAAAATTAATATTGTTGTTAACAAATGTGTTCAACAAATGTGGTTGGTCATGTGATACAGTCTCTTTTTTCTATTCTAAAAGTCATGGGTTCAAACACCTGTGGCTGTGAAGCCCATTTTTTATTTTGGGTTTTTTTTTTCTTTTAAATTTTTATATTTTTTCCTTTAAATCCTTTAAACTTTTATATTTGTCATAATATTTTTTAGACATGTATATTTTCATAAATTTTGGATCCCTCAATAAAATTCCTACGTCCGTCTCTGATCCTATCACAAATTACACTCATCCTTTATAAAAAAATTGGTCCCCTCGATAAAATTTCTACGTCCGTCCCTAACTCTATCACAAATTACACTCATCCTTTATAAAAAAAAAAAATTATACGTCCGTCCCTGAGCCTATCACAAATTATATTTACCCTTTCTAAAATGTTAAAGTGTTAATGTTCAATTTATGTTTCATCTAATCGTGAAATGGTCTCATGCAAAAGTGTCTCTTATTATTAATATGTAAAAGAAATTGCAATGATCATTTGAGAATGCAAATTGCAGCCATAGCAGATGTCGCGAGTCATTTTTTACGAAGAGTATTATAATTTAGTAACGTGTAAAATAAATTGTAAATAAGATGAATTTGTTAATTTACAAGAAATGAGGGGGCATACCAAGCGAGGATGTGGTAACGAGCTTTTAAACAAAATACAAAAGATGAATCGTTTGAGATGAAGATAATTTGGAGAAGCATATGAGTGCCTGGGACACGGGTTCTCAGGATAATGTATGGGTCTAGCTTTTTTCGGAAATTTTTTCAACCTTTTTTTCTTCTTTTTCTTTCCTTTTATCGTAAAGAAATTAATAAATATTTGGAGATCGATCACTGTGTAAAGATTGATCTTGGAGCTTATCAGAAGGCACTCTTTTGGTCATCCAAATTAATCTTTTGCTCGGTTGGATCCTTTGTTTTTAACCATGTCGGTTTTATCTTTGGAATATCAGCGCATCGAGCCCCCTCGGGATGATATCCGAGTGGCCACTCGGCCCGAGTCTTCGAGAATGGCTACGAGCAACACGAGGGTTTTCAGGATTTCCATGCATATCTTGACCCTCAAGCTTTTCATCCCCGGGATATCTACCTTTCAGAACAACGGGATAACTCAGATAAATAACCCTCGTGATACCCTTCATTCCCCAATACCTTTCGATCCGAGTAGCGAATACTTGTCCCATCGAGCATGATTATTTTAATAGATATTACACGAAGAATCGCTTTTACGTGTTCGATTAATCATGAATTATTATATCGAACACAACTTCAACTTTTGTATTCAAATTAAAATCTTATTGGGCCATAATTGACCGCCACCAATGTTTATATATACGTCGTTTCTCCGTCTTAAACCATTTTCTCCTTCCTTCTTTTTTTTTCTTTTTCTTCAGAAAAAAGGGCGAAGAATTTTATTTGAACTAATTGTGATTATGGCCCGCCAAATTTTGAATTCCATAGTTCCTCTTCATAACTCGATCAACGGAGATGGCCGCCGCCGCCGCTTGTCGTTTTTTTCCTCCTCACCCCCGATAGGGACTTGGTCCGCAATTATTCTTCGGACGATTTAAGTGATAATTTTTGCCCCAAATTCAAATTGGGTCTAGGGCTGTTGATAATGCCGATGTAGATAGGAATGACGATGTTGTGAGGGGGGAAATTTTGATGGCTGTAAATATAACCGAATCGAACATAGGGGTAGTTGGTGAGCAAAACTCTGAGCTTGATATACCTGTTGGTGTCCCTCATAGTCCAACATATAACCAGTATAGTGCTCGTTATAGTTTTAATGGCCGAACAACCCCATAGGATTAGGGTTGAGAATGATACCAATGAGCAAGATAGCGAGCATCCGACGGCTGCACATGAATTATGAAACCCCAAAAGATGTCTTTTATGGGCACCGAGTCCCGATGAAGCGGGCCGACCAACCCCGAGGGGTCAGGTTGTCAGAATTTAGACCCCCCTCGCCAACGCTTTTTCTGAACACACTGCAAGCCAATGCCAAGTGCAAAATCTCCGTGATTGGAAGGCGAAAGTTTTCTATGGAAGACCTCCTCACACATGTGGCGCGAGAAGATCCCAACTTGGTGTCCTAAGTTGATTTTGTCTTTCTTTCGATTTTGAACCGCAACCTCGCTTTTTTATCCAAAAGCGACGGATAACCTTTAAAAATTGATCCGAGATTTCCGTGAGCCATCGTCGTACATAATGAATTTCTTGTTTCCGCTGTGACCATTCCTTCGTCTATCTCCTAGGGTTCTTCGGTTTGGGATTCGTCCAGTCGCTTGGATTATTCCCGACCGATCATGGCTCTTCGCAAGATAAATCATTCTTGGGATGGGACGAAGTACATTTTTTGGATGACGGATTCGCTCCTTTTTTTTATATTTACGATAATGATTGACGATTTCGATCAATGGAAGAATGCTCAAGTGTTCGGAAAGGCCGCATCCTCAACATGCCGCTGCCCTTTGCCGCTCCTCCTCTCACCATCGGGTACTTTCCCCCAAACCGATTATAAAAATCATCGATAATCAATTGCCGCTTTCCCTCTTTCATCCGAAAAGGATGAGTGAAAATTGTGAAGTGCACACTGTTGTGGAGGGAAAATCCCTCCTACGCCAAGGCTATGGAAAATGAGAGGGACGCCGCCGCCAACAAAATTTCATCATTGCCGAGGAGACCAATCACTCGTTTGGGTCTCGAAAATTCAAAGTCTGCACGATGATGAGTATGTTGATTCCATGTCCAACTTCTCCTACGCCGCGATGATATCCCATCCGCCGTGCATCCAACAATGAACAAATTGCAGCGACAACCCACCGGAAACCTTCAATGTCGATTTGAATGACGGATTTTGTTTTTCCGGAAGGGATCAAAGTTGATGATGGATTGAGGAGATTAACACGCTATTCCGGAGGTCAGTGCTGCAGCATTTGGTAAATCTTTGAAGGAGTTGCCTGTTGAGCACAATTTGTTCGACATCTCTCCGTCTACCCCCATGAATTCCTTGATGGTGTAATTTTTTATCTTCTTCACTTTTTTCGTCTTTAATACTTGGTCCTTGTCTTTTGAACATATTTACGACGAATGGATGGATTACATTCGGTCCTCTAACCTTATTGTTTGATAATTGTTGAGGATGAAAATTGACGGTGTTGCTTGATGTTTGCTTTGTTGCTTTGTGTTCGCTTTTCTTGAATGAACAAACAGGGGATGCATTTTTTTTTTTTCGGTTTTGCCATTGATGTTATCGGTTTATCATCCGGCGGATGGGTTACTTATCGCCTTATTTAGCCGATCCTGCACCATCCTCAGACTCAGACGGCATGGGTATCGAGGGCGCCAGTGGTCAGTACCCATTTCGCTTTTTTGTCTGCGGGAATCGGCGAAAACGGGCGGCTGAGTCTTTGTTCGGTTCTTCCTCAAATAGGCTTGAACTAGAAAAATCCTTAACTCTACATATATTTTTTTGCAACACTTTGTATTCTATTACAACCTTCATATTTGAAGAAGACTAATCTATTACCAACTATAGATATCGCATAGGTTTTGAATTTAAATTCAACAGTTCCAGTCGATTTGGGAGGCACAGAGCATCAAAATGTGCCATCGTCCCTGGAAAGAATTTGCGACATGAGATTTCGCTTATATCAAAAAGTAGCAAAACGTTCACCGCATTCCATCCCCTTTAATAGGGGACGCCATGGGGATGAACATGGTAGTCCAAAGGGTGTCCAGAATCTTGAGTGGATTTCCTCAATAAAAAGGTTCCCATAGACATGGATGTTATCGGCATACTAAACCAATCTCTGGTGCAATATTTTTCTTTTTTTCTTATTAAATTCCGCTTTTTAATATCAATTGCCCCTATTTTCGAGTTTAAAGTGACTTTTGGATTTTAAAGATAGACTTTTGAAATCGGTGACAACTCGATCCGACACGTATCTTGTCTTTGATGCAAAGATTTCTTTTCCTAAAAATAACACATAAAGTAAAGAATGGGGTGTTTGTTTTTTATATTTTTTATGGTGTGGATTTTGTAGGTTTATATTTTGTTCGCCAACAGTAGTGGTTTTTTAAATTTTGTTTTTCCAAATTTCAATTCGCCAACACTATGTTTATAAAATGTGGATGATTTTGTTTTGCAATTTTGCTTGCTATTATTGATAGTATTTTTCAAATTTTGAAGTAGGGACAAAAGTCTTCCAAGTTATCATCCATGCTTGCCGAACACACCACTTTGCTGATAAAAAATTACCAACATGAACAGTTGAGAATTACTGTTCTGATAAGAAACCAGTCATTGCTGTGAATCTTGATTGAGGGCACTTCCGCACCAAATGCCAAGGCAAAAGCTTGATGTTCAAAGTTGTGTGATAGGCCCATAATAATCACCCAGGAATTATCAAGAAGGTGCCTTGAGGGTATGCTTGATGATTTTATTAAGCTTCAACTTGGGTTTGCTCAACATGGAGTTGAATAATGCTTTTTTATGCCCCAAATGAGCAGGTTGAATTCACAGGAACTCAACTGCTAAAGAACTCACAGGTTCCGCCATTACTAATGATCTGGGGAAGTCCAAAATGACAAATGATATTTTTTCCAAACAAAATTCCACAACATCGTAATTTTGACTGCCCATTTAGTATAATAATTAAGAACCACAACATCGCAACAGGTCAAAGATCCCCATTTAGCACAGAACTAATTCTTGGTGGGCTATGAATAAGTTGCACTGAGCATCAATCTTTTTGAGGGTGGCCAATAATAACGTTAACGCGCCAGACGGAATGAGGATACCTTCATGGATTTGTTCGTAATACACTACCCTCTTCAGAGTAATACATTTCAAGGGAAGTGAGAACCTTTTATACAAATGCTCGTCTATGATGATAGTATTCCAGCTTGGGCCTTGTTTGTGGGAGAAATCCCTTTTGTAAGTAGCTCAGATCGAGTCATGGTTGACCGATGGGGCAAGTTGGAACTCAAGCTCAAGTTTCCCAGTCAGCCTGCCTCAACTTGCTCCAATTGGTAATTGGGAAAACCGAAATGCAGGGGAGGTTCCTGGGGCCTCAATCACTTGATAAACGATTATCCGAGAATCGCTATAAATCATCCACCCTCACAATTCCCATTTGTTGCCAGTGGAAAATCTGTTTTCTTGCAGGAGAGCTGTCCCTTTTGAACTTGTTGATGAGCCATCAACATACATATGCCATGGGTTCGATAGCTTTTTCGAGCATTTGAGGATATGTCAACTTCGTGAAGAGCCATATGAAGTAAATAATGCGAATTGTCCTAACTCCACCGCCCATTGAGTAACCAAAGATGTATGTGGGAAAGTGGTTATTACGGTTGATGAGTGATGAAAAAATATGGTCGTAATGTAGCATATGCTAATTTCTCCAAAGGAGGATGAGCTTTTTTAAGACAATAGTTGGGCAATGTATGGTGAAAATGCGGCAAGAGACAGATAGAGTTTTAATGGAGCAGAGTTCAATGATTCAAATGCATTTTGGCAATTTGTCCAGAATTTTTTTTTAATGTATCAATAAAGGTTTGTGATAGTTTTTGGACCTCTTTTCATACTCTATCGATAAACTTGAATCTTTGATGGTTGATCCTGGTGACCATATAGATGAATTTTCTGAGTGAACCCCAAAGCTATATTTTTTGGATACCATATTGTAACAAAAGTATATCGAACGTTTGTGCGAGGTGGGTGATGTTTTTTTTTCATCAATATATACCTCAATTTTTACGATGTGTTCTTAACATTTTGTTCAAACGTTGATATGTTACATTCTTTAATGAACACAATTCATATTCTTTTTTCCAGTATTTTTGATCGTCTGTGCATGGGTATTTGGTGATAACCAAAGAAATGCATCCATAGGTCAAGCAAAATTTCGACCAAATAATCACTTGCTCGGGAAGTTTTTTTCGGACATGCCTTATTTAATCAGTGAAATCAATACATAGTCTCCAAGATCCATTGACTTTTCAAGTTTTAAGCCATCTTGGGCATTTCATTCGAAGTTTTGTTGTGAGCAACTTTGTGATTTCACTATTCATTGCCAGATATTTTTTGACTAAACTTTCTCAAGCGCTCGGATAACCGAGTTTGCATTGGATCAAGGTTGAGGAGTGGCATGCATGTTTTGGATCAATTTTTATTTTACCATGCGAACACATCCAAGTTTGCTTGAAGGTAAGCAATAATTTGTTCGAATTGGTTGGTGATCAACCAATGAACATTCTAACTAGAGTTTGTTGATGGACTCGTTATGCAGTGTTTTCCACCGAGGATCTTGAATTCAAACCTCCATGGGTTTTGCGAGGTTCTAGGTTCGCTTTTGCTCGGGCGGATCAATATTCATTTGATCTAGGAGATGGGGCATGATCGATTTTGTGTTAATCGCAAGATTTTGTGTCGAGCTATGCTCGTCAAACTTATGTTCGTCGAAAGATTGAGGCATTTGCTCGTTATTTAGAAAATGTTTGCTCCATCATGTTGACAATATTTTGTTTTTTCGTGCAATGATAGCAAACAATCTCGAGCTTTTTTCCGATCTTTTTACGCCTGCTCCATCTTATGTTGGAAATTTAAATAGGAGTAATGTTGAGAATGCCGCTTTAAATTCTTGAATAAACGGGCGACCTAGAAACCCATTATGTTGACGAGCATTTACAAAATCTAGCATTCTAGTTCGTCGGATGTTCGTATGATTCTCTCGATATTAATTGAGGATGATGAAAAACCCATTATGGTATGATCACATGGTTCAATATAACTGTATCAAGTCTCCAACTTGTTTTTCCATCCGATGTGTGAACAAAATATTATGATTTATCAATGATGTACCTTCAAAATCGAAAGTAATCGATGGTTAGGACATGGGGAGTTATGATTCCGCCGAGATCGTTTAGAGAGTGGCGCGCGCTGTCGATGTGTATTTTGATGGATGCTTTGCATGGCACGATCTCTGTTCAATAATGTTGGTGCGTAACATCCACCCATGGACCATATTGACGATGTTGAATCTCTTGACTTTCTCGACCTCTTCCCACGTGAGGAGGCCCTCTTTTAGATAACTTCGGACCTCAAGCGTGATTCTTCGGGATGTGCCGATGTTTGTTCATACCCTTCGATCTTATTTTTTATCGAGAGTCTCTTTCGGGCTTTTTTAATTGGGTAAGACGATTATCTTTGTAGTTCCAAAGTTGGCGGAGTAAGTACTTATCAGACAGTGCCCAATGTACTCATGGTAACAATATTTGGAAGGCATGTTTATCCATTTATTCTTCTCGCCTTCCAACATGTCCCGATCTCTCCATCCCCAAAAGACTTAACGTTTGCTTCTAATCTTTCTTGAATGGTTTGAATGAGCTGGGGGTAACCTCTTCATTCATCATTTTCTTCCCGAAAACTTTTTAGTTGTAGGTTATTTAAATCGTGATTGAGCAAATCTTGTGATGGCTATAATTTTAAGTTTTGAGTGTTTTCGCCGGTCTTGGTGCATGGTTTTAAAAAACCACCGCGAGGATCTTGGCATCCTCTTGACGAGGATCCATCATAAAACATTTATCAAATCTTTCTATGTATGCTCGATCGATTCACCTTTTAGTTGGGGAGAAATCCAACCTTTTTGTTTTAAAATGGGCGAGCACACATGGATGAAAAGTTAAATTATTTATTATTATAGACGAATCGGCAAATTAAAAACCATCTACGATCAAAAGTTGGGGAATGATCGGCATTGTGTTGTTAATCGCTATATCATAAAATCGAGTACTTGGCCGAGATGGACATGAGGGTCGATTCAAAGATCGAATACGGGAATTGGCGGTCGGGACTTCACCACTTTCTCTTGTATTCCGCCATGATGGCCGGTGACAATGGCGAGCAGTGTATCTTGCTCGCCGAGGGACTTTTTTTTGGTCGCGCCGGATCGGGCCTGTAAACCCTCGATGGGCAAGGGCATTGGCCCCATCTGAAATGGGTTTCGAAATGTTTAAATTATATATTTTTTTAAAATTAATATTGTTGTTAACAAATGTGTTCAACAAATATGGTTGGTCATGTGATACAGTCTTCATGATCTTGAGTTTTTAACTTTTTTTATTCTAAAAGTCATGGGTTCAAACACCTGTGGCTGTGAAGCCCCTTTTCCCATTTTGTATTTTTGAGGCATTTTTTTTTTCTTTTAAATTTTTATATTTTTTCGTTTTTTTAAATTCCTTTAAACGTGTAAAATTTGTAAATAAGATATTTGTTTGTCATACAAGAAATTTTTTTCGAGGATGACATGTATATTTTCATAAATTTGATACATTTATGAACCCCTCAGATGAAATAAAAGTTCCTACGGATAATCCTCTCACCTCTGCGGAGAATTTCTTATCTTTTTTCAAATTTTTCGAACCTTTTTTTCTTCTTTTTTTCTTCCTTTTATCGCGAAAAAAATTTGGAGACTTTGGATCCAAGAATCCAGTGATATGATATTGCCGCGTTCCCAACCGTCTTCTAGATTGATCTTGGAGCTTCATAAATTACAAATTAATCTTTTCCGGTTGGATCCTTTGTTCGCCTTTAACCAAAAAATTTACGTCATCGAGCCCTCGGGATGTTCGGGTCTTCCTCGAGCCTATCACAAATTATATTTACCCGTGATTTCGAGGGTAAGGAAATATTAAAGCCTTCGGGAATCGACCCTCGGGATATCGAGCCTTTCAGATATTTATGTTTTTGACCCTCGGGATAAGGCCTTTCGGGATGTCTGGCCGCGAAAACCCTCGTGCCCTCGGGATATCGAGCCTTTCAGATATGTAAAAAGATCTTGACCCTCGTGATATTATTATTAATATGTAAAAAGCATGATTATTTTAATAGATCATTTACGAGATTAAATGAATTATTATATCAGCACATAGCAGACAAAGCGCACACAAAAAAAGAAGAATAGTACTAGGAGTTGTTTGGTTTAAATTTTTTTAACGTAATTGACAATGAGAATTATTAATGAATAATGGATTACAATGAAATAGATGGTTATATTATTAGTATTTTATTACTTTATTTTTTGAATAATTAGGGAGAAAAATAATTGTTGGGTAAGGAATAGTAAAATGATAGAGTGTAAATTATTATGAGAGGGGAGATAGTTAATAAAAAAGGATAATGATTAATTTATTTTGAGATTTATAAATGATGAAGGTGAATTAATTATTTTTATCCTCATTAACCATAATAAAGAGATAAGATTGACATATCAAATAAGTTGAGATACAAAGATAGGACCGATATAAGTTTGAGATAAGGAGATTAGACAGACATAAAATAGAGAATAAAAGATTAAACTAGATATAAAAAGAGAAAATTAACATGAAATAAATATAAAGTGATGGGGATGAGATCGTGATGAATTATAATTATGATTTGATTAAAAAGTTAGTAATTAATATAATTAATTTAATTTATTAGCATTTATTACATTTTCGTAATTAGTATTAGAGTTTTATTATTTAAGAGTCAGTCCTGTAACATTTTCATTTAGTTGATTATAAATTAAAATATTATTGAAAGTGTTTTTTCTTCTTTTCCTAATCGTCGGTATTCCAATAAAAATTAATGGAGATTGAAAATGATGTTTAGTGTAGTTCACGGGGATAAAATTAACATGATCATGTTCATTCTCATGAGCATCATCATTACTTTTTCATCGAATTTTTTTTAATAAAGCAATCCTAGATAAATTTTGTATATGAATAAAATATGTATAAATAGGGGAGTTTAATACCGATCTACCAAAATGTGTTGTCATTTTTACTTTTGCTTTTTTAATGACTAGAGAAGTAGTTGTGTAAAATCTCATCCGTGCATAGCCTGTATGAAACTACATAATCTTGAAATTATAAGTGGAGGATATTTTAAGAGTACATATTTCATGGGCTTAATATTTTCAGCAAGATTCGTGAGACCGTCGCGGAGTATTTCGTGAAATTAAGAAATAAATTATACTCCACACATTATTCTCGATTTTGCATTTCTAATTTTAATTAAAACAAATAATTTAAAGGTAAAAAGTAGTAGTTCCTGAAATTATATAAAAATGATTTTATATAGAAAAAATAAGTACTATTATTATTAAGTGAAGAATATTACTTTTGGATAAATTATGTTTTTCCATTTTATTAAATACATTCTATATAGATGATCTTATTCGAATTTTTTAGTTTTTAGTTTATTATTAAGTGTAAATTAAAGGGAACCTGTCGCAATTGGGAAATGTAAGCGCGTTACAGTTTACACCCAAATCATTTTTCTACAAATTTAAGGTCAAATTTGAAGTTGGAAATGCCTAATTTCTTTAGGCTGCATTGGAATTAAGACATTGACTTGAAATGAATAGCTTCGTTTACATTGTAGTTGTTATTTTTTTTTAAACCCTACTTTTTCACTTTATTTATCGATTTTCAATTATTTAAAGAATAAAAGTCTTTCTTTTTTAAGTTGATTCACACATCCTTTTAGGTGAGCACATTTTAAATGCAAATCTCACCAAATTTGAAATTCCTTGTTCGCACTAAGAGTTGACAAATGAAAAAATAATCGAACTCAAGATTTTTCTTGACTGCCCAAGACTGTTAAACCCCCAATGTTTGGCAAAGTTTGGTAAAACATTTAAAATCTTTAGTGACTTTTTTATTTTAGCGTAGTTATTATTTAATAGATGCTGATAAGAAATATTAGTATTTTTTTCCTTTTTTGGTACCAGTGCATTATAATGCATTTATAGTGTTTATAACCTACAATAAAATGGTTCTGCCTCTTGGAATCATGTCACGTTCCTACTTCCGCATTTCTTAAAAGTCAAATTCTTAAATAAAAAACTTATAATAAAATGAAAATAATCCAAAAATAGTCAAATATACTGCAAAAAAATAAAAAAAAAGGACCATAACAAAATAATAACGATATATCAATCTTTTTTTAAGAAAACAAATTATCTATTAACTAACCCAATCAACGGAAAAAAAGAATATAAATATAGATTATTGACTTTAATACAATTTAAATTTTAAAATCCAGTATCTATTTATATACTTAAAACTTACATATTCATATGGAGGGTTCTAAAAGGTCAAAGGATTAAATCTAGCTCATACTTTTAATTTTTCATTAATTTTAGTACATACTTTTTTTTCTCTCCAAATTTAGTACATACTTTCACTTAATATTTAAAAATATTTCGATTCACCATTTTCAACAAGATCTATCTAGTATGGTCAATGGAATCCACCTATCTTGTTGACGTTTAACTATTAAAATAAATATATATATATATATCACCACCTGAGATTAAAAAACGCAGATTATAAAAACATATACGATCACTATTTTCTAATTTTAAGTGATAATTTTTTTTTTAATATTTACACATCAACAAGACAAGTTAACTCCGACGACCACATCAGACAAACCTTACCAAAAATAATGACTCAGGGATTTTTTTTTTTTTTTTTTGAAAATGACTCTGGATGTTTTTAAGTATTAAGTAAATGTGTGCTAAATTTGAAGAGAGAAAAAATATATACTAAAATTGATGAAAAATAAAAAATATGTGCTAAATTTAATTATTTGGCCGTTCTAAAAAATGTGATTCTTTAATCAGGTCCAAACCCATCTGAGGCCCGTTTCGTATTTTCTCCATTATTATTCTATATATCACTAGAGAAATTTTATTTGGCGAACTTAAATGGAAAAAAAAACATAAAGACCAATACCTCCAACTAATACAATATGATACCCTAGACTCAATAATAATTCAAACATTGCACATAAAGAGCATGCTAATATTTTTGTTTTTAACTTGATTCTTTTCTATATTTCGTTCTATTAATGAAGAGGCAAAACTCAAATGAAAAATAAAAATGTGAAGTGGAAAAGATTCATAACAAAAGACCTAGTGAATAAGACATTAACAAAAATACATGGTATAAAAATCAGAAATAAAACGACAGAGGCAAAAGTCAAAACTAGCAAAAATGCAGTCCACAAAAAAATGCATTTTCTTGGAGATACACGAGATGGGTGTTGAATGGAGGACCAAGTAAAGGTTTCTCCAACCAATTGCAAGAAAAGGTATGAACCATAAAATAAAAGACGATAAAATCAATTCATGCTTATTTTCAAAAGGGAAAAATGGATGATAAACTATGTCATGATTATAAAACTCCCACCGTTACTAGCTTTGTTAACCACGGGCAACAGTGAAAAAACAATTTCTGGCAATTTTCTTCAAAGTAAGCAGGGTGTTAAATTATGTCAAGAACCTCATTTGGATTTTGCACTAATAAAAAGAGGGCCAATTTGCATAAACAAAGCTGCTTGCAACATGGGCGGGCATTAAATTACCATATACAAAACGAACGTGCAACTCTAGTATCATAAACATGCCACTAAAACTAAAGACCAACTTACAAATTAAAACTACCTTCCTAGGCCTCGGGCTGCTCGAATGGTACACGCACGAAAAGCTGCCCATGCAGGGTCACCACAGCTGATGTTTGATGAGGATCGATCCTAGTGGGTAAGCTAACCACCTGAGAACATCACGATTCTTATGTTACGTAAAATAAAATGTTAAGTCTCTCCACAGGCACAAGAGGTCACAGACCATTAAAGAAACGAAAATTCTTGCATATTATTAATGAGTTGAAGAAAAATATATGTGTTCACTAACTATCCGCATGGAAAAGAAATTAAAAAATATATGAGATATCCTAAAATAATGACGTCATAAACAACAATCAACTCAAGATAGAGTTGGTCTTATGTAAAACAGATCTACAGTACAACTAATTAGCAACTATCACTTTATAGTGTTACAACTAATATTTTTGAATGAAACAGCGAATACTGACAAACTAATACATTTCAGTTTATTAATTAATACTGTTAAAGATACACAAAATGCAAACCATTGCACAGTGAAATTGGTTTGCATGAGACTTTGTCATATGATATAATTAGGACTTGAACGGTTGGACCACATTCTTCCAGTAAGGCTAAAACATTTTATGCAAAAATCCAATAATGAAGTTCGCAGGAAAAGAAAAGTAAGTTAATGATATTCATTCGAAAAATTGGGACTTGGACCATATATTCAAGTATAGCTGAAACATTTCATGCAGAAACCCAACGACAATGAATTTCACAGGAAAACAAAGCAAATTAATGATATTTATTTGAAATTAAGTTGGGCACTGTTTTGAGGTTTCACCTTTTTAGTTTCATTATTTAAAGAACACAGATTCTATTTTGAAAACTAAAATAGTATCCCCTGCCAGAGTTTGCCAACAAAAAAATGCAGAGAAGATTGGTATGTTAGAGTCAAACCTCTTTTGAACAGGGGAGAAAAAGAATCAATCAAAAACCAAAGGAAAATTTATGAACGAGAACACCCTTAACTAAGTTTTTAAGTTATATTCCTCTCACATTATCTCCATTCTTCTATCTAGGGATAGGCACCGGTAGGTAGTATGGGTCCAAGTACTTGACAACTTGAGTAGCATATCCCAACTAGATATATGACGACTTGAAAAAACGTTGATGTTCATTGTCATTTTTATTTTTATTTTTGTGTTTGGGCAGAAACAACAGAAACATGGACAATTAACTTGCTTCATCTGACTTATGGCTTAACCGGAAAGAATTGACCTTCACCAAATAAAGGTACTTCTTTGTCTCCTTGATATCTATAATTAAGTGAAGATTAGTAAAGGATACTGGACGAGTGACAACTGGTCAGAGTTGAGACATTATTCTTTACGGACTAAAAAGACATTGAGAAGATTGGATCTGAAGCCAACCGCAAAATCAGGTAAACGGTTAAAAAATTGAAAAAAAGTGAGGGAGAAAAACCCCAAGACATGAAAAATCAGATGGCTATATCTATGTAGTTTCTTTTCAAAATCTACATCAGGTACGATAACCAAGCATCCCTCCCCACCCTGAACCCTAAAACCTGTTTGGTACTATGGTCAGGGTTGTTGTGAAAGGACCGTGTTTGTTATACAGGCCAAAAATACATATACTATATATATTTTTTATTTATTTATTATTATTAATTTATTTTTTTTTTGAGGGTGGGGGTGTTGGATTTTGAGGGGGTTCTAATAGCAGAAACGAAACAAAATTGGTAAGTGCGTGACTAATAATTATGCAAAATACGGTTGTTTTTGGAGATTTCAAATCTCGTATCGCTCCTTAAAAGACTCCTAATGGCAGCAAATATCACTCCCAAAGAAGAACATAAAAAAGCCTTTGATGCCACAAGCCATACAACTCCCAGTCTTGACACCAGGCTGAAAGTTGAGAATTTCAGCTATGGTCATATAAGAAGCCTTGGTCCATTAACACACATGCATATGGGTGAGAATGAAATATCACTTTGGATTTAAAGATTACTTGATTCAGATAAGTGGTAGACAAAACCTTTTACCACATGCAGCAAAACTTAGTAGCGTTAAGATTACATGACTTCAAATAAATTGCAGACAAATTCATCCAACATGCGAAGCAAAATTTTCAGTGATGTGAGTTACCTTTTTGAATGAAGTGACACCCCAAGGATTATCCTGTTGCTCTGGTTGCCCAGATATAACCAAACGCCCTGCAGGATCTGACTGTACACGCACCTGTTGTCAAATAAAGAACAATGTCATTTACATATAATCTAAGTTGATAGAGCATTAAAGAAAGAACAAGATAGAAAATCCTGGATAGCCAATTTCCTGGATCACATGATGCTCGAGTCAAACCCTTAAGAATTACAAATTTGAAAACAATAACCACCAAGAGTTATATATCAAGTGGTATTATAAAAAATAAAAACTGACAAAAATTTAGATATGAAATTTAATCTACAACAGCCCCATTATCAAGTTATTTCTAATATTGAGTCCAGAAGGGTGAAAGATATTTTCTACAATTATAAAGAGTCATTCTTATAAATAGCATCTCACATGTGTGCTGCCTCTTGTCTGATACTTTATTTCTTATTGCCAAATGTAAATACAACCCAAAGAATATATTGTGTTGATATGCATCGAGAAGATCAAAAGCAAACAATTGTTTTGACTGGACAGCAATCAACTTACATGATTATATGCTAGGCAAGGTACAAGAGGCACTTATATGATCAAGCACTCCCAAATATAACACCTTCCTGCCTCTTTCAGAATCTTAACCCTAATTCTGTTGACCAAAATTATGTCCTCCCATTAACAGCGACAATAATTATTCAACAATCATATTTCCACAGTCGCCCATTGCATATATATTTGTTATAAAGGAAGTGACAATTTTACCTCATATATTCTCCACTTTCTACCACCTACTAAAATACTGAGACCTAAAACCCACCATTTTCAAATTTCTGGTTGTTTTCTTTGACAAGCAAAATCTACAATTCTAAAGCCACGTGTTTTATCCCCAAATTACATTTCATTACATATTCCATAAGCTAAAATTATTTTTGTTTGGCAAAATCTCAGTTTAAAAGATAATGTTTTCTATGTTTTTTTATTTTACCACAAGGAAAAACCCTAAAACTTATATTATAACTTTTCAAAGCTACACCTGGTGCCTACTGGCCATACTCTGTAACATACTCAATGCAAGCCCACCAGGTCTCAAACCTTTCTCTTGCGAATATTTCTTCACTGGGATTCACCATTAACAACTAATTCTAATTCATATATCACAAGACCCACCCACAACCCATTCTCACAAAAAATTATAGTGTGTCTATACATGACATATTAAAAGCAGAGCAAACCACTAATAATTCCACATTGTAATATATGTACAACCAAATCGGAAACGATTTCCATTTCATCATTTTGTTGGGGTCGTTACATTGTGTCTTTGGTTAGGACCCTCGCGACCTTTGTAAGTTTCTAATGTATTCAGTCACCGAGTACTATAAGTCGTTGACAAAGAAGAACTTGGACCTCAGTATACCCAAAAGATTCAGTCATTGTCAACCGAACAAATCTCATATTTTAAAACCTACATTCCTACGGTAGTTCATTCCTTCAAACACAATTTGTATGCAAACAACACAGATTTAGAAGTTCCACCGAACACAAAGACGACACTCAATGGTAATTAGACAAAATGTCTCCTGGGTATTCCCTCTTTTCAGCGTTCATACACGTCAAGAAACATGATATACTAAAGTACAAGCAAGACTATAAAACAGTGTAAACTTGTTATAGAAATTACCAACTAGATTCAAATGGACAATAATAGGACTTAAAATAGGTAGTTCCTAGCAGGTTTTTGAACACGGGTTGACGTCTGCTCTAGCTATTGTATTATTTAAAGAACTACTAGCTATGACAGTACAATGACAGATATTTTATGAAAAGAACGAGAAAATGACATCTTTCAGTTACTTGCCTCCTCACGCAAAAGCCCAGGAACTAATGCATATATTTCGTAGCAGTCTTTCTACAAAACCAACAAGAGGAACTAGTTAGATCTCTATAGCCATGGGTAAATACATACCAAAATCTGGAAAGCTTACCATTCTCTGCACATTCACCTTCACCCAATCGGCAGGAACACCAACATCCACAACCATTATTTCCAACCTGCAATTGAGTTTAAAAGTGGTTGAGTTTAAGGGAAGGTGTTCTTTCTTTCTTTCTTTTTTCAAACTTAATGGAACTTCACAGAAGGTATCATGTGAATCAGGGGAGTGTTTGGCAGCTTAATGGTAAAAGTGCAGAGAAGATGGATGGATGTCAGAAGTGCATATCATAAAAGAGTAAAAAGGAGAAAATTTAAACAATAAATCTCTGGTAGTCAAGTGATGTCTTAACCATACATATCTCTTCTACTATCACATATCCCTTGAGGATAAGACAGTGATCCATAAGCAAATAATAATCCTCACTCACAACTCCTTGAAAAACTTCCCAGAAGTCGCACATCTTTAGTTTGTGACTTTGTTCCCCACTAACCACGCATAACCTGAGAATTCTCTTGAAAGATGCATCTTCTTCGTATGGATAGTACCCATCAAATCTTTTAAGCTATTTTCAACTATACAATCCCAGAATGCCCTTCAGAGCTTAACCCTACAGTCCCATACCCCCACTGTTTAGAGGTACCCTCTTTTTATGGTGTCGTTCACTCATGTCTCCCTTCATTTAAAAGCCTACCAGTTTAGTTATTAGAATCGAAAAGGGGCTGATGGCACCCAAGGCGCTAGGACCATGTCTTTTGAACATGAGGTGCAAATTTTTTAATTTAAATATATGCTAAAGAGTTTGATAAATCCTTCAAATTTAAAATATATGAAACACACATGTAAAGAACAGAGCCTGACAAACCCTGCATACAGAAGAAAAGAACAAAAAAGAGGGGAATGTAGAAATTTAAGTGCGAGAATGGCCAAGCAATGGGTTAGCTCAATGGTGAAAAATTGGTGGAGGTTAATAAAGCTCTTGCCCTACTGAACTTTTCGTTTACAAAATGAATGGGATCATCAATGGCTAATTGCAAATTCAGACATAAACTATATGATTTTTTATGTTATGTGATATGAGAGAACATCTTGTACCAGAGGTAAACCGCACGGTCCATATTCGCACTATCTCAGAATTCCCTCTTTTCATGGTGTGGGATCAGTTCATTTATGTCCCTTATCGCCTAAAGCCTACCAGGAGCCACTCATTGTCACTCCCCGCCCTTGTCCGCCCCCGGCATCAGAAAATCTAAGGATATTATATGAACTCTTCAAACCAAAGAAGTAACATATGTAGTCAAGTTCTGTTCTACAAGCAATTATAATAGAGATCTAACAAAACCTGAATTTTCATACACGAGACACAATTTCAATCACCTAAAAACAGAAAAACCAATTGACTATGTCAAAGTTACAATGTCCAGAACTTAAAAGCATTCAAACCAAGAGATCTTACGGTGACTTCGATGCCAGGCGTGCAACTTTGACAGCATGATCAACAGGAGATGATCCCTTACGCTTCAGGAAGCCTTAATCAATAATGATTATCAAACGAAGTAAATTAAAGCACTGTAAATAGAAAATCAAAAATAATTAGCCATCACTGAAAATGAAACTCACCAATGTTTCTTAATTGCTTTTCACGTTTTGGTGTTGTAATTGGGTTCTTATCCTTCAAAAAAGAAGTATGTAAACTGAGAACTAGAAAATAAGAGTAGAAAAGTACAAACACTGAAAATAAACAACTAAACAGGAAATGACAAAGATTAAGTTATACCTTAATGATCGGATCTCCAACTTCGCCATTACCAAGAAGCCGCTGAGAGTGCCATCCCTGCATGGCACGAGCCGCAGCATCCCTTCTTGCTCTACCTGATCCTCCTGAACCGTGAATTAAATCTACCTGCAAATAAATGTATGGTTAAATAATTACTAAGGTAGTATAGGTATAACTATAAAGCCATGCAATAATTATTATATCCTGCGAACAGAGATTAGAGAAATTTAAAACTCAGTCTCCGGAGGAAGCTAATATAACTATGACATGTACAAGGTTTCATCATATAATGTGGAAAAACTTGAATAACTACATAAACCATTTTGTATACCATGCATTGCTAAAACACCTCAGTGCATAGTAATAATGTCTTGAATTACGATAACTATCAGCCACACAATGAATAGAAACCAAGAACTTCACATTAATATGATAAAGTTGGCCCACATCCTGAAGCACCAGATTGCTCTAGTTCACCAACAAATGTAAGGACTGCTCGGAAACTTGTATATGGGTTCATTGGGTTGGTCTCCAAGTTTTTCTAACACTCTTGTAAGGTAACCTCATTATTTAATACCGAGCTGTGAGATCCTTTTGGCCAGAAGGCCCAAAACCATATCAGCCTTTAACATATTGAGATCCAGAAATAAAAAGATACAAATTAGTTTTTTCATAGCATAAATTACACTAAGTTTAGCACATCATAAGAACCCTTAGTACTACCATAACAAATTATTATCATTCTAACAAGTTAAAAAAATTGACGAATTATAAATGACCTGATTCCCAGAAGCAGGATCCGATAAAGAAGTATCAGTAAAAGGTAGTTCACCGCAGCGCATTTTAAACTTCTCATATTCCAGCAGAGCCTACAAAGACAAATCATTAGTTCCAGGTAACATAACAGATAAGACTCTCTATGACTCGGAAGACAGCATCTGAATAAAAATAAGGCATAATCCCAAAACCAGAAAGAATAATGTGCTAGAAACTGGGACAGGTCGAATATCTCATAGACAATTTTGAGATCTTAAGAGGTCCCACCCACTCTCAGAAGTCAACAGCATAGTTACTGAATATTTGCACATCAAAATTCTTAGTTGACTAGACTTTTGGGTAAAATACTTATAATAAGATTCTGATTTCAATTTATCAAATGACAGGAAAGGAAATGAAATTACAAATGAGAAAAATACTGATTTGGTTATATCAATAATATCTGAACTTCATAACTGGAAATGTATGATGTCCAAACAAGCATGTTCCCTGGCTAAATGCATGGACACTGTTTTGTTTCTTCATAATAATCAGAAAAAACTACTAAGAAGCAGATTAAGGAAGGATATTATCGAGTGATTCTTGCCAAGGGAGGCATGTTTCAAGCTAGTATAATGTAGGCCTATAGAATATTGAAAGTTGCCCTTCCCTAGATTATTATGGAAGTTTCACTATATTAGAACAAATTGAAGTCATACTCTTGATTTTCCAAATAATAACATCAGGCTCCTATCTCACATGCTTATAATCTCCAATTACTTGTAATGTTTCGCATTTCCTAATTGGTTATTACTAGTTCAATCCCAGGAAAGAGGTAAACAAAATACTTTTTAACTACATTACACTGCTAAAATAGTGACCATCTTTCTTGGCCGAAGAGAAAAACAGATGGAAACACTTCATTTATTTTCTTTTCCTTTTCGAGGTAAAGCAGATGGAAGCTTTACCACAACCTTCCAAGTGTTTTTACCCATACATTGTACATGCATACAGACACACAAAAACAACAAGAATGAAGAACCACAATACTAGAATAAAATACATATCTAAAAATTAAATTTAACAGGAACATTCATGGTTATAATTTGGAAATAAATACTTCAAGTAATTTGAATATAACCTTCTCATAGAAACCTCGAAAAGTCCAAGATACAGTGGTACAAGTCCTGTAGAAGTTTTAAGAACATTGAGCATCAAAATCCAGTTTGAAAAAACAGACACACACAGAAAGAGGAGTGAAAATTATGATACGGCTCACACTAAGAGTGATCAGAGACCAAAAGAGATACTGTACGTCAGTTGGCCACCATTTCTAGTTTCAGTAACAAATGCATCCACAAAAGCAAAATAATGTGGCTTCTAAGCATGCTTAAGACATTACAGCTTTTGAGTTTGAATTAAAAGTAGTAGTTGATTCTCACTTGGGGGGCCTAAATGATTCTCCTACTTGTCGCCACAACTTCAGTGAAGTCACCTGCACAACCAGAAACACAAAAAAAGCCTATAAGACCATCTTTATCCATGCCCAATATAACCATGACCAATTAATAAAAAATTCATTTCTCTCTCCTCCACATACACATTTTACTCTACAACCCAAGTTCATCTTTTTTGCATACTTTATTCATAACCACCCACAACCACAACAACCCTTTAATAAATCATTTCTTTTATAACTTAACAATTAAATCTATAATTATTTTCATTATATTTAAAACATTTAAAAAATATTTGGGAATTTGAATGGTTTTGGGAATAGTGAGAATAGAAAAAAACATTCCACTACAAAGTCACCCAAAATATTACAATCAGGTACAAAAGTGCAGAAAATTTGAAAAAATTGAACTAAAGTACGATCGTACTTTAGTTCAAATATCTGCACTTTGTATCTGGTTGTTATTTGTCTCAAATCTTGTATCTAGTTGTAATTTTTCCATGTGTCAAAATGGAAGATAAAATATTTTAAAAAAAATTGGAGCAATTGATCATGACCAAGGTCATCCAACAACCTTGGTCATCAAAATTAATTTCATTCTCTCTTTTCTTTTCTTTTTTTCTTTTTTTTTTTTGTCTTTATGCTCATGACCAAAGCCATTGGTCATGGATATACATGGTCTAAAGCACGGTGTAAAAAAACTGTTGTATGTTATTTTCACCAGCAGTGTACTTCTGAAAACTAAAATAAAACTGCTGCATACAGAAACCAAATATAGATGTGTATCCATAAATAAAAAAGTACATGTAAATGGCTGTAAGTTTCCCACTCCTTACCGTAGCTTATGTTCTCCTTATGAATATAATCCGCTAAATAAATTTTTCGTTTCACTTTCAACAATTAAATAAGAACCTAACTACATAGAGCAATAGTTAACGGAGATCAAAAGAAGAACTGAAAGTCCCAGGTAGCCACCTTTTTCTTGCAATATACAGTACTTGTACTAGATAAACTGTAACAGACAACTTCATTCTTCATTCAATAGTCACACTTTTTGGCTGAGCATTAGATAAAGGTAACAGCCAACTTCTTTCAGTTACATACATTTTAGCTGAGTGATTCTTGTGTTTCCTTCTTTAATCTCTTCATTTGTGTTAGCTTCTTCAGAGTATGAAAATACAATGCAATAAATCCACAAATAAATTGCCAAACCAGTATAAAACTTGGCAACACTCAAGCAAATTGACAATCAAGTTTCAGTCCACCGTCGTTACAAATGTGAAACTCGCCAGAAGGGACGAATGAAAAAACTACTACCCTCCAAATATGGTTGGACAGAACTACCAGGAGAACATGATCATAATAGGTATGCCGGATGGCCAATCCATTATAGAATGGACGTACATTTTCTAATAGGAACAAAAGTCAAGGAAATATTGGAAAAAGAGCTCCAGTACTTCTCTTTTAGATCATAAAGGAAAGGATTGCTTGAGCTTTAGAGGAAAGACAAAGGCATCATTTGTTCTCGACAAAGCTTTTATCTTATTGACAGACTAAGGAATGCCTTCTCAAAATTTACCTCTTCATCTTAACTTCTCACATGAGTTGCACAAAAAATAATTATGAACTCTTCAGACTGTAAATGAACACAATTTTTTGGGGTCCATTGTCCTCCTTTTGGGATGAGAAAGGAGTATTCAATATCTCAGCATTTTCAGCCAGCGAAATTTCTTCTTCCTTGTAATACAACAAGAATCTTGTGCAGCCTTATTTGTCAAAATAATTTAATTTTTCTAATTAACTTATGATAGTATCACTCTCATAATCGACCGACTGAAGCCAAAAGGTATGGCTGCAGCTGAAAGTACACAGGAGAGGATAGTTCACTCAATTTTGAAGCATGTAATAAGCGCACATTGTGTGCCAAGGCACAGTTACGAGAGTGGTAGAAGTGCTTGCCTTGCATGAAAAAAAGTGTTATTAATGACTTTAACCATTAATGATTATTTGGACACCAAAGGTGACATCCAATCTTTTATACTTGAGCCTAGAACCATGGAAAACTGCATCAACCCACTACCATGCCATCACCACATCCCCATAAAAGGAAAGGTCCGTCCTGAAATACTCTGAACAACTACGATTATAAGTTTAGACCGATCTCCAAAAATGCTGGTACTAGATGCAGAGCAAAATGTTTAGAGGCCAGTAATTCTTCACTTAAGCCCTGATGAGCATGTACAACTTTTCAGTTTGTTATCAAATCTCCAAAGCACCAGTGGATTGATATAATAAGAGAATATGCACATGAAATAACTACCCTAAGTCCCCCTTCATGCCGAGAGCTGATTAAGAAAGAACATAAAAAGTTGAGCAAATGGAAATATTGTGCATACCTGCTCATAACCACCAAGTCTGATCACTGCTCTCCACAACCTGTTCCAAACAGAATGATACATTTGCACAATTTTCAAAATTTTGAGAAGATTTTGCCAAAAAAAAAGTAGTTCAAACAAAACGTTACTTGAGGCAATTTAACGGCTCTTGATAGAATTTTGGAGGCTTGAATTCCAAGCATCTTTCCTTGTGGAATGTTTCAATCTCCTTCATAAACTCAGCTTGCTCCTCTTCAGTTCCAGATTCATCTCCTGTAACATCATTTACATCTAGTAAAAAAGATCTAGAGGAACTTTTAAAATCAGGCTCGTTCTTCAGCTCCTCCGTCCCATTTTCCCGCTGTATATCTGTTTCAGCGCTGACACCGTTTACTTCCTCAGTCGAGTTCTGAGCCAGAACATCCACCTCTAACACCTTCCCTTCTGTTTCGTCTTCCTTCTGAGCATCCTCTGAATGCCTGAAACCGTTTTCCAACTCCTCCTCCCTGGACCCATTCTCCGCAGAGGACATCACCTCCGGAACCTCGTTATTCAACTCTTGTCTACACTTATCGTCTTCCGAGCATATAGCATTGGCCTCAACAGAAGGAGGATTAATTTCCTCAGCCTGAAGAACCTCACTAGACAAATGTTCAGAATGTTCAGGGTTAGGGGTAGAACTCTGAATAGAAAGTTCTCCGTTGTTTTGCTCTGTTACACCATCAACCTCCATATTGTTCGACTCATGAATTTCTGTGCTATCACCGTTTTGATTCTGCTGTTCATCCGAAACAGCAGTTGCGCCATTCTGAAGGCCTTCTTTATCGTCCTCCATCACGAGGACACGTTGAATTACGCTTTCCCCAATTTGTAAACCTAAATAAATTAGTTTCTGCAAAACCCTAGCGAGCAAATATTGTGAACTCGAGATCCGTTGGTTTGAGCGGTGAAGTAAAGCATTTATCCCCAAAACTTAGGGTTTTTTTTTTTTAAGTAAAGTTTGATTACAATTATGCCCCGTTTGGTTTCATAGATGGGATAGCTATGTAGTGATAGGATTATGGTAGATTGCACTGTTTCAAATCATTGATTTTTCAAAATATATGTTAGTTTGGTTCCATTGATACATTCGAAAAAACATTGTTAAGTTTAATTAATAACTAGTGTTTGATTTGGGGGATCTATTTTAAAAAATGACCCTTTTGCCTATTTTGCCCTTCAAAAAAGACGCGAAAAAGAACTAAAATGTATCGAAATCAAACTATATGAACAAACGCATCTGAATCGACGGGTTATGGTATTCAGGTGATTTATCTGTGTGGAATTTCTTCATCGAATCATCCTAACCATACGATGGCTTTGAGCACAACGCGTCTCTGGCCAACGCCAGGGGGAAGCCATTGGCTGGATGTTCAAAGTCATTGGCTATTATTCCTTCTCTACTCTCACTGCGGTTCTTGGCTTCTTGCAGTTAACTACCTTGACAGTTTTCTGCACACTTTTCAATGTGAAGAAGAGAAGCCATGGATTAGTTGTTGTTGTGGCTTGCCTTTCTTTGGCTGCCAAAGTTGAGGAAACTGAAGTTCCCCTGTTTTTAGATCTGAACGTATATTAAAAATCGAATCTTTGTGATTTTTTTCCCTTTTTGGGGGTTTAATTGAAATGGGGTGATTTAATTTATGTGGAAAATCAATTTTCTTGGACTTAATTGCAATGGGTTGGTTAATTTCAGGCGGAGGAGTCCAAATTTGTGTTTGAATCGAAGACGATTTAGAGAATGGAGATTTTAGTTCTTTCGACATTGAAATAGAGGATGAATCCAATTACCCCTGGGGCCCTGACGGCAAAAAAAGACGAGGACAAAAAAGTCATTTCGCAACCCATGTAATCAGGCCAAAAGACGGGGTTTATTTATCTGACCCCTGGGGCCATGACGGCCAGTCACATATACAAGTGATTATTTAATTTTTTTGTACCGGGCTGTGATGAAATCATGGGCCTCTGTCAACTAAACAAACACTTGATTCGTTGTGATAATACAGTCTATCACCTCGTATTTGGCAAAGCAAACATGCCTTATTTGTTAAAAATCTCAATGTAGTCTGAACAAATCATAATGGACAAAGGTCAGGTTGAACTATTTCTCTAGATGTAAATCTTGTTGCAACGCTAACCATGGATTATGCAGATTCATTTAATCAAATTACAAACAAATCATTCATTTGTTTCCCCCTCCCAAATGCAAATTCGGCAACAAAGCCCTAACCAAATCATAATTTTGACATTTTCTGTAATGTGTTGCATATATTTTGATTGTTCTCTCAATCGACTTTGTCATTTTCAGTTAAAGAAAAGATCCTTATTAGATGTTGATGATAATCCAACCATTATAATTTACTGGTGTCATAGTACAATCGGGTTTCACCTGCGAAGAGATCGACACACCAGCCCAATCACTTCGATCCCAAATGTAAAATCATTGACAGATGATTTAATTATGTTTTCTCGTATTACCTCCCAGATGGTAGATAGTAGCCGTGAAATGCCTCCACAAGAACAACCAAGCTATAATTTATTTTTCCGATTTGCAGCAGCTACTGATGGAAATAACATTGCATTTGGATTATTATTATTTATTAATAGTTTTAGGCTCAATTTGGATGGATGGATTTGAAATTCATGAATTTCACACACAAATCATCACTCTCCAATAGATTTACAGATATTTAGATATGAGAGTCTAGGAAAGATAGTGAAGGGGGAGAAAGAGGGAAGGAGTAGAGATGAGATAATTTCAAATGATAATGTTTTGATGAAGATTTAAAATCCCTCCATTTTAAACTACTCTCAAATCTAAGTATTTGTAAATCCATTGGAGAATGTTGATTTGTGTGTGAAATCCATGGACTTCAAATATATCCATCCAAATGTAGCATAGGGTTTTTATTGACATTTTAATGAATTGTCAGTGGGTCGGACTTTTAGGATTTCTATTATAAATAGACGTCCCAGAAACAGGAAGCTTTTGATGATTTTTTTTTTTTTAAAAGAGATTTATCTCTTGTAAGGTTTAACCTTGCTTAGTTGTATCACGTCTTCGTGTTGCATTACCTACTTAAATGTGTGGAATCTGATAGGCGCATCTTGTTGAAAAATTAGAATAAAGATGATTTTTAGTTGATACTTTTAGTTAGTTTATATAACTAGAAAAAACAACATTACAAGATGTGGAAAAAAAAGGAAAGAAAATAAGCATTGTTCAATTGGGCAAAATGAATGTTGAAAATCAAATTTTGTTTATGTAATCCAAGGCTCCATTTGGATAGATGGATTTGGAATCCATGAATTTCACATACAAATCATCACTCTCCAATGAATTTATAAATAATGAATTATCAATATATGAGAGAGAAGGGAAGAGATCGTGAAGGGGGAGAGGGAGGGAAGGGGTGGAGATGTGGTGATTTCAAATGACTAGGTTTTGATTAGAATTTGAATTCCCTCCATTTTTAACTAGCTAATCAAATCTAAGTATTTATAAATCAATTGAATGTTGGAGAATGAGTTGCACAGATCAATTCGGGGTGAATATTTAAATACAAATCTAATTCATTAATTATTACTAGCATGAATCAATCCTATATTAATTCAAATAATAATTGCAACAACAAATCATGCATATAAAAAGCCACGTAAAACCTACGCATGCGAAATCTACGGGTTTACGTGAACGTACCTCTCGGGATGGCAGTGGCTTTGGTCGGACGGACTAACCAAAAGGACTTCCCAAGTATTCCCTTAGCCCTTGCTCGACAATCCGGTGGAAGGATACTCGCGAACAATTAACAAAAGGAAAAAATAAACTTTGTTGCACCACTTATGTGGATTTGCTAATATTTCCAGCACATGGAATTGTACTTGGGAATGAACTAATCATCCCCTATTTATAGGAGGGAGGGTGGTCGAATTTTATGTGATATTTCAATGTGGGAAAAGACTTTTCTTGGTCACCAAGAAATTTTGAATATATCCCTTATATTCTTTTTCCCATAATTAAAATATTCCACAAAAAATCCCACATCCTCTATAATAGATGAATTTTGAAAATTTAGGATGTCAAAAATCCAAGATTTGGATCTTCTTGAATTTATGAGATATTCTTGTATTTCAAGAAATACATATCTTCCATAATATCTTTTCAAGAAAATCAAGAAAATCTTTCTTGCCCACTATATTTTCAAAAATTCGAAATTTACTATATAGATAACCAAGTGGGAGATTTCTTGAATTTAATGAGATAATCATCCATAACAAAATTCAAAGAAAATCTTTCTCCCTCTTTTATCCATAATTTTCGAAAATTTTAGAGGAAATATAAGCAACAATATTTATTTTATTTTAATCACCTTTTCAGTTATTGGACTATATGTTGGGCTACTCAGGGGGCCTTTAGGAGAATTAAGATTGGACCTTCTAATGGATCTTGAATATCTAATATTGAGCCACAATATAATTCAAGCCCATAAATATTAATTAATCCCACTACATAATTAATATTGCACCATCCATCTTAACCCATATTACAGTCAATATGGCTCCCGGTCATTATTTCCCGTGTTTAAGATTATCTAGCCCATTAATTAATTCAAGCCACTGAAATAGCTTTCCGTTAATTAATATCTTTTGTCCTTGGTCGAGGAGCGGTTCAACATTATTATCCATACCGGAAACTAATTCCACTTGCAAGATTTGGTATGATAAAACTTATGAACCTCCCAAAGGGGGCAAAAATCAAGCAAAGCGTGCTTGCACACGATTCTTTGTATTAAATCTTAGCAATCACATGTGACCAATAATATTGCCCAAGATAAAAAGTATTGAATCTCTCCGATTTACCCATGATAAGTCAAAAGCAATAGTTACCAATCCCACGTGATCCTATTTAAGGGACGAAGGTTAAGAAAAACAACGAACCACCGATGTCTAATTCTTCCTTGTTGTTGATTCAAGAATTTATCCTCCTCAGAGGTCCTATTCGGTGCATCGGTCATGCACTAGTGTAATCTCTTGGTCAAGACAAACCAAATCGAGCCTTACACCTCAACCTTTCGCGATGGTTGTTCATTTCCATCTAGGTCGTGAATGGCGATTTATAGTTCAAGAAGGATCGTTAATTTAATCTTACGTGATCGGTATCACTAAATTAACTACATTGTAACACATACTGAATTATTGAACATTTATGCAAAGAAATATATATAACATTCAATTATATTTAAAGCATCGATGATAAACAATTTTATTTCATAAATAAGTCTAGAAATTCAGTTTCGATTATACAAAGTAAAAGCATACTTTTCAAAGATAGTCCCAACAATCTCCCACTTATACTCAAAAGTGCGCTTTTAAGTATACTTAACACGTCTCGCGGCGAGTCCGTGACATCTAATGTCACCTACACGAACCTAATAATTTCTCCCACTTATACTCAAAGCAGATTGGCAACGGTCTTGACACCCATTCCACTCACATGTCTCTCGAATGTATTCAGAGGCGCTTTTTGTGAATGGATCGCGCCAGTCGCTGTCCTCGACGCTATCTTTGCCACATCTATATCTCTCTCTAACGATTTCTCGTATAAGATGTCTTTCCTTTAATGTGTTTGTTTGACTCGTGGACTCTTGGTTCTCTTGAATTTGCAACCGCCCCTAGCGAGATATTGCTAGACAAATTGTAACACCATCCAAGTCCACTAAGAAGATCTAGAGCCCAATCGGTTCTTTTCAATCGCTTCACTTCATGACTACTTACCCGAAGTCTCATGGTTGAGTCGGTGATGCATTTTCGCTTCACACTCGTCCATTTGATGGCTACACTTCCCAAATGGAAACACACTAACCGAGGGCGGATAATTTTGGAATCTATATGTCGATTGGAAATCCGAGTCCGTGTGGCGGGATGGGGATTGGAGTATCTAACTGATAAATCAACATTCTATCTCGAGTTCTTTTCAGACACTTCAGAATGTTTTTAAGCGTAGTCGAAGGCGCTTTCCACTGGGTTACTTTGATATCTTGCTACCATGCCTACTGCAAAAGCGGATATCGGTCTCGCATACAAAGAATGCATACATAAGGTTTCCGACAGCCGAAGCACAAGGAATACCTTTCATGTCATCTATCTCCTTTTGCGTCTTAGGGGACATTTTCTTGGATAGATGGATTCCAAATCTGAAAGGTACGAATCCTTTCTTGGAATCTTGCATGCTGAAGCATTTCAAGACGGTGTCTATGCATGAAACTTGCGATAACCCGATCATCCTTATCTTGCGATCTCGAGTGATCTTGATCCCAAGGATTTGTCCGGCTTTCCCTAAGTCTTTCATATCAAACTGTTTTGAAAAACATGCCCTTACGTCTGATCACACCTTCACATCGTTCCCGATGATCACAATGTCATCTACGTATAGTACTAAGAATACCAATGCAGTTCCGACACGCTTTTTATACACACAACTTTCAAACTCGTTTTAATCAAACCCATAAGACTTTACAACATGATCAAAACTTTGGTTCCAAGCTCTGGATGCCTGTTTGAATCCGTAAATGGACTTCTTGAGCTTACAAAAAAGATGTTCTTGGCCTATTTCAATGAAACCTTGGGGTTGTTGCATATAGATCTCTTTATCAAGACTTCCGTTAAGGAAAGCTGTCTTGACATCTATTTGTCAGATTTCAAAGTCGAAATGTGATCGATAAGAGAATACGGATGGACTTAAGCATGGCTACGGGCGAAAAAAAAGTTTCCTCATAATCGATCCCTTTCTTTCTGAGTATAACCTTTCGCCATTAGTCTTGCTTTAAAGGTTTCAACCTTCCCGTCCGATCCTCTTTTCCTCTTATATACCCACTTGCATCTAATGGGTTTGACCCCATTAAGTGGTTCGACTAGCTCCCACACTCTATTATGAAACATAGAACCCACTTCGCTTTCATTCTTTGTTTTACCAAGAATCTGCGATCCTTATCTTGGAGTGCCTCGTCATATGTCCATGGGTCCGATTAGGGAATCAAGTCCGAGGACTCTCCTATTCCCATGAATCTCGGGCCGTCTAACAACCCTCCCACTATAACGAGGCTCAGCCAGAAAACGATCGTTTGGTATATCATCTAATCACAATGCAAGACCGAGGTTTGCCCTCTAAGCTCATTTAAGGTAATCTCACTACGGGTTTTCTTTGGTTCTATAGTTTTCTTCCAAAATCTAAAGTGGGTGCGGATGTCCACCTTTTGATCTTTGAACTATAGAACATTCACCCTTTTGTTCCTCGGGGTATTCTACAAAATGACCTTTAATTATGATCGAGGATCCAATTCTGGGTTTCCTTGTCCAACACGTAAATTTGGACACCCCAAAGTTCTCATGTGTCTCATACTAGACTTGCGCCGGGTCCACAATTCTTTGGGGTTCGGGAACCGATTTGGATAGCACCAAGTTCGAGAATGTAAGTCATTTGTTTTCAAGGCATGACCCCGAAGCGACTTCGGGAAGATCCGTATAACTCATCATTGATCTAACCATTTCCAAAAGAATTACGTTGTTTCGCTCTCGCAAACTCGTTTTGTTGATGGGGGTGCGGTGGTGGGATACAATCCTTCATCGATAAGTAGTTCAAAAACTCATCGCTGAGGTATTCGCCTCCACGATCAGATCGTAGAGACTTGATACGTTTTTCCATATGATTCTCTGCTTGAGCCTTAAATTCTTTAGAATTTCTCAAAGGTCTCAGATTCATGCTTCATAAGGAAAATGTACCTTGAGTAATCATCAATAAAATTACTCATAACCTTATCTTGCTTTGGTTGACATTGAACTACACACATTTGTGTAAACGATCTCTAACACTTCTTTGGCCCTATTCCCCTTGGCTCCAAATGCCCTCTCGGTCATATTACTCTCCAAACATGATTCGCAGGTTGGAATCGGTTCAACTTGGAGAAAACTCTAGTGAACCGTCTCTCACCAACCTTTGGATCCTCTTTGGATTTATATGACCCTAATCTTAGATGTCAAAGAAGTGTCTCGTTTACGTTTGATGAACGTTTTCTTTTCTCGGAAACAGTTGATGTGTTATAGGATACATTTCGTGAGTGGTGTGCACAATTAATTGTATAGAGATCATTCAACAACGTTCCATGACAGATAATTTTATCAAAAAAAATGGTAACAACTTTTATTAAAAAGTAACCAAAATATCCATCATAAAAGTTTAGAAACTGAAAATGAATTCTTTCTAAAAATCCGGAACGTAAAGAATATCTCAAAAAATTAAAGCATTGTCTTCAAAAGACAGGTGCACTTCTCCCACTGCTTCAGCTGCCACTCTCGTAGCATCGCCCAGTGTGATGAGGACCTCACTTCCACTAAGTTTTCGGGTCCGCTTGAACCCCTGTAATATGAAACAACATGATTAGTGGATCCCGTATCCACCACCCACAAAATGGGAGGCATACGCCGCTAAACAAGTTTCAACAACTAGTGCGTGAGAATTACCTTTCTTTCCATCCCTCTTAGGTCCGGAACAGCCGACCTCAATGTCCTTTCTCACCGCTAGCTTGAAGCACTTCCTTAGTGGCTTGTTCACTCCACCACCCTTCTTCACCTTATCTTTGCCATTGGCAACACTTGAGTTCACTTGCTTGTGGCCTTTGTTCCTTTTCTTATTCTTACCACCCTTGGTCTAGAAGAAGAAGAAGGTCCGTTGCCACCAAGGCTTGGCTTTTTTCGCCTTAATATCGCCTCGCCGAGACTAAAGCTTGCAATGGATCGGGCATCGAGAACTTCGATTATTCATCCGGTAGTTCAACCTGAATTGTTCAAAGCTTTTCGGCAGAGAATGGAGCACAAAATCGATTTGGGTCTCGATATCGTATTCAGCGCCAAGTACCTCAAGTTTATTAAGGTGAGCCATCATCTGGAGAACATGCTCCCTTACGGGCGTTCTGTTGGGAAATTTATAGTTTTGATGAAAGTTCCAACAACACATGTAATAGGACCAGTCAGACATGTTAGCTGACTGATGTTTATATTACCTGCATAGGAGACCAGTTGATAATTACTGTATAGAACAACTGATGTAATAGATAGGTCACATATTGAGGGGAACTTAATATGTATAGGTCGATCGAAGACTCAAAAGAACAAACCGATATCAAATGAGCCGAACGCTTAGAAAAGAACAGAAGATCAGATCGATCTGATCCAGTCAGATATTTCAGTTGAAGTCATGAAGCTCAAACTCAGGATACTCGAAGATCAGATGACTTCGGATGATCGGCACGGAAGACCTACATCGGTAAGATCCGCTAGTTGAAGCTAAGTCAACCGCACTAGAAGACTCTATCGGAGTGGTAGATCGATTCGACCGATCAAAGTCACTCACCAGTGAAATCGATGTTTCACCTAATCATACGTCGATGATCCGAACAAGAAGAATGTCAAGCTTAGTTGGAAGAACAAAGACGAAAAAAAGTGAGTCCGCTATCAATAAGAACAAGACACGTATGATCGGAGTGCAATTGCGGGATTTGACTTTACCTCTCCGAAAGCGGCTACAAAGTACAAATTCACGCTTTTCGGCCATGCCGTTCTCGTTTAGTCACATCAAGCACGCAAGTCTACCAAATATAGCACGAAATTCAAATTGCTCTCCAACGGCTCTTTGATTTCAAGGTCTATATATATGGGATCACACTTTAGAGTGAGATACGGAAATAACGAACAAAAAATTTGAACAATCAAGAAGCTCAAGCTAATTTGATTTCAGACAAGAACACGATCAAGAAGAATATTTTTATTAAGTGTTCATCCCATAAGTTCTTAGCATAGAAATCTTTTCATCTAATTGATTAGGCTACTTATATCATAAAGAAAAGATTTCATAGTTGGAACCTCAACAATCTTACCCAAACCCCAAGTTAGGTTAAGTTGTTTAGCAAGAATTCGGACTAGGGTTTCTAGTTACGATTTAAGGATCGGTTGAGTGTGAACTCTTTAAACATCTAGTCGATTGTCTTGTGTTAGACTTACACATAATGCAAAGTCCAGTTGGTTAAGTCGGTGCCCCTTTTGATAGGGAAGAGTGGGCGTGGGGGTGGTTTGTCCGAACCACTATAAATCTTGTGTGCCCTCTTTGCTTTGATTAAGCTGTTCACATAATCGCACACAACCTTTAAAAGCGCATACATATTCCAAGTTGAGATCGGCTAGCACCAAGCTTCGATCGATCATACTTGACACTTGATCAAGTGATTAAAAGATTAACATTGGAATCGATTTATCAAACCGGTTTTTCACGGGTAAAACTTAAGCTTCCAGACACATCAGTTAAAGCGATAGTTACCGAACCGATCTGCTTCAGCGAACGATAAGTTGGTTATCGACCTAAACCGATTCACTCGCGCTCTCGATCGGGCTAAGCGCCCTCACACCGATCTGCGAAAAGTTTTTCAGAAGTCTATTCACCCCTCCCCTCTAGACTTCTGCCCTCACTAAACCCGTTCGGGACCTACAAGTGGTATCAGAGCTGTTGGTTCTACAGACCACTGACTCTGTGTATCATCGATTCTTGAGGAAGAATCTTTGTGGTCAACTGAACTGATCTTGAAAAACCGTTTTTAAAACTCATTCATTTTCCAAAATCACTCAGCATGGATAACACCTCAGGTATGTATCATGATCTGTAGAAGTTCTCAATCGATGAGTATCAGATTGGGCCATATATATGTCCAACCATCTAGGCTCGATCGATTGGGAGAATGATGGAAGTCATCGAAAGAGGACCCATCATCATTTATTACGACAACCCCGAGTCGGAGGAGATCTGAGACTTTGCCCGGGAAGTCTTATGCGAAAAAAGCCCGGCCTGATGGATGCGGAAGAGAGGAAGCGCATACTCTAGATACTATCGCAAGGCATATTATCATGAAAACAATGGATAAGGTCACCAAAGAAAAGATTAAGTATCTCAAATCTGCGAAAAGCAATGTGGGATACTCGTTTTAAATATGCGAGGGAAATGAGCAGGATAAAAGCGGTAGTCTACAAGTTTAACTGGTGAAGTTCGAGAAACGAAGATCTTTGCCAATCTAAAACCATCAACGAACTCGATGGAAGAATTACAATGTCTATAAACAAAGCGAGAACTTGGTAGAGATGTCGATAAAGATATCAACTACAAAATTCTAAGGTCTCTCACCAAGAAGTGGGATATGAAGGTCACGGTGATCAAGGATTGCCAAGACATCTCAAAAATGAAGCCAAGCAGCTTGTTCTTGAGCCTTAAAGCTCACGAGTTCGATTTGATTGAGAGAGGACAAGCGGATGAAGATGAGGTGCCATTTGAAGCCTCAACTTCAAAATCGGGCTTGCTTTTAAGGCAACCAAAGAAATGTAAACGAAGGCCAACGAACCTGTCGGGAATATAGTGAGTCAGGCCGAACAGATCGCTCTGCTTACCAGAAAGCTTGAGAAATCAAACGTCCAACTTGGTAAGTATCGAAGATTCTATAAGGACTATCAACATAGCCGTGGACGAGATAGGAGATCAGCCAACAGATCTCCAGAAAGAACCAGATCTGATGATCGAAGGGATCACAGAGATGAAAGGAAAAGAGATAGTCAGACGGAGGAAGGAAGAGATAACCAATCGCATGAAAGAAGCTCGGACTACTATCGAAGAAAATCACCGATAGGTCATCTGACATGAGTGATTCACCGGAAGGAAAGGATCGGTGGATCAAGGAGCGTGCTTCAAGCGGAGAAGCCAGTCACTATAGCGCAGACGCCTGCACGGACGACGCCAAGAGAAAGGGAAGAAAAGGAAACGAAGAGAGCAACGTTATAAAGACAGAGAAGAGCCATGGTTGCGTCGTCGAGAATTGACGATTCCTATCTGCCCTCTGAGGACTCTGGATACTCCTCTGTAGAAGACTTCTGACTGATCAGCAGTGCTGTTGACTTCTATGAAAATAAAGATCTGATATTCTCTTCAGACGATGATGAGATCTCACTGATGGCGAGGAGGACCAATCGAGGTAACCTCCAAACCCGCTTTCGTTCGACTTCTACACCGCTATCATTAGCTTTTCTTTGGGAGATCGACTGCAGCTCTACTACTCGAGCAATTGCTTGAGGATCTCTCCAATGCAGTAGACACTTATGCTATAGTGGAAGCTGAAAATGATAAGCTGAGGACCAGAAATAATCAGCTTGCTAAAGAAAATGATCTATGTAAAGCCTCTGAACTTAGATCAGCTGAAACTGCTCAGAAGGCAACTGAGGAATTTAAAATTCTCGAAGTTAAAACGATCGGAGAAAGAGATCAAAGATCAGTTGGCAATTAACAAATAGCAAGCTGATGACTTCAAAATCCTACAAGCAAAATTCGATGAGCTGTTCCAAAAGCATGAAAGTCTAAGATCATCTGAGGATAATCTGCGTAAGAAAATGGAGGTTTTTTCAAAATCATCTAAAATCGTTCAAGACATGAACGCCTATTTTCGAACAACGATTAATAAGAAGGGACTTGGCTATGACAACCCTTCCACATCCTCAAAAGCCCCGGCTGATTCATCTCAAAAAGGTGTATTCAGACGAGTTTCTGACAAAGATACATCAAAAGCCAAATATGTATCTAATAAGGGAAAAGGACCAGTTGAGCAGGTAAAGGCGGTGCCAACCGTAAGGGGAAACGAAATGGACCCCAGCGGTAAAAGCATCGATCGAGGAATCAACAGAAGAACCCAGTTCTTCTGAAGAAACCTCAACCTAATCAACAGATCAGGAATCAGAAAAGACAACCTGTAAAAGGGAAGTACAATCTGAGACCCAATCAAGGTCAGCTGCCTAAAAAGCATGCTTCAGGTAAACTGCAAAAACCATCTATGCCTAAAAGATATGAATCTTTTAATGGTAGCAGTCGTACCTACCCCTATAATCAGAAATCTAGGGCTGCTGCACCTGAACCACACTGGATAAGAAGAAGACAACCGAAAAGAAAAATCCCAAATCTTCTAATTCATCCAAGGTTCACACTAATAATCATACAAAACAGAAAGCATATAAAGAGATGTATGATTATGTTGACGGTATGGGAGACAAATCCGGCCTTCGATCTAAAAGATCACACAATGGAAGTGCTCTGTTTGTATGGATTCCCAAAACTAATCCTAACCCCTCAGGACCCAATCCAAAAGGGGTACCTAAAGCCTGATCTGATTGCAGGTTCGCGTGGGTCTGGCCAACAAAGGAGGTGTGCAAGCAACTATCTGGTACATCGATAGTGGATGCTCAAGGCACATGACTGGAAACAAACATCTCCTCAGCTCTTACATAGAACAGAAAGTCCCGCGTGTACTCTTCGGTGATGATAACTTTGGCTATACCAAAGGGTTGGAACCTTAGAGAATGACGATGTACAAATATTTGAGTCTCGTATGTCGAAGGTCTAAAGCACAACCTATTATCGGTTTCACAATTCTGCGACAACGGATTCAAGGTGTTGAGTTCTCGACCGATCAATGCACTATCAAGAATCGAGCCACTCAATGATTTTGCTAACCGGTTCAAGGAAAGGGACGATTTACACGGTGATTGGAGCAGTTGCCCAAGAAATGCATGCCTAATTGTCAAGAGTTCCAAAAGTAGCGATTGGCTCGCACAAAAGAATGAGCCATCCCGAACTTTAAAACTCTTAACAAAATAGCAAGGATGTCTCTAGTAGAAGGACTTCGAATGAAGTATTTTCAAAGTATCGGACATATCTTGCATGTCGAAAGGAAAAACAGTCAAAGCTTCATTGAGGAATTCCGGGACCGGCATCGGCAGATCTTCGCAATTGCTTCATATGGATCTATTCGGACCGATTACGGTCGGTCTCAACGGACAAATATACTCGTAATCGTGGATGATTATTCCAAGTTTACCTGGGTTATATTCTTACACAAGAAGAATGAGACGACTACGAAGATACCCGAGCTGCTAAAACGATTACAAAATGAGAAGGGTGGTGTCAGTGTAGTAAAAATCAGATCAGATAAAGGTACATAATTTCTGAACTCTTTTATTACTAATTTTTGCTCTAAGTTTGGTATCAAAGATGAAACATCGGTGCGAGGGACGCCTACAACAAAATGGAGTAGGTGAAGCGGAGGAACAGAACTCTCAAAGAAGTTCGCTTTCGCACAATGTTAATTTGAACATGCGATACCAAGCCGTTTCTGGGTAGAAGCAATCAACACTGCATGCAATACACAGAACATATGTCTTCTGACTAAGGCTCACTACAAAACACCCTATGAACTGTGGAAGGACAGAAAACCTCGTGTCTCTTACTTCCATGTTTTTGGGTGTAAGTGTTTCATACACAACAATGGGAAGAGTCGGGTTGAAGACTTTTGAGGCCAAGTCGGATGAGGGTATATTTCTAGGATATTCCTCATCTAGCAAGGCTTTCGGGGTCTATAATGCATTTAACCCTACTTGTGGAAGAAACACCCCATGTAGTCTTTGATGAAGCATCTTACGATCAAGAGAAATCTGCCATGAGAACAAGATGTGCACGATCAACAAGAACTCGATGTTCGAAAATGGATCGCCTAACGATCAAGGAAAAAAGAATCAAAAACCGTAACAATATACATTCCGGATCTAGGTGATTCACCGGATCATTCAGATCCTAAGGTATGAAAAAACTGTCGATGAAGAAGGCGTCATGGTGAGGCGATATCAATCAATCGAACCATTCGGTTCGGGGAACATCTGAAGTTCCGCGAACAGACATCGACACATGATGAGTCCAACATCACCGAGACTTGTTCTTATCAAGTGGATCATAACTCGCACCACTCCCAATCGCTAGTAATGAAATTTTATCGAAATGGACGATGTTCTCCAAACCGACGCAAATCGAGCGAAGGACACGGATAACCGGTCATCCAACCGATCGATAATCGGAGACCCATCTCGAAAGTTAAAACTAGATTTTAGATTGGTGAAAGTGCCATGTATTTTTGTTATCGTCTATGAAGGAACCAACAACAATAGAGGAAGCTCTACAAAACGCAAAATTTGGATTCTAGCCATGCGCAGGAAGCTTTTGGAACAGGTCCGACAGAAATCAAGTTTGGGAGGCGGATGGACCAAGTCATCAAGGCGTTATTGGCACGAAGTGGGTATTCAAGAACAAGAGAGATGAGAAAACGTCATCACCGGAAATAAGGCAAGACTTGTTGCTAAGGGGTATTCCAATCGAAGGAATTGATTATGATGAGACCTTTGCACCGGTCGCTTCTAAAAGCCATTCGGTTTGTTTTCGCATATCTTCCCTGAAGAGGGTTCCTTTCGTGTATCGGATGGACGTAAAGAGTGCTTTCTTAAACGGGGTACTAGCAGAGGAAGTTTATGTCGAACAACCTCCAGGCTTTGAAAAGGGCAACCAAGTGTACCGTTTAAGAAAAGCTCTCTATGGCCTGAAACAAGCTCCTCGAGCTTGGTATGATACACTCTCTCAGTTCTTGATCAATAGTGGGTTCACTAAAGGGCGATGGACGTAACCTTGCCGAGAATAGAAGATGGAAAAGATATTCTGATGGTCCGATCTTACGTGGACGACATCATCTTCGGATCTCCTAACAAGAGTCTATGTGAAAGATTCAGCAAACTGATGCAAGGGAAGTTCGAGATGTCCATGATGGGTCAGATGAATTACTTTCTGGGTCTTCAAGTGAAGCAAAGTGCAGAAGGGATATTCATCTGCCAAGCAAAGTACACTAGGAATTTATTGGCTAAGTTTGGAGTTCAAAATTGTAAGGAAGCCAAAATTCCTATGATTTGGATTCAAGATGGATCCGGATGAGGATGGTCGAAAAAACAAATCGGAAGGAATATAGGGCACTCATTGGATCTCTACTATACCGTTCGCCGGTGGACCGGATATAACCTTCGCAGAATAGGTGTATGTGCGATTTCGAGGCAAATCAATGATAAGCCACCTAGAAAGCGACTAAGCGGATTCTTAAGTATCTGAAGGGACGGTAAATCTTGGTTTATTTTACCCATCGATGATAATCTAGAAGCTTAGTGGGTATTACGATTACGATTATGGAGGTTGCAAGATTGACGATGAAAAATCCACCTCGGGAACATGTCGGTTCTTAGGAAGTAAAAGCCCGATCTCGTGGTTTTCAAAAAGCGGAGACATCGATTCACGACATCTACTCTTTGAAGCGAGAATATATGGTTGCAGGAAATTTGTTGTTCCCAAGCTGCTCGGCTTAATCGGCGGTGAGGATTATAACATTGAAGCTAACAATGTACCTATTTTACGTGACGATAATAGTCTTTATTGCAATCACTCGAGAATCCGTTCTACACACAAGATGCAAGCATGTGGATGTCGGACACCATTTTATAAGAGATCATGTTGAAAAGAAGAATATCGAATGGAAAAGATTCATACCGATATCTGAAAGTCGATATTCTAACCAAGCCACTAGCCGAGATCGATTAGAGAATTATGCAATGAGCTAGGGCTTACGGATCTTGGAGAAAATGCACCTAAAATGTTTGTGGAATGATCTCGAGAACCGGTGGTTGAGAGACTAACGAGGTTGAAAGAAATCGATTGAGTTTGGTATCTCAATCGATCGGAAGATCGATCAAAGGGCGATGTGTGAGAAATCGATCGAGATCTGAGGATTATCGGGTTAAAGGAATCGGATTTAAGGTTTATCGATTAAAGGAAACACTCATTTTAAAAGGAATATCGATTAAATCGGTTGGACTATTTTACATCTTTATGAGTCGATTAAGTCGATATTCAAACAAGCAAGATTTACAAGTGATATTCACAAGATTAAAGCTTAAAATCGCATAAAGATCTGAGAATTTTACACAACAATGGAATAATAGAACTTTTCATTGATAAAGACCGAAGGTCGGGGTTACATTACAAGATACAAGTACAAAGGACCGGGAGGTCAATACATAAGTGATAACCCAAAACCCTAAACCTATAACCCTAAACCCTCATCCTAACCCAAGTGGAGCGGGGAGAGAGAGATTTTAAATCGATGCTCTCATTTTCCCCACTTAACAAGGGTAAGAGAGGCTTTAAAAAAAAGAATATATCAAGGTATTTCAGAGGTCAAGATCAAGAAAAATGGAGCGACGGCGGCCTTGATAGGATTTTTAAGCGGGAGCCCTAAGAAAAGTCGATGGGCTCTCCAATTTGTTAAATGGTGAGGTGATATACGAAGATCGGTTGTTGGTGATCAAGATCGCATATCAAACTCACGTTCATTTTCGAGACTAAGTCTGTTGATGGTAGTTACGTCATAACGATAGACACACACAAGGTGCATACGGTTAGGAGAAGTGTCTTCTCGGTTGCAGCAGCGAGGCCCGCCTCCATGGTGGTGGTAGAAGCTTTTGCAACAATCGTATGTGAAATCTTTTGGCGATACGAAAAACAAAGAATAAGGGGACATAAAGGGTTGATTTGAGAAAATTTGAAATCATTGAAAAAAAGGGGTAAAGATATTTTAGGAAGTTTTAGGAAATAAGGGTTCACCGGGATACATGATTTTACAAAGAAAATAAGTATGGTGAATGGGTTATGTTGTGTAAAACAATTGGTCCAATTTATAGAGGCCAAGCAAGGGTGCAAATGCAAATTCAAGTTTTCAAAACCTTTTAGAGAAATGCGCACCAAAAGGGATGATGTAGGAATCACGCGACCGATAATTGGATAAATTTACGGCGGATTGACATATCAAAAGATTGGGCGATAATTACGATGTCATAAATCGCGCCAACTTAGGGAATAGAGACTACTATTCTAGACTAAGTTTTGGCGGTAACACTTATCCCAAGAATTGACTTGATCTGAGAAGAATCAGATTAGGTCAACCAAAATCGATACATTGGTGACCCGGATGAGGAAGATCAGCTGAGCTTAAAACTCCAAAAATCAGATGCATCAGTCTATGGGAAAAACATAAATATCGGTTGAAGGGGAACTTCAACCGATAAAGGAAGGATCGAAGGAAATCGGGCGTATTCAAGGAAGATCGGTTGAGCTTGAAACCTCAACAAATCGGATGCAAGTGAAGAAGATCGATTAAAAAGGATCGGTTGGGAAATTTTAAGGCTTAGGCGAATACTAAGATCAACAAGTGAAATCAACATGGACAAGTGGTATTGACCGATTACAATATCGATCAACCGGATCGCTTTTCTTTTCTCTTGTTCTTTGCTTATTTATCGGATCTTATCGGATATTATTTGCCTTCTTGTACCCATTATCCGTGTGGCGTATTCTCTGCAAATCATTTAATGCGGGCGTGGGGTACATGTATTAACTTCGCTATTAAACGTGCTTTTAAATCAAAAGTTTTTTAAATGCGTGCCTTTCGACCCTACGATCAAAACCGCTTAATCTGGAGGCGTTTAATCTTTTCAAGCGGTTGATCTTCAAAATCGTGTCTTCTTCTTCCCTCTCGCGTCTTTATAAAGTTCATCAAAAAGCAGACGAGTTTTCCATTTCACAAACTTGCGATCTATTCTCCGAAAACTCAGTTACTTCTCTCGATTCAAAGTGTTTTCCTAAGTTTCAAAATCATCTTTTGAAAAAAGTAATCTAGTAATATATGTTTATTTGATGCATCTTTGTAAATCCATTGATCTTAAATGTTTTTCTCTTGTGTTATGCTTTATTGCTTCTTAGTTTCACTTTGTGTGATATTCTTTGTATTAATGCACAACTCTCTAACGAATCTATCTTATCGTAGATTGTGAATGATCACTCACGGTATGGGCAAAATTATGTGCAACTATCGAATCGCAAAAAGGATCGTGGATGATAAGTTAAATGCAGTTCAATATCACTTTCGGGATCCGGAATCCATGGAGGTCGAGCAAATTCTTCAAAAGCGAGGCCTTGAGAAATTTTGCGGCGCTCAACGCAATCCGGTGATGCAAAGATGAAGCACTAGAATTCCTAAGGAATTTAAGAGTGGATCTGGATGCTCCGGGAGAAGAACTACTTTCGGCGATCCGAGCAAAGAAATCGACCCGGCGAAATGCGGACATAACCCGTCTGTTTCGGCCTACCTAAAGGGCCGGATCTACTTTTGCCCATTACAGGGAGACCGAAGACGAAAGTGATCGAAAAGAGCTCTTGAGAGGTGACAAACATCATACATCGAGATTTGTCGGGCCAATGCTCAAGAAAATACCGATTGTTGTTTGACATATTGTCAAAAACAATAATGGGTATTGCATGCGACCCAGATGCTATTACATCGGTCAAATCATGCGGCATGGGTGCAATAATTGATGAAGCGAAAAGAACATCAATTGCACGGGTTCTGAAGGCCATTACGCTCCGGGAACATGAGAAATTTGGAGTAGATGAGTGGAGGCGGTATATGCGAAGAAGAAGATCAACAATCTCAACAAGGTTGCAGTTATCCTTCAAGATAAATTGCCAAAGGCCAAATGGGGAACGATGAATGGGTGAAGTCCTATAAAGGCTTTCTCACGATCACTTGGTCATTTTTGGGCCAAGGGACGATGATATCGGCCGACCCCCCAAAATCCAAGAAAGGAAAAGGCAAGAAGGCAACTTCTTACGCACGAGATCTTGGCGAATCGGCTCAAAATGGTGAAGGACCCCGAAGGCCCACCGGATGCCCCAAGAAGAAGAAAAAAAAAATTGGTAAAGGCCGGGGAGAAGAGGCGAAGAAGGCGAAACAAGCTCCCATGACTCGATCTTTAGAAGATGAGTCGATGAAGAAGGAGCGCCCGGAAGCGATCTGTTGCACCACAAAAATAAGGTGAAGCATCGTGAGGCGCAGTCGCTCAAGGTGAGCTTCGCCAGATCCTCTGAGGAAGAAGCACGTTCGATCAATCTCCTTCTCCTCAAGCTCCAACTGTCTCACCGCTCGGAATAATAACGGCCGAAAGCATGTCTCTCCTATCCTTCCACCGCCCATGAACACAAATCGCATCGATTCGGTTCCGTAAAGCTTACTGTTGTGGAAACAGAAGCACTGCCTACAAAGCAGAACCTCCGCAGTCGAACCGATCAACCAACTTCCGCCAACTCAAGCACAACGGAACCTTCTATACCTCATCAAATTGAATCGGACCGACAATCCCGAGTCCGGATCAACAAAGATCATAACGGGAAATTGATCAGAATGCGAATCGAAAGAGAGATTGATGAGCTGTACCCATACCTGGTTGCCCAACCTGTCATAAGAGAGGAAGTTTTGGAGATCCTCACCTGGAGAGATCTTCGATTAAAAATCTTCTCAGACTTCATAATAATTATAGAACAGATGGGCGGTGCAGATGAGTTTGCAGACTTCGATTTCGACATGAGGAAATCTGCAAAAGTGGGATCACCGGTGAGGTGATAATCGCTAAATCTGTTAAAGCTCGATCCACGGGGAAGCTAGGGTTCTTAGGAACAGGATTTAATCGAGCTGGCGACAAAGCTCTGAAGCGAGATGCCACCATGAAGGATCAGAGGCTGCCGATGATAGTGGAACTGTCTTTGCAGTTCATGACCAACCACTGGAGGCACAAACAACTGAACCAGATCAAGTGACAACTAACGTTCCAACATCACACGTCACTACTGATCAACTTCAGGAGATTAGATCTTGTCTCAAAGATCTCCTGAGATAAGAAGTTGAGGGACTGATAGCTGATCAAAGGCGAATTGCCATCAACGAAATAAAAGATCAAAGAGAAATAGCTATTTCCCACATTGGGGCAATCAAAGATCAGTTCTCCCAAACTGTGTCCACTGCGTCAGCCGAACTGATAAAGACCGTTGATGCCAAACTGACTCAAGTGGATAAACAACAAGTTTCTTTTCTGATGCTCACTGACAAGCTAGAATCGACAAGAAGAGAAACTTGACAAGCCGATCACAACACTCTCATCGCTATGGAATCTGGCCAAGGCGGAAATGATATCAACGATTCAAAATCTAAATTGCTCAAACTCAAGGCATATCATTGCGAGATCTCAACAAAGGCGATCGAAATGATCAACTTTGGTTCTCTGACCTCCCACCTCACTACTCTTTTTGATCAAACCAAAAAGGGGGAAGGACAGAGTGAGAAACCAAATGATGAAGGGACATCACAAACTCGGAGAAAAACGACCCGGCCAGATCTGCATGGACAAAATATCGGGAAAAAGATGTCCAAAGAGCAGAGATAGCGAAGAAGCTTTAAATGCCAAGAAGAAAGAAGAAAAAAAAAAATGACAGAGGCGTAAAATCGAAGAAGAAATTCAATTTGAGAGTGAAGAAAGGAAGAAATTTGGAAAATCCGTACGTAACCTAAGCCGCCAAAGAAGAGTTGATGAGATCATCCCAAAAACATTTAGCCAAGATCTTTAAGAAATTTGAGGAATGGAACAAGATCGAAGTGAATGGCTTCGGATGCCTTTGTTCTTAATCTTGTTCCACAAGAAGAATCTCGATGAAGAATTCCTCAACCGGTTAGAAAATAAATACCCGGATTTTTACGAAGTATATCGGAGAATGAGGCCGGTGATCAATGTAAAAATAACTCGCCAAGAGTATGATCATCTGGTGTACTCGAAGAAGGCGGATGGCTCATTCGACAGATGGCATTTCAAAGATTCTACTTTGACATCGAGCGAAGCATAAATAAGCGATCCTCAAAGAACCGATGATGTCAAATGGAAACTTTATCAGATTTTCAACGTTCCTCAAGATCAAAAGAGATGCGGAAGGATACAAGCCCAAAGAGTGAAGAATCGGAAGACTACTCGGGATCAATTTGCGCTTATTTTCAAACTTTTACGATGTAACATGTAATCATCATTCTTTAATGAGAAAAAGTTTATTTTTTTTTTCGATCCTAAGACAAAGTCTCATTGTCTTACGATTACATGCTCTTAAGCATTCTATTTCTTATCAATTGTTTTGGTTTCTCTAAGTGTTTTGGTTTTTCAAAAAAAGGGGGAAATTGTTGGGAAATTTATAGTTTTGATGATAGTTCAACAACACATGTAATAGGACCGGTCGGACACATTAGGATCGATGTTTATATTACCGCATAGGAGACCGGTTGATAATTAATTGTATAGAACAACCGATGTAATAGATAAGTCACATATTGGGGAACTCAATATGTATAGGTCGATCGAAGACTCAAAGAACAAGCCGATATCCTGAGGCGTAACGCTAGAAAAGAACGAAGATTAGATCGATCGATCCAATCGGATATCTCATTTGAAGTCATGAAGCTCAAACTAAGGATACTCAAGATCGGATGACTTCGGATGATCGGACTAGAAGACCTACATCGGTAAGATTCGCTAGTTGAAGCTAAGTCAACCCAAGCACCGAAGACTCTATCAGTAGGTGATCGATTCAGATCGATAATCGGTCACTCACCAGTGAAATCGATGTTTCACCTAATCATACGTCGATGATCCGAACAAGAAGAATGTCAAGCTTAGTTGGAAGAACAAAGACCTTTGAAAAGTGAATCTGCTATCCAATAAGAACAAGACACGATGATCGGAGCCCGGCAATTCTGGATTTGACTTTACCTCTCCGAAATGGCTACAAAGTACAAATTCACGCTTTTCGGCCATGCCGATTTCTCGGTTTAGTCACATCAAGCCTGCAAGTCTACCAAATATAGCACGAAATTCAAATTGCTCTCCAACGACTCTTTGATTTCAAGGTCTATATATATGGGATCACACTTTAGAGTGAGATACGAAAAAATAATGAACGAAAAACTTATTTGAACAATCAAGAAGCTCAAGCTAATTTGATTTCCGCACAAGAACACGATCAAGAAGAATATTTTTATTAAGTGTTCATCCCATAAGTTCTTAGCATAGAAATCTTTTCATCTAGGTGATTAGGCTACTTATACGCTAAAGAAAAGATTTCATAGTTGGAACCTCAACAATCTTACCCAAAACCCCAAGTTAGGTTAAGTTGTTTAGCAAGATTCGGACTAGGGTTTCTAGTTTCGATTTACAGGATCGGTTGAGTGTGAACTCTTTAAACATCTAGTCGGTGTACTGTGTTGGACTTACACATAAAACAAAGTCCAGTTGGTTAAGTCGGTGCCCTTTTGATAGGGAAGAGTGGACGTAGGAACTGGTTTGTCCGAACCACTATAAATCTTGTGTGCCCATCTTTGCTTTGATTAACTGTTCACATAATCGCACACAACCTTTAAAGCACATACATATTCCAAGTTGAGATCGCTAGCACCAAGCTTACGATCGATCATACTTTTGACACTTCAACCAACCGATTAAAAGATTAACCTTGGAATCGATTTATCAAAACCGGTTTTTTTCACGGGTAAAACTTAAGCTTCAAGACACATCGCTTAAACCGATAGTTACCGAACCGACCGCTTCAGCGACGGTAAGTTGGTTATCACTTAAACCGATTCACTTAAGACTGATCAAAGTTAACGCGCCTCACACTGACCGCGAGAAAAAGTTTTTTAAGTCTATTCACCCTCCCTCTAGACTTACGCCCTCGCTAAACCCGTTCGGGACCTACACGTTCCTCCACCATTTTCATAGAGAGTAAGTCCCTCATGGTGATCCGACGAGACACACGGTTACGATGTTGAAACATCGCTTTAAGACTAGTCATGATTTCGCATGGCGGTCTCAACGTTCGGTGTTGGTGTTGCAACACATCGACATAGAAGCCAAGATGGTACACTTAGCCATTTCGTTAGACCGCGCCCGGTCAAGATACTCTTTCTTAACCGCTTTTAGTGGACTCATCTCGATGGTTTATCCGGGTTTAGGTGTGGTCGTAACCCGGTTATGGCTTTGTGCGATGAGGACAATAGTGAGTTTTCGATTCAATCAACAAAATTTTCTCCGGTGAGCAAATTGTCTTTCAAAGATATTGAGCGATTGGATTAAAAGGTTGCGACATGATGAATCGAAATAAATAATAATATGCATAAGCACAAATATATCACAAGGTTCGATCACATGCATCATATTAAAATCTCGAAAAAAAAAATATGAACATGCATCACCCAACATCTCAAAAAGCAGTTTAAATAAGCCACGTGGGGTGGGTCATTGTTTAAACACATTCAAGGAGTTACAAACAAGAACGATTTACAAACCTTTAATATCCAGATTAATAGTTGGCTCCCCTTGACCAATATAAAATTGTGAGGGGACTTGGGAAGTATATGCATATCAATTTTATACCTAAGTAATAACCATGATTAAATACAGGATTACTATTTCGCTTTGATCGAGCCTCGTGGGGAGGGTCATCGTCGCCACTAGTAATAACCCACAATCATCCGTTCGGAATTCATTCATGTGAAACCTATCTTTTGACCATCCCGTGGGGGGAATTTCTCCAAAAGAATTCACAAATAAATAAATTATGGAGGTCAAAATTAATTCAATTTTATTATCCGGAATAAAATTGTCAATTAATTATTTAAAACATACTTAGTAATTTTGAAGTTGAGATTTTTCCATTTGGCAACCCTCATGCAAACACATTTAAATAAATTAAATAAAGCATAAGATAGCACAAATAAATCAAGCAAAATAGAAAAATAAACATATTGGGCACAAATTATCCAATTGTCATGGTTTGATTTTTCTTGGCTTGATCTTGAAGAAACACGTCTCGAATTTCTCCCACTCGTTCGTCTCAAAAAAAAATACGTCTCGAACCGCCATACCAAAGCGGCTTCATGGCCGGGATGCCGCCAAGATCCGCCGACCACTGCTTTGGGGGGAGCCTAAGCGACCTCGGCGCGCCCGTGGTCCGTGCCCGCCGATCCCTCAGCGGTATCGGCGGTCGGGCGATTCTCGGCGGCGGCGTCATGATCGTCATCCGCATGTAGCGTGCTCGCTGCCTCCTCCCTCGCCCGCGTCTCGGCGGCCCGCGTCTCCATGAGACCCGTCTGTCGCGCCGCGGCATCCGCCCGTCATTTCGGCTTGGGCGTGCACCGCCCGTCTTGTGGCCCCTCATCTCAGCGGCGCTCGGCGCCCGGCCTCGCCCTGCGCCAAAGCGTGCCGGCCAGCGGCGCCCTTGCCCTCGCCCCAGTTACGGATTTTTGTCCTTTAATTAACCCGTCTCTTCGTTCCGATCCGGTTACAATTTATTTACAAAAAATAAATAAACCTAGATCTGAACTAGTCTATTACATTGATCAAATCAAACAAATCCTAGTCTACTCGTGGATTTTCTCGCGAGGCAAAAACAAATCCGAGCAATCGAATTAAAAAAACCACGGTTTATATGCATGCAAAATAAACATTAAAATCCATGACAATTGGATACGCAAAAGCAGATCTAACGGTTCTACTATCGATTTCAAATTTAATGTCCACGAATTAAATTACAATTTAAAAATTGAGCAAAACAAATTGGCTCGATACCGCTTGTTGGGGAATGAGTTGCACAGATCTATTCGGGGTGAATATTTAAATACAAATTTAATTAATTAATTATTACTAGCATGAATTAATCCTATATTAATTCTAATAATAATTGCAACAACAAATCATGCATATAAAAAGCCACGTAAAACCTACGCATGCGGAATCTACGAGTTTACGTGAACGTACCTCTCGGGATGACAGTGGCTTTGGTCGGACGGACTAACCAAAAGGACTTCCCAAGTATTCCCTTAGCCCTTGCTCGACAATCCGGTGGAAGGATACTCGCGAACAATTGACAAAAGGAAAAAATAAACTTTGTTGCACCACTTATGTGGATTTGCTAATATTTCCAGCACATGGAATTGTACTTGGGAATGAACTAATCATCCTCTATTTATAGGAGGGAGGGTGGTCGAATTTTATGTGATATTTCAATGTGGGAAAAGACTTTTCTTGGTCACCAAAAAATCTTGAATATATCCCTTATATTCTTTTTCCCATAATTAAAATATTCCACAAAAAATTCCACCTCCTCTATAATAGATGAATTTCGAAAATTTAGGATGTCAAAAATCCAAGATTTGGATCTTCTTGAATTTATGAGATATTCTTGTATTTCAAGAAATACACTTCCATAATATCTTTTCAAAAAAATCAAGAAAATCTTTCTTGCCCACTATATTTTCAAAAATTCGAAATTTACTATATAGATAACCAAGTGGGAGATTTCTTGAATTTAATGAGATAATCTTGTATTCCAATAATACATATCTTCATTCCATAACAAAATTCAAAGAAAATCTTTCTCCATCTTTTATCCATAATTTTCAAAAATTTTAGAGGAAATATAAGCAACAATATTTATTTTATTTTAATCACCTTTTCAGTTATTGGACTATATGTTGGGCTACTTAGGGGGCCTTTAGGAGAATTAAGATTGGACCTTCTATTGGATCTTGAATATCTAATATTGAGCCACAATATAATTCAAGCCCATAAATATTAATTAATCCCACTACATAATTAATATTGCACCATCCATCTTAACCCATATTACAGTCAATATGGCTCCCGGTCATTATTTCCCGTGTTTAAGATTATCTAGCCCATTAATTAATTCAAGCCACTGAAATAGCTTTCCGTTAATTAATATCTTTTTGTCCTTGGTCGAGGAACGGTTCAACATTATTATCCATACCGGAAACTAATTCCACTTGCAAGATTTGGTATGATAAAACTTATGAACCTCCCAAGGGGGCAAATCAAGCAAGCGTACTTGCACACGATTCTTTGTATTAAATCTTAGCAATCACATGTGACCAATAATATTGCCCAAGATAAAAAGTATTGAATCTCTCTGATTCGCTACCCATGATAAGTCAAAGCAATAGTTACCAATCCCACGTGATCCTATTTAAGGGACGAAGGTTAAGAAACAACGAACCACAGAGGTCTAATTCTTCCTTGTTCAGTTCTGAAGAATTTATCCTCCTGTAGGTTCTATTCAGCGCATCAGTCATGCACTAGTGTAATCTCTTGGTCAAGACAAACCAATCTGAGCCTTACACCTCAACCTTTCGCGATGGTTGTTCATTTCCATCTAGGTCGTGAATGGCGTACTTATAGTTACAAGGGACTATTAATTTAATTTTCTGTGATCTGGTATCACTAAATTAACTACAGTGTAACACGTACGAATTATTGAACATTTATGCAGTAAATATATATAACATTCAATCATATATAAAGCATCAGTGATAAACAATTTTATTTCAGTAAATAAGTCTGGAAATTCAGTTTCGATTATACAAAGTAAAAACATACTTTTCAGTATAATCCCAACATTGAAGAGTGATGATTTGTCTATGAAATCCATATAATTCAAATACATCCATCCAAATGGAGCCCAAGTGAACTTACTCGAATCTCGAAAGCGAAATGTTAAAAAAGATGGATACTATTTGACCCAACCAAGTGAAAATTAAACTGGAAAAACTTTTGTTCTCTCATCTCAATCGAACACTGTTACGCAGAGCTGTTAAGTACCTACATTTTGCTCGATTACTATGACCGAACAAAATGCGCGCTAACAATATTCATATTCGTATTCACTAATGTAGTATATACTTTTAACATATTTAACATTTTTGAAAATATTTACATCAACATTCTACAAATTATTTGGCTCCTTGTGCACTATAGCCATATATTAAGTCTTATGTTTATTTAATTGAGAAAAAATATAAAGTTTTTTGGGTTTTAGGCGGCGAATAAGATAGATAAGGAAATAACATAAGAAAAATCTCCATTTTAGCACACTAAATAGCAAGTTGATTGTCTTTTAAAGATTTTAAAATTTATATATATATTGCATATATAAAAATAAAATTTATATCTAAAATATTTAAAGTGTGTATTTATTTTAATTATATAAGTCGAATATAAATAATTTTGTTTTAGATTATATAAGTTTTTTGTTGAATTTTAGTACTATCATTCTATACATTTAATATTTGTGGTGAATTTAGTATATAATTAAAAGTCATATGATTAATTAAATAATTATCATCATATATATATATACTTTTTATATATTACTGAAAATTAGTAGTGAAAGAAATTAATATAAATTAATGAATATGTGAACAAAATAAATTTAATTTCAACTTTTATTACAATTCATCTTATTAAAATTTCATATTTAAAAATCAATAATATTCCAATTCGTGCATTGCACGGGAGAATAATTTATTTTAAAATAGTAGTATAGTTAATAATATTAATATTAATAAGGAAAAAAAAAGATTTTTTCAAATAAAACATGAAGGTACAACAATTGCCGTTTCAACTTCAAGAGAAAAATGGGAATATGCCCCCAACTTCCTTTTTGAAAATACCCCGCTCTACTGGACAAACCAAACTTCCCTTTCGCTCGCAATAACGTCACCGAATAATTTGATGCCTTCTCTTTTAAATTGATTCAGAATGATGGATTGGTTTCTGTAGAGGATAAACTAAGATTTCAACTGTAAATTATTCGTGTTGGGCCATGGGCGGATCTTCCTGTGTAGTTATTTTGGCAGCATCGATGATTTGGAATTGGTTGGAGAGGTTTAAATTACAAATGGAGATTCGGGGAAACAAATTCATCATACCGACGATTTGGTGGCTTTCATCCGCGAAAGGGTTGGTTCTGAGTTTGAGAGAAAATAAGCGAGAAATCGCCGGTCTCAGATTCATGAGGTTTCCTACGATTGAACTCAAATCAAAATTATACGTGCTGCAGTTGCTGAAGCTGGTCATTTCAAATTGCAACCTAGTAGAGTGTTGTAGCATTTACTACTGAGAATCTCTTCGAATTGTGGTAGCTGATGGAGGCGGGTGACGGAGAATTCTCGGTAAGTTTTTCAAGCATTTTGTGATTCAGGTGTCCAAATTCCCTTATTAGTGAAATACTCTAGGGCAGTATCCAGAGCGTGCTTGATTTTGTTTCTACTTTTAAGTATGACATTGCATTTATTTGAACATATTGAAATATAGAAGACTACGTTACCGTGTATAATGGGATTTGTTGCTTCAGAGAGAGCCATCTCAACAGCTAAGTAGGCAAGTATGCCACATATGCGGAGATGATGTTGGACTCTCAGTGGATGGCGAACTGTTTGTGGCCTGCAATGAGTGCGCATTCCCTACCTGTAGGACATGTTATGAGTATGAGTGCAAGGAAGGTAGCCAGGTCTGTGCTCGATGCAAAACCAGGTTCAAACGTCTCAAAGGTTGTGCTAGGGTAGCTGTTGATGAGGAAGAAGATGATGCAGATGACTTTGAAAATGAGTTCAGCTTTAGAGATGGACCCCAGAATTTACGAAGCTTTTCAGAGCTTAATAGTCGTATGAACCATGGTTTGCCAGGGGACATTTACCTCAAGCTTAACACCCATTTCCTCATGGATGATCAGATGGTAACAGCTTTTCAGTTTCAAGGACCTTGTTTTTCTGTTTCATCTTTGCATTTTGTTTCTAAAACATTTCATAAAAGCAACGCTTCATCTGTTCTGATTCGTTTTGGTTTTTGTTCTGTAGTCACACTTGGATGATACCGGTCCTGAAAAACATTCTGTAGTTGGTGCTAAAATTGCTCGTGGTTGTAGACGTATTAATTCTCTTCCTTTGACTGATTCGAGATTTTTAGGTGCTCGGCTTGCTTCTCAGAACTTTGTTTGATGTATTCTAGTATGTTCGTCTTTTATATGGGTGTGAATAACTTACATCTCAATAGCTGAAATTTCCTTCTGCAGTTCAACCTAAATCCGTTGATCCTTCAAGGGAATTGGCAGCCCATGGCTATGGCAGTATAGCATGGAAGGAGAGGATGGAGAACTGGAAACTGAGGCAACAATATTTACATACAATGAAGCATGGAGAAGGAGGTAGAGATATTGATGATGGTGGTGAAGGATCAGATCCAACCTTGTAAGAATTTGAAAAACCTACCTCATGAAATTTTTTATATGCTACTCTATCTCTAATTCTTTAATGGTGGGAATTGTACTAGTGTTTTGGAAAAAAGAAACTAACTGTAATCTGCGAACGCTTTCAGTTTTTACTTCCTATGCAGTGAAGGTAAAAACCTGGTTGAGAATCCCTATAAAGGCTATACAATTACTTTGCCACTTATTTAGATAATCACATGAATACGAATACTATAGCTTTTAGGTAAAAAAGCGATGGAAACTTCACAACTTATGGTATTTTTCATTTCGTCTTGAGCTTGGTTATTCAAAGAGAACAGTTAAGGGAAGTGTGCAACTATATAATTCCTGCAATGAATACTTGTTAGTAAAGGAGGGTCCAAGTGTGCAACTATATAATTCCTGCAACTATATATATATAGTTCTCATTGTGTTGAGTGCACTGTGCAAAGGAGGGTCCATTATCCTCCTTAGTTCTAAATCTGACAATCTATTACCAAGATAGACTATATGAAATTTCACAGAGATTCCATTTTATTGAAAAGGAAAAGAGTGATTGCTATAAAAGCTGCAATCATGATCATATGCAAACTCAGGTCAACAGAATAGAGATAATGTGTGGTAGTTTTCATCATGTCTTAAGTTTGATAAAGCCTTGGTGCATTATATAGCATTCCATAGATTACATGATCAGTCAGAGTAACTTATATCTTCTTCTTCTTATAAAACATTAGCGCATTACATATCATTCTACAGATAAGATGATCAATCAGATTAACTTATATGCGTATAATAGCATCGCAAATCTTTCATTTAATTTTTGTAATTTATCAGCTCAACTGCTCTTATTTCTCTGCAGTGACTCAGCAATACGAGCCTCAAAATCTTAATTGCTTTATTGTTTCTTATCCAATCAGGATTGATGAGAGCAAACTGCCACTGGCGAGAAAATTACCGATAGTTCTTGGATTTTTCTTTCACTACCGAATCCTTCATCCTATAAATAATGGTTACTTGCTGTGGCTTGTATCGGTTATATGTGAAATTTGGTTTGCAATTTCATGGATTCTTGACCAGTTTCCGAAATGGCGCCCTGTCAATCAGGAGACCTACCTGGATAGACTGTCTCTGAGGTTTGTTGCTAAATTATCTCTCTCTCCCTCTTGCCTGTCAAATTTGGTTCTTGTCTTGTGACATAGTCTTGACCAACATCATCCCGTGTTATTTTCTTCTAGAATACACGTCCTACTTAATTTTTAGATCTGATTATCGTTATCCAGGTATGAGAAGGAAGCTCAACCTTCTGAACTTTCATCTGTTGATATATTTGTCACCACTGTGGACCCTCTGAAAGAACCTCCACTGGTCACAGCTAATACAATATTGTCAATTCTTGCTGTGGACTATCCAGCTGATAAAGTGTCGTGCTATGTTTCCGATGATGGAGCTTCAATCTTGACTTTTTTAGCCTTGTCAGAAACATCTGAATTTGCTCGTAAGTGGGTTCCTTTCTGCAAGAAATTCAACATTGAGCCAAGGGCTCCTGAGTGGTATTTTGCTGAGAAGGTGGATTATTTATGGGACACTGTCTTCACTGACTTTGTAAAGGAAAGACGTGCTATTAAGGTAATTAGTATTCAATGTCGTGTTAATGCGTCCATATTAAAGGATCTAGTCCTAATTGTTTATTTTTTAATATCCTATCTGAGGTTTCAAAAGCCATCTCTGCTCGTTCCTTTCAATCTGTATTACAAAATCTTTTGATTGTTTATAGAGGGAGTACGAGGAATTCAAAGTTCGGATAAATGCGTTTGTTGCCAAAGCACGAAAAGTTCCTGAGGGAGGCTGGAACATGCAAGATGGGAAAACATGGCCAGGAGATAATGCCCGAGATCATCCTGGTATAATTCAGGTATTACTAGGTCAAAGTGGTGGAAATGACAATGATGGAAAGGATTTACCCTGTTTGGTATATGTCTCTAGGGAAAAAAGGCCTGGCTTTGATCATCACAAAAAGGCAGGTGCAATGAACGCGCTGGTAAGTTAATTGATAAGGATGGGCAAGAAGTTTCACTGTCTTGGTAAAAAATTGTATTCTTTTATCCTTTTCCTTTTTTCAAATTTTTACTTTACTGCAGTAATAGCAATGCACTTATTAAGGGCTTCAGAGTTTAATCTTTCGGCCTCGATGAAAACTCCATGTAGTTGGTGTGGAGCTTCTTGAAATGCTAGTCCAGTTTTGTGTCATTTACCACTTTTATCTTCACATTTCCAATTAGATTTTGTTTGACATATTTGTAAAATATTAGGAAATTGTTAATCTCCATGGCAGTGGTCTCAACCATATTTAATTTGTAGATACTCTTTGATCACTCATTGTAAAACATGCACTGCACAATCTTTACTAGATAAATTTAGTTAAGCTTGGACTGTATTGTAACTAATTTGACAACTAGAGACTTCGGCAATTCGGTTACCAATTATAAAAATCACGAGATAATTATCTATTTGATTGCTTCTTAAAACAGGTTCGTGTCTCTGGAATTCTCACCAATGCACCTTATATTTTGAATCTGGATTGCGATCATTACATCAACAATAGCAAGGCTATTAGAGAAGCAATGTGCTTTATGATGGATCCTTTGATGGGGAAAAAGGTTTGCTATGTGCAGTTTCCTCAGAGGTTTGATGGTATTGATACACACGATCGATATGCCAACAGGAACACTGTGTTTTTTGATGTAAGCATGATCTTATCCCTTTGTATTTGAAACTGCTGCTGATATTTTCAATTTTATCTATGAATATCTAAATTGAAAATTTAACCAGATCAACATGAAAGGCCTTGATGGGATTCAAGGCCCAATATATGTGGGGACTGGATTTGTGTTTCGGAGACTTGCATTTTATGGTTTTGATGCCCCCAAATCAAAGAAGTCAATAAGAAGATCATGCAAGTGCTGGCCTAATTGGTGCTGCTTTAAGTGGTGTTCTTCTCCAATGAAGAAAGAAAAGCTTCAACTTACAATTACTGATAAGAGAATTAATTTTTCTGGTGAAGAAAATGTTAGAACACCTGCATGCAATTTAGAGGGTGAAGAGGCCAGAGAAGGTGAGGTTCATACTGCTAACTCTTTCAATACTTTCTTACTTATTTGATAATATCATAAATGTTAGTCCCTTTTTAAAGAAAGTTTTGTTTACTAACAATGACAAGTAGATAATTTCACCGAGAAGCACGACTTTGTGATTGTGATTGTTCGTCGTCGGATGACTTTGCATCTGCATGAATTTTTTTGTTGGTCAAACTCCGATTGTTAATCATGCTTGTATCTAAAATCTATGCACCTGCATTATTCTTGTTTAATCTTCATATGAATAAATGTGAGTGATGATTAAACACATTTAGGTGAGTAGTGTACTTTTTCAGCTGAGAACAACTGGAAGAAAAATGCTGTCACTAGACTAAACGTTAATAGGATTTTTTGAAGCATTGAAACATAGCGATCTCATAGATGACAAACTGCAACTACACAACACATCTAACTGTGAAAAGACATTACCTTTATCTGTTTTTGATCAACACCTAAAATATCATGGCTTGAACTTTTATGTTGTAGAGAAAATTGATTACTTATAACTGTCTGGTGCAATATGAAAACTGTGTTATCTCTCAGCGATACAGCTAATTGAAGGAGAGTCATCATCAAGTAAAGATGCATATTCAGTTCAATTAGTAACCAGAAATGTACTATGATAGTAGATAATGTCAAAAACCATGTTTTAACAAGTGAATTTCAACCTTGCCCACAATTGCCTTTTACTTGATCCTGTTAAATTATAGCCACTATATAATAATTATAGGTGAAACAGCCTCGAAAACTTGCCTAGTATTACCAACTTGACCGAGTAACTAGTCTGTCGCTGCCGATTCTATTTAAATCTCTAGTAATTTTTAATTTTGCGTTACAGTGAGTACAAGAGATAGATCAACAATGATTCCGGAATATATATTAGAAAATAAATTTGGTCAATCTCCCATATTTATTGCATCAACACTTCTTGAGGATGGTGGAGCTGTAGAAAGTGTAAGCTCTGCACCTCTGTTAAAGGAAGCCATTCAAGTGGTTGGATGTGGATATGAACATAAGACAGACTGGGGAAAAGAGGTACTTTTTCCAAAATCTGCTGCTTAAATTTTCTATGCTGAAATGATTAATGTTCATTCCGCTAGAGACATTTATCTTTTAACTTGTAAAATGGATTATCTTTTGAAAAGGAACTTGTATCACCATTTAGATAAACAAACAAATAAACAAACCGAGCCTTTAGGTAGGCCGTAGGCTACATGAACCAATAATAGAATCATGTTGGGTCACGCGCACAAATTAATCTTCTCCATACGCCTCTCTCTCTAAGTAAGTCTTCATTAAGCCTCTTAATCTCTAAATCTTTGCGTATGACTTCTAGCCACATCTTCTTTGGTCGTCCCCGTGCTCTTCTAAAAGGACTAAATTCCATTGACTCTACACGATGTACAAGTGTACCTCTAGACCTGAGTCGTACATTCCCAAACCACCGTAGACGATGCTCTTGCATCTTTTCTTCAATGGGTGCAACACCTAACATAGAGCAAAAATTCTTCGTTCCTCGCTCTACCTCTCCTAGTTTTACCACACACCCAACGAAGCATGAGCATCTCTGCCACACTTATTTTGTGTATGTGAGTTCTCTCGGGTGCCCAGCATTCTGTCCCATATAATAAGGCTGGTCGTATTACAGTCCGATAGAACTTCCCTTTCAGTCATAGTGGCATGTTACGATCACATAACCCCTGCAGCGCTTATGTAATATTTATTGGAAACACATTAAATATTGCCAGGGAGGATTTAGTTATTATTATTATTGTTATTATTATTATTATTATTATTATTATTATTATCATCATCATCATCTTTATTATTATTTGATCATGTTCTCATCTTTATTATTATTTGATCATGTTCTCATCTTTATTATTATTTGATCATGTTCTCATCTTTGTACATGGCTGCAAATAATATATTTGACTTATTTATCAACGTGGATCTTGAGTAATGGATTTTGGTGAACCCATGTAATTTGTTTGGACTTTAACTTAAAACTCTCCATACCCTACATGTAATTCATCTGTGCACATTGAGTTCTTAATATGTAGATAAAGTGAAAATAGGCATGGTCAATTATTTTGATGCATGTGTAAAGAGAGTCGAGTGTTGGGTTATGGAGCCTTTTTTGGCAGTCTCGACCAGAATGGGTTTTGGCCCAATTTCTCCTATAAATTCCTATCTGATTCGTTGTATTTGTTATCACCGAAATATTAGTAATCTCCTGTCTTGGTAGTGCCCTCAGACGTAGTTATTCTTGACGAACTGGGTAACCAAATCTGTGTTATTTAATTTCGTTCTCTCTCAATTTCTCTATAATTGCAGTTTAAATCCTAACGTCAAGTTGGCTCACGAGCTACTCATGCTCGATCGGAAAAAGCTCGAAAGACCCGAATTTAATCAAGTCGAGCTCGAGCTACTTGAGTAATTCTCGAGTTCGAGCTCAGTAATACTAGGCCCGTGAGGCTAATCGAGCTCACATAATTTTCCTATTTTACCCTGATATGCTAATTATTTACATTTATTTTCTAATTATTAAATAAAGTAAAATGAGCACCACTATCTATGTCGTGAAGTCATGGGTTCGAGTCACCATTTGTCTGATAAAAAATAAAATAAAGTAAAATCTCTAAAATAATGTTGTCTAGTTATCAAGTCCAGTCGAGCTCAAACATTCGATTTTTCAAGTGAGTCGAGCTTTAGTTCAAGATAATTGAGCTTGATCGAGTTTGGGTCGTGTTTCAAGGTTTTAATCGAGTTGAATTCGAGGTGAACACTACTCAACTCGGCTCGGCTCATTCACTCCCTTTAATTTCTCTTCGAGTTGTTCACTCCATGCTAGCGTTTGTCAAATTTATGATCTAAGCAATCTCACTCCCACTCATTTGCCAATTCAAAATTTAGCATATTATAAACCTTATTGCAAAATGTAATGCTCTTTCAAATTTTGTTGTTCAGGTCGGATGGATCTACGGTTCTGTTACTGAAGACATCTTAACTGGATTTAAAATGCATTGCCATGGATGGCGATCCGTATATACTGTGTTCCCGAGAGGCCAGCATTCAAAGGTTCAGCACCAATAAATCTATCTGACCGTCTCCATCAAGTACTACGGTGGGCCCTTGGTTCAGTTGAAATATTTCTAAGCAGGCACTGCCCTCTATGTCTATGGTATGGGTATGGAGGGCGTCTCAAATGCCTTCAACGGTTGTCCTACATCAATGCAACATTATACCCATTGACATCAATTCCATTAGTCGCATACTGCACCTTGCCTGCTGTGTGCTTACTGACTGAAAAATTTATAACTCCTGAGGTATTTGTCGCGTTCGTTAAAATTGCACCATTTAATGTGAACAATGCAACTTAGGAGAACAAGCATAGTCGCTAACAAATCAAGGACGTTCACTATACATTCAGGGTGGCAATTTGGAAATAATTTAAATATTTATGCACATTGACGACATTGGGGCCTGAAAATCGGCTGAAATTTGTGCGTGTACCACATGTGGAACCATACGGGCTGGCCATTTAGGTTTTTTTTTTTTTTTTTTGACAGAGCCATTTAGGATATCAATACATACATATTTGCACATTGGTGAGATTTAGGCTCAGCTGTCCTTAATGCATGAAATATCTTGAATTAGACAAATACTTCAATGCATCAGTTGCACCGTGCAATTCAAGTGCATATTAAAACGGTGTTAGTTGTTTTACTAAAAGGCGTTAGTTGGTTAGTATTAGCTGTTTTTACCAAACAATATTAATTGTGCATCAGCATCAGTTGCATGATGCAACTGGTGCATCCAAGTGTTACTCATTTAAATTATTGTTCTAAAATTATTTCCCGATTTCTATACTTAAGGGTATGTTTGTTTCGGGATTCACCTTGATGGACTTAGGACTTTGCGATCCAAGTCACATACTAGTTGGAGATTTCCACATCCAGCTTTTAAATCTATTCCTATAAAATATACCTATACACCTATTTTCACAAAATTCAATACAATCATATTACCACTTTTCTTACATCCACTTATTCTCTCTCCTACTTTTCTCTCACCCAATACAATATAATAATACCACATTAATCACTATTTCATATTGATTTGACATAAAGCAAAAATCCCACCCTACCAAAATCCCAAAACAAACACATACTTTTACTATTCATCAGGATTTTTAAATCCATAGGATTTCGAAGTCATGACTTCCCCCGCACACCTAAATCCCGAAAACAAACATACCCTAAGTGTCTTTAAATTGCAATTTACCTGGTGAAAAGCATCATGTTACATTTTTTTGGTTCTTAATGCAGTTCGACAGTGTTGCTAGTCTGTGGTTTTTATCACTTTTTGTATGTATATTCGCAACAAGCATACTGGAAATGAGATGGAGTGGCGTTAGCCTATATGACTGGTGGAGGAACGAGCAATTCTGGGTGATCGGAGGCGTTTCCGCCCACCTTTTCGCTGTGGTTCAGGGATTTGTGAAAGTCATAGCTGGTATCGACGCAAATTTCACCGTTACCTCAAAAGCTGGAGGAGCAAACAACAATGAGTTCTCAGAGTTGTACGTTTTTAAGTGGACCGCAATGCTCCTTCCTCCATCTACACTTTTGATACTAAATGTGATCGGAATTGTTGCTGGAATTTCAAACACAATGGCTAATGGATACGAGGCGTGGGGCCCTCTGTTGGGCAGGCTGTTTTTTGCGTTGTGGGTGATACTGCATCTTTATCCTTTCCTCAAGGGTCTAGCGGGCCACCAGCAGAGAACACCAACGATTATTGTTGTTTGGTCGATATTACTTGCATCTGTGTTCTCTCTTTTCTGGGTTAGAGTTGATCATCCATTCTTGGCCAAGTTTGGTGGCCCTGTACTAGAAGATTGTGGTGTAGATTGTAAATAGTTGCACATTTCTTATGTGTTTTAAAGTTCCTTGACATTTTAGAGTTGTTAAAGAAAACTATAACCTATGCTATATTTACGTAGTACATTTGATCGTATAGAGCATTTATAGTTTATTTGCGTATAGTTATATACAATTATACATGCTCAAATGTAGAATATTTACAAAGATAGTCTGTCCAGGACAAGCTTATTATGCTGCATTTAAATACTCTTTATTCTTATGGTGGCGTAAAAGGAAAATAATGATAAAGTTGTGGTAAAGAAGATTTAATTTCTCTTTTTGAAGCGAAAAAACGAGCTTTAATTCGAGAAATTAACATAAAAACATAGTTCTTTTCTAAGGCCATCAACATAAGTCAGAAGCTCAATTACACATTACTAGATTATAATTGGTCAATTTCATATAATATACATGTTGCAAATCGAATTATAAAATTGTACGATTTGCAAGTTGCTATACAGTATATAAGTCATAAATTAATACAAATTATTTTTTGCATGAGGAGCCATGTGAAAATAATTTTTATATTTTTTTGGTGTTCGGAGCACTCTACTCAAAATTTGGACTAATTATATTTAATAGAACAATCAACATCATTAGTCGGAATGAGAAAATAAATTGTGAAAGTGAAATCATAATCAATATGTTTATAGAACACAAATTAATCATAGACTCGAATACAATATTACTACTAATCTCTCAAATAAACCATAACCCATATCACAACGCATCTTTTCGATAAATACTTTATTTAAGTTTATTGTGTTGAGTTCCAAACCAGCTTATTTGAATATCAAATTAATTGTCAAGAGCATCATCATGTGGGAAACGCAGGGGAGATTTGGCCCCAAAACGAGATTTAGTGAGCAGCCAGTGTACGTAGTCGTAATAGTTGATGGAGGGATAGTATGCAGTCCCATCTCTTTCGACCAGCGCAGCCGCCGGCCCCACCATCACCTCCTTCGACGGGCCATACGCTGAAACTATCGACATTCTTTCACTTTCCTCATTCACTACTGCCCTATGCTTCAGAGCCTTGTGTCTACCATTGCTAAAACTCTGTCATCATTAAGTTTCATAAATAAATACTGTTCAGTGAAAACAAGTAATACTGTTCAGTGAAAATTAAGGGAGAGTTTATATAATCACCTCAAGGTTGTCAGCAACATTAACCAATATAGAATTCTTAGGGGAGTTGACTTTAAACCAGTTGCCATTATTCTCAATTTGTAAGCCAGGAACACCGTTATGTATCAAGAGTGTGAGAAGGCCATGATCAGTATGTGGTGGTATTCCGATGGCTTCATCAGGATGGGGGCAAGGTGGGTAATAATTTGCAGCAATTATCTGAAAACTCGAGTTCAGCCCCAACGTTTCATCAACATACTCTTGTTCCAATTCCATGACATTTGATAGAACTCCGAGTAGCTCCCGAGTTATTTCTCTGCATTTCTCCGCATATTCCCCCACAACTTCCCTACATAAATCAAACAAGGTAATCTTGGTTGACTTATATTTTGTTTCGTTAGAAAATTCACGAGATTAATTATTTAAGGAAAATTCTGATATTCTTGGAATCAACGGATCTATTACTGTGTAAGGTTAGGGTATATAAAAAAGAAGTATAGGTACATACCTTAAAATTTTGGGGTTTTCGGGGCAGTGAAGTTTAGGGTGGACATGGAGTTTAAGGTTCTCCCTCCAGAAAGTGATCATATTCTGTTTCGATCTTGCAACAGTATGGAAACCACCACACTTAATAGGATCCGTAGCAAGATTCGCCTCGTACTGCTTTTTCTCGTCCGCCCCCAAACTCATAAATCCTTTTATTGCCGCAAATGCCGCATTCATCAACTCCTCACTCATCCCATGATTTACCAGCTGCATCCATCCACAATTAAATGAAAACGAACTAATACTTAGGGTTAATTCAGTAATCGTCCTGTAACTTAGGCCTCGTTCAATTTCAATTATCATGTAATGAGAATCACTTCTATTAATGATGCTTGGTAGTTTAGATGCACAAGTAATGAGAATAGACTCAATCCACCTCACATGATACATATTGTTCATATTCTAACCAAACAATAACAATGCAATCAATAACCCTTAATAATTGACCACTCAATGATACCTATTACCATTACCATCCATTCACTAGTCATACCAAGCGGACCCTAAATTTTTGGCCATTTATGTTTTACATGTCCAATTTTAGATCCGTTATGTTTTTACTTTTTTGTCAAATTTGGTCACCAAAAGGACCAAAATTGAAAAACTAAAAAGTTATGGGACTAAAATTTTGGTCCTGTAAATTTTACTTTTCCAATTTTATTTCGTTTCGTGTCCAATTTAGACATGTATTTTTTATTTTTTTGCAATTTTAGTCCAAAAGTACTAAAATTGAAAAATTCAAAACTTAACACTTTAGTTACATGACGATACTTGATATTAGCTCTAATTAATTGCATTCTATGACATTAGTCACATATATAGCTAGAATGCATGAAACATTAATTGCAATTTCTTACAATGAAGAATCTCCATTCTTCACAAGCTTTGGCGAGGTCGTGGATGGCTTTGGAGCGTTGATCAGGATCATCACCAGTAAGGGCGGAGAAATCGACGACAGGCATTGAATCACTGCTTAAAGCGGTTGGTTCGTCGTTGATGTACTTATATGGAGAAGGTACATCTTTCAGATTGGAAGAATCTACCAATTCTTTGAGAAAAGGTGTACTGGAAGATGATACAATAGATGCCATTTTTCTGGTTAAGTGAAGAAAATACTTGACTATCTCACAAGGTTAATTTTCTTGTTGTCTACTCTTTTCATGCAATTATCAGTATTTATAATTATTATAGGTGATATCGTACGGGAGGGATTTATGATGATGTATTGAGTAAATATCACGTGATGCATATTTATTGGGGCCAATACCAACACATTTTATACATGCATTGTTTTGAAAGTGAAGTTTTTTTTACTTAGTTATTAATTTAAAAAAAATTAGGATTTTATTATAAGTTTTCTAAAATAATTTTTTAAGTCTCACATTTTCAAATTTTTGATTTCATTTTCTTTAAAATTAAGATTAAATTACTATGTTGTACTTATAGGAGTTTAAATTATGTAATATTTGTTAATTAATTTTAAAGAAGAGATTAAAATTTTTATAGTTCAATAACTTTGCTTCGTTTTGAAATTGATCTGATTATTTTGACTTTTTAATTTTGGTCCCATAAGATATCAATTTTTTTGAAATTGGTCCTTTAATCTGTTGCAGCTGGTTAAGAACAGGTACTGTCACACATGTGATTATTTTGTTTTTTCTTTTAATTTTGAAATGACACCTAAACTTTTTTAATCTTAATAATTTTGTGTCGAGATAATTTTCTGCGGATTTTTTTAGGGAAGAAGAGTAGTTTTTGCATTTTTTTATTTTTATTTTCTGGTCAGCTTAGACTCGACAAAACGACCCGATTCGCTTTGTTTTTAATATACAAATTATTTTTAAATTCGACTCAAAATCCAACCAAAATTATTATGATTAAAAAATTTCAAAGTGACACTTCAAAATTGAAGAAAAATTAAAATAATTACACATGTGGTGGTTACCTGTTTGAGAATCTGCAACAGGTTAATTGATCAATTTCAAAAGGTTTGAAAATTTATAGGACCAAAATTAAAAGATCAAAATAATCGGGACTAAATTCAAAATGCAATACTGGATTACAAAAAAGTTAATCCTTTAAAAAATGTTATTTTTTAATCTTTTAATATTTTACGGTGTGATAGTGTGACTCAAACATCGTGTTTTATCTCTTTTCAAATTTTACACAAATAAATGAAAGAGATAGTAACCGAAAGGAAGTGGCACACGTTATATTTAATCTGGACGTGCTGATAATTAAGTACAATTTAAAATAAAATTGATTCTAAATCGAGATTCTTAGAAATAAGTGGTAATACAAAGTGTCCTTATTTTGCCAACCTTTTTAATTGGTGTTTGTAAAATCATTATTGTTACATAGATTATAATATTATTCATATATTATATATATTGCTTATGTTTGTTCAACTCCACACATCGACTTAATTATAATATTTCTTTCGTGATCATCTGCATGGACTTTGTTTATCTTGCTGCTGTTTAATTCTTCGGGCCTACCATTTAATTACCCAACCTGCCAACCATATATATTTACAAGTTATTGACCATTAAAATTGTGTAGTGTTCAGCACACTACAACAACATAATTAAAAAAACAACAGCATATATATATATATTTAAAAATAGTCTATAAAATTAAGTTGATTTCATTTTCAGTTCTATAATTTTTAATTTTTTCACTTTTAGTATTGAGATGTTAATTTTAATCCTTGCTCCATTATGGAGTTAACAAAAAGAAATAGCTCAAGTGGTTAGAGCTCCACCACCTGAGACCTTGAGGTCCCGGGTTCGAGACACAGAGAGGAAATACTTATTCTCTCTTGTGGTGGCCTCCCTCTTGTGGAGTGGTGGTCCCCCTGTTGTTGGGTTGCGGTTTCAATTCCGGTTCCGAGTTGCAGTTTCGAGTGGTCTCCCTCTTGTGGTGATTGCGGTTCCGATCTACAGCGAGATGAAATAATGTTGTCATGTGCCCGGTGGTAGAAGGAATTATTGTAATTGATTATCTTAGGGAATTATTGTAAGTTTCGAGTGGTCTCCCTCTTGTGGTGATTGCGGTTCCGATCTACAGCGAGATGAAATAATGTTGTCATATGCCCGGTGGTAGAAGGAATTATTGTAATTGATTATCTTAGGGAATTATTGTAAGTGATTGCCTTTCAAAATAGAAAATTAAGAGATAAAAAAATTTAATAAAAAAAAAACTTATACTTTATTGATACACACATTTATTAGAAATTAACGACACACACATTTATGAAATGTAAATGTATCACATGCGCAATGAAATATTTTCACCTTCCTAACCCCTTAACCACAATCAAAACATTGGCACATTGATTTACAGATGTTTAGAGTCCGTTTGCTATGTGGGAAAAGAAAGCAAAACAGGAGAAATCAAATCATATCCTACATTTTTAAGTGTTTTATATACTTGATGTTTTTTCCTTTTGGCTCGAAAGCCCGTATTTTATTTTCCCATTTTTACATGATTATACTTCCCACCTCCTAGGTGGTATTTATAATACCACAAATTATCCCTCCTAGGTGGTATTTATAATATCAATCATGATTTAATCCATCATAACAAACACTTAAAAAAGTAAAAAATATCATATGGATAAATAAAAAGTATCACATGATTTCATATCCCATACCACATAATAAACTTGCTCTTATTAAATTTAATTTCACTTCCGGGCGGTATAAAACTCTTGTCACAATCTTGGACCATTTTCAAAGCAATGGTTGCAAGAGGAGAAAGCTTCTGACAATTTCCAGCTTTCAAAAAACCATTGCTTTGAATAAGAGCATTTACAGCTGTTGTGTACAAATTTTCACATTGGTTATATTTATTTTTCAAGACAATATTTTTTTACATTTTGCATCTCGCGAACATGAATCTTGTCATATGTTAATGTCAAGAAACTTATGGCTGACGTAATCGTTTTGTCGGCTTGATCTCGTGTTGTGGTAGGAGTGAGATTGTAGCTATACACAATGGTTAATGAGAAGAAAAAAAATAGAGAGCAATAAGTTATATGATGTGAAGATTTTTAATTTTTTTTCTTCAACTTGTGCTGTTTTTCTATGTTTTTAGACTTTTATAGATTAATATTGGAATGGAAATTTGTGTTTTTCTTAGAAAATTTTGAATATTTATTTGAATTAATTACAAGTTAATGAGAAAAAACCGCCTCTCATCTAAAGGAAACTGATTCTTATCTTTCTTTCACAATTGAAATCATCTTAATTCATAAATTTGGCTTTTAAATAATAATATACATAGATTTATTTAATTATAAATTTATTGCGCTAAAAAAAATTAATTATAAATTTATTAATCACTCATGAATGAAGAAATTTATTAGTCATTCTTGAGGCTGGTTCTATTTTTAAGTCCAAATAATTAATTCTAGCAAATATTTTTAAGTTTTTATCAATTTTAGCATATACTTTTTCCACTTTCCAAATTTAGCACATACTTTTACTTAATATTTAAAAACATCCCGAATCATTATTTTCGACAATATTTGTCTAATGTGGTCATTGGATATCACGTGTGTTGCTGATGTGTACATATTAAAATATTAAAAAAAAATATCACCACCTAAAAGAGAAAACGTAGGATATAAAAATTTCTCGGGTCACTATTTTTTAATTTTAGGCGGTGATATTTTTTATTTTTTTAATTATTATTTACACGTCAGCAAGATAAGTGAACTCCAATGACCACAACAGATGAATTTTATCAAAAACAATGATTCAAGATATTTTTAAATATTAAGTGAAAGTATGTTAAATTTGGAGAGAAAAAAAAATATGTGCTAAAATTGATGAAAATCTAAAAATATATCCTAGATTTGATTATTTAGCCTATTTTTAAATTAATAAATAGACATCAATACAAAGTTTTATAAATTACGAAAATCCGCATCCATTGTTTAATCATTCTTTGATCCGTTGCTCAACTTTTTGATGTGCTAACATTTTGTTTGCCACGAGTGAAGCTGGTAAAATTGGAAAACTTAACCAAAAAATAATAATATAATAATGGAATATAACTGCCGAATTAAAAGTGTATCATTATTTTTAGACAAAGTCTAGTGTGCAAATTTGTATAGATACAAAAACTTTAATTTTCAACCAAATTCTATAATTGATTAATATAATATAAAATTGAGTAGTTAAGCGGATTCACTTTTACCGATTAGTTCATGGTTCACCCAGCTCAAATATGTCATAATTTAGGGTTAATTATTTAGTGTTTAGGGTGTAGTTGGTTGATTTAGGACAATTTTAAAAATTTTCAACTATACAAATTTGCACAGTATACTTACTCTTATTTTTATATTGAACTCTTGATTGGTTATTAACAAATGATACAATTGGGGTCAATTGCGCAACAGCCATTACACAAGGGGCATGATCCTGGAATTCCTCTTTTGACCCCCTTAAATTCATCTTGGGCCTGGACTCCGTCGAATGCGCAGGCCGGCCCGGAAATCTTTCTCACATCACAGCCCGTCGGGCCCAAGGCTGAAGCCATGAGCAAATGGGAATTGAGATTGCACCACCCTGATGCTAGGATAATAAAAACCAACAGAGTTTTTTCAATTGATATTCTACCCATTTTATTTTTCTTTTCTTTTGTTGCTTTGATAATGTAACTGGATATCGCACTTCTTATAATTATGATTTGCATGCTGCTGGTCAAACAATCACATTGATTACCATATCAATTATATATATATCTAGTTATGATTTGACAAAAAAAAAGTGTGAATTGAGTTTATTGTGAACTCAGCTTTTTTAGTATCACTGTTATGTATAAAAACTATCACTATAATACATGAAAAATACTTAATAATTTTAAACAATGAAATTTTTTCTGCATACCAATAATAGTTTTTGCACATAACAGTGATAAAGTTTATGTATAGATCTGGTTCACAGGAGTGTTATTCTTATGAGTTTTGACACCAATCCCTTACCCATTTTAGTGTGAAAAGTTGAGTGCATATAGTGAAAGTGCCACTTTAGCGCAATAATATTATTTAATGAAAATAAACAACATTTCATATTTTTGTGAAAATTGCTAATAATAATCAATTAGTATCTTTTAATCACACTTCTCGGATTGGAATAGATGTTTAGTTGTTAGAATGTGGTGTGTTGCAGAAAAGTAGATAAAACAAATGATGACTTAGGGAGAAATATGACTTAAGTACTAAAATGAACTTCCGTATTATCGTATGAGATCATTTTACACGAATCTCTCTTCAAATTATTATATTTTTCGCATTGTGAAAATAAAAAATGTACTAGAAATAAAGGAAGTAGTATAATATGTTATAAGATTGTGGTGACTTTTGATACACACCCCTAAAATCCTCTGAAACAAAGGAATGTTGATTTCAAAACTAAAACATTTCTTTAAAAGTGACAGTGATAACAATATGTTTGATTAGGTTGTGGGTTGATTTTGAAAACTAATTATCAAAATCTGAGGGATAAAGTAAATGAGAAACAATGTTTTGACTTGGATGTTGGGTAATCTAATTATAAAAATCTCAGTGAATTTGTATTTTAAATTAATACTATCTCCGTTTTGTAATAATGGTCTTTTAATCTCTTTTTTTGTTTGTACCATATTAAATGGTCTTTAGCATTTTTTACACTATTTTCCCCAATTTTACTCTTATTTTTATGGGAAAGAGAATTTTTATGGGAAGCTGAATGTGTTAAATTTGTCAATAGGTATCCCCTTGTTAAGACTAAGTCTTATATGCATTTAGGTGCACATGATGTACATGAAATTAGCTCCCTTCTTAGTTTCACCAAACAAAATTAAAAGACCATTTATTTCAAAACGGAGGGAGTAATAATTACATGTGCTTGTTATGTGATTTTAAGTAGGGGAGATTTAATTTATATCAAATTAATGTGAAAATATTTGCCCAAATTTTTGGGCACACAAATTAAAAAAATGTATAATGTGATAAACTTTTATGTATAAAGTAAATAAATTAATTGAATTGAGTCTATGTGTGGGCCTAAAAGTAATAATATTTGATATAAATATGTGAATATTATTAGGATAAAGTTTAGTAAGAGATTTCGTTTTCCGAATGCGCAAACTTTTTTGGGACGTTGATGTAGGCAGCAAAGGAGATAAATACGAGCAAGAACACACAAATTCCGTTGATTCCAAGAATACCAGGAAAAGTTACAAACTCAATATACATTGATTCTCACAAGAATACCGTAAAAGAGATATTGAGATAAAACTCTCATTTTTTCATTAATCAAAACTCCTTTTTACAATAATATGAACACCTATTTATAATACTAAATTAACTCAGGGAACAAGAAACGTAAATAAATCCTAAATATTGCAATATCAAATCAAATCCTAAACATAAATAAATAAATCTAATTATACTATAAATAAAATCATAAAATATCTTTCAATACCTTCATCCATATCTCCATCATTCTCCTCCTCTTGGAGAGAATTCACCCTCAAATCCTATTGGTGCTCATTGTAAAAGTGAGGAGACAAGCAGAAGCATCCTTGAATTCACGTAGCGAACAAGTCATTATATCTGAAAATTCTGCCACTAAAACATCAATAATATCAAGCACAAAATATTGATCATCATTCGCTAAATTAATTGAGTAAAAGAAATTTTGATGTAAATCTTCAATCATGAAAGAATCTTAATCCATATGATTATACCCAAATCCAAAATTATTTTCATCTCCTTCATCATTTGCATCTTCTTCATCAAAAATTGGTGGACCATCATAGCCATCATCACCAAAATCAACCGAAGTGCAACATACTCGTTGAAAATTGATGGTTCATCATAACCACAATCTTCATCAGGATATACATAGAAAATTGGTGGTCTCCCTCTTGTGGGGTGGTGCCATTTGCGTATTATCATCTTTAGAGGTGGCAAAATGGCAGTGCCGTGCCGGGCCTGATTCCTAGCGGGCCTCCACTTTTGAAGCTCGGCCCTAGGCAGGCCACCGGGCCGTCAGGCCAAATTTTTTTAATAATATTTTTAAATTTTATTATATATAATTTTCAAAATAATATGATGTATGGATGTCAAATTGGTTTCAAAACAAACAAGCACAATGGAAATCGAAGCAACTCGAGCAAGAACACAACCTGCTACGATCAAATTACTGTACGTTATCGTTGGTTATATGATTTAAAGGGGGAAGAGATGTCTCTGGAAATGCAGGTTTACCTAATGTTCATTTTGTTTCTTCTAGATTCTAGTTAATTTGATTTGTTTATGACGAAGGTTCAATTATTGGCAAATTCTTGAATACAACTATTTATACCACATATGTAATGAATATCAGAATATAGAATTGAAAAGGTCAAACATCCTAGTACATAATGGTGGTGATGATTGCTTTGCTGGTTTCCCCACACATTACACCTACTTTTGATCACTTGCCAAAAAAAAATAAATGTTTTTCATCACTTATATCCAGACTTTTCATTTTATATTTCAATATTTTCAATAAAGCCAAATGGGCATAAGTTGTTACAGTTTGCATCAAATTTTCAAATACTCATGAATGAGGCACTCTGAGAGAGGGAAAGAAAGAAAAGAGAGACACAGTCAGAAAGAGGGTTTTGCGTGTATATTTTCATTCAAACTTGAAATTAATAAAAAAAAAAAAAAAAAAGCCAGCTCGAAGCCCACGGGCCAAACCCGGCCAAGACCGATCGGCTTGACGGGCTGGGCGGGCCGGGCCAAATAGGCCCGATTCTTTTTGGGCCACCAAAATATAAGCCCATTGACCCATTTCATTTAAGACGGGCAAGACGACCCATCATCCAGCCCATTTTGCCACCTCTAATCATCTCCATACGTTGACTGTTCATCACGAAAAGTATCATAAACTGATTAAAATCTCGGAACCATCATCGAGAATCGTAACTGGTCTCTGATTATCAACTGATGTAGGCAGCGAGAGTGTATAATAAAGAAGATAAATACGAGAACACAATAACACACTAATTTTGTTGATTCCTAGAATATCGGAAAAGTGGCAAACTCAAATTACGTTGATTCTCACAAGAATTCCATAAAAGAGATACTGAGATAAAACTCTAATTTTTCATTGTTGTACCCGGTTTATATTCTCCGGACAACGATAAATAACAATATGGATGTAAACGATCGAAGCAATGGAGAACGCAAGATTTGATTACCCAGTTCGTCTATGAATAAGACTACGTCTGGGGGCGACCAAGCCAGGTATATTTCACTATATTTTCTGCCTAGGATACTAAAATGTTCGATCCTTTACAATGAATGATACAGGTTATATTTATAGATGCAAAACTAGGTTAAGGGTCTTCATGGACTTTCCTCGCGGGCTGGCTTAGGGTTTCAGCCGCCATGCTAGGGTTTCCTGGCTTGTCCCGCAATCCTCGCTCCTGAATACACATTCCAAGATTACGAAAATCTGCAAAATCCACACCCTTAACTACCTGTATCTTTGCCATATTTATCCTTTATCCGACCTTGAGACCAAGTCGACTCTGACCTACGCGACCTCCCAGGTCGCCCAGCGGCCTTCACATTCCTCCAAGTCGCCTAGCGACTTGTGTAGCCTCTTAAGTCACCTCGCGACCTACCTGGCCAAAGCAACCACGTCTCTGATGACAAGTGTAAGATGGAGAAATACTGCCCCCGGCAAGTCGGACTTATTTCATGCTACAACAAAAACCCTCGTCCCTTTTATAGAGAAAGGGGGGTCGAAAGTGCAAATTGAAAACTTTCGAGGCCCCCCCGCGAAAACTGAAGTCTCAAGGATAGCGCGTGACCGACACGCATCTGTTGGTTGGGCGAGCTCGCGGCACATGACGTCACCTGCCTGCCAAGCCATCATGACGAATCAATCATACCCCATGCCGATTTAGGAAATCGAGGCAATGTTCCGCCTCCCCAAGGACGAATATTCGCTTCTGACACACTTCCCAAGGTCGACTTGCCACAGGTCGATAAAGAACAATGAGTCAAGTCAAGGCCCCAAGGTAGACTTAAACCCTTCTTCCTTCGTCTTCCACGCAAACAAACCTCCTTGCATCTGAATTTTTGGCGAACTTCCAATCTAGAGACCGATTCAGGTAACAATTCCATTTCTTTTTCTCCACTCCTTCCATGGCTTCCGAACATCCGTATGCTCCCACGCCTTCCCCAGTTCTGATTCCATCGTCCTCAGATGATGACGATGTGGCCATTTCCCACCTCTACCGCCACCACGATCCCAGCTCCACCACCACCAATGTGGAGGAACCCTCGACCACCGCTGCCCCGATCGACAACAGGGACTGCGGGGGAAACGAGGAAGAAGAAGATGACGAGCAATTCCTGGCTGAATTAGAAGAGATCATTCATCTCCCCAGGTTGAACCTCATCCTCCTCCCCCATTGCATCGAGGCGGGTTAACCGGTTCGGCCGGATTCTTCCGGTAGCCATAACTAGGGGCATATGACCGGGTCTTCGATTATCGGACATATGAGGCCCGAAAGCTCCCAATGCGACTGGCGGGGAGCTCGCGAAATCGGTCAAATAAGATTTTGTGGCCTCCGACCAGAAATACCAGTCAAATTTGGATGACCGGTATGTGCGTTCCCTTCGTCGACTATACAAGGTGCCCCGGGACATACACTTTTACGGGCCAAACCCTGATGAGAGTGCCGACCAGTCGCCGCCTGGCATGATCACTTTCAATGAGCACACGATGGAGGCAGGGATTCGCTTCCCCTTACATCCTGCCATATCCCATCTCCTTGCGGCTTGGAACCAGAGCCTCACACAAATTACCCCCAACGGCTGGAACTACATTCTTGCAACCATGACCATTCTGGGGCAGGACGGGCTAAATCGGCTATCGACTCCTGGCGAGATTGCCTATGTGATGACGCCGATTACCCAAGCCCGTGGCTACAATGCTGTGCGACTTCAAAAAGGTCGCGAGTTGGTGATCGGGATCCCTAACAAGGTCGCTGACTGGCACCGCAAATGGTGGTTCGTCGGGGGCGGAGTTCACAATGGATCGCCGAGCACCTTGCCCATCTGGCGTTCAATGGATTATGCTCATCGAGTGGATCATGGTAAGCTTTGAATTTTCCGACTTCGAGTTTGTACTGATCTAATTCCATTTTTATTCTGTAGTGTTCACGCCTGCCGCTGCTGACTTGTTTTGGGACTTCTTGGAGGCTTAAAACATTGTCCGTGACACTCCTCCCAGCTGCCGGGACGTCAACACCTTGAATTCTGAGCTTGATCGTCTCAAGGCCGGCTTGTACACATATCCACGCCATCTAAAGATTCCTTGTAAGTAGTTCGTCTTTGTTATTACTTCGAACTCTCATCCGACAATTGTCACCCGACTTTCCTTGTGTGCGATCCCCACTATCTGGATTTATTGGCGCTTGACCCTGCCGCGGTGATGTGCGCCCATGAGAAGTCCGTGCTTGGTCAAATGAGGCACGCGGCGACCTCGGAGGTTGCTTCTCCAAGCCCGGCCCCCTCTGGTCCCTCTGCCACTGATAAAGGAAAGAGGAAGGCCACGGGGTCGGCTCTGCCAGCTCAGAGCTGCTTTCGGAAGAGGTGAGGAGGAGATAGGCTCCTCTGGTCCGAGATCAGCAGGGGCTTGGGAGGTCGCCTGGCTGAACCTCGCGACGCGTCTTCTTGCGTCTCTGATCCTTGCTTGGTCATCGTCCGGGGAGGATGACTCGCAGGCTGAGAAATTTGGGGTTCGTCAGTGAATAAGTTTTCCTCATTCCATTTTCTCCTACTTTTCCTTATTAATGGTGACGACTTGCATTTCCATGACCACGAGTTAATTTGCTTGATTTTCTAGAAGTGGTGACTGTAGGTCGCCCGGCTCATCCCGGTGGATGCCGAGGCGGCGGGTATCTTCTCGAGGCCCTCTGGTGCCTCGGGGGTGGGCCTTTGAAACCCGCCCAATGCCCATTGTCGGATAAGGACATAAAATTTATATTCAGCCTACGTCTACTCAGCGGCGCTTCCACGAGGAGAAATCGGCGCCCGGTTAGATCGGAGCCTCGAAAAATCTGAGAAAACCGCGAACTGGAGATTCTTGACCGAATAAATCGATCCTCTGCTTGGCCAAGACCGAAGGAGGCCGGAAAAGCGCAAACTCGAACACAAAGGATCTCGGTTCTTGAAGAAGGTCGTGGCCTGGTCGAGGAGCTTCGTGGTGAGAAGATGGCGTGGCAGCGGCGAGTGATTTGGGTGAGCCCGGAGAGTTTGGCGAGGACGGCGAGAAAAAAAGTGACAGGAGTTCGGTCGCCAGTCGCCCGAGGAGCGATTCATTTCGGGCCTTGGGCAGTGAATGCCAACTTTGCATATGTGATGGCGTTCGTGGATGCCATCCGAATTTGCCACAAGATGAACCCCTCCAGCGACCTCAACGGGATTGTCGCCGAGCTTTTGGATTATGTCCGCGACAATCCCCCGGACCCCAGCGTCATGTTGGAGATCAAGGATTTGGAAGATATGGGCATCGACCTCTCGCCAACCCTGAAACAGCGATCGTGCATCCCTCTGGACTGGAGGGAGACCTCGTAGGAGCTCCTTTATCCGGCTCCCGAGCCCCCTTTTGGAACAGTTAGTCCTCCGCCCGAGGTCATGGGAGGGGAGGCCTCGGAGGGACCGAACGCCAGCACGGCCGGGCTTTGATAAAAAAAAAACTCATTTGATGTAATTTTTTGTTTCTTCTTGAATTTCCCATGTACCGGCCTTCGGGTTTTTTATCAATGAAAAGTCTCTTTTTATGAATTCTTTTATTGTGCCGACTTGATTTCCTTACGCGACTTTTAATTTTTGCTTAGTCCTTGTCGTCTTACTGTTTATGCGACTTGCTATTCGGACATTGCTTAGTCATCTTATAAAGTTGGGGTTAATCATACCTCGCTAGGTTGTGATTTTTCCTCCAGTATGTCGAAAGTCGTACCTCGGGTAATTTTCATATTATCACACATGTTTTTCTTTATGTGACCCGCTTGGTTTTTACACAGGAATCTGGAAAAGAGTGTTGGGGTTATACTGGAAAGTATGCTTTTACTTTGTATAACCAAACTGAATTTCTGTCTTATTTACTGAAATAAATTATTTATCACTGATGCTTTAAATATCATTGAATGTTACATATATTTATTGCATAATTGTTCAATAAATGATACATGTTACATTGTAGTTAATTTAGTGATACCAGATCACAGAAGATTAAATTAACAGTCCCTTGTAACTAAAAGTACGCTATTCATGACCTAGATGGAAATGAACAATCCATCATGAAAGATTGAAGTGTAAGGCTCAGATTGACTTGTCTTGACCAAGAGATTACACTAGTGCATGGACCGATGCATTTGAATATGACCTCTGAGGAGGATAAATTCTTCAAAGACCTTTGAATTAGGAAGAATTAGACCTCGATTGGTTCATTATTTCTTAATCTTCGATTCCTTTAAATAGGATCGTGTGTGGTTAGTAATTATTGCTTTTAACTTATGACGGGTAGAGAATCAATGAGATTCAATACTTTATATCTTGGGCAGCGATATTCTGGTCACGTCGCGATTGCTAAGATTTATCTGAAGAATCGTGTGCAGAAAGCAACTTTTGATTCGCCCCCTTGGGAGGTTCATAAGATTTATCATACCAAATCTTGCAAGTGAGTTTCGGTATGGATAATAATGTTGAACCGTTAATCGACCAAGGACAAAAGATATTAATTAATGGAAAGCTATTTCAGTGGCTTGAATTAATTAATGGGCTAGATAATCTTAAACACGAGAAATAATATCCGGGAGCCATATTAACAGTAATATGGGTTAAGATGGATAATGCAATATTAATTATGTAGTGGGATTAATTAATATTTATGGGCTTGAATAATATTGTGGCTCAATATTAGATATTCAAAGTCCATTAGAAGGTCCAATCTTAATTCTCCTAAAGGCCCCTCAAGTAGCCCAAACATAATGTCCAATAACTGAAAAAGGTGTTTAAAATAAAATAAATTAATGTTGCTTATTTTTCCAAAATTTTCGAAAATAATAAAGGAAGAAAGAGAAAAGATTTTATTGATTTTCTTGGAAAGATCCTAATATATATTCTTGAACTACAAGATTATCCCATAAATTCAAGAAAAGTCAAAGATCCTATTTCTTCCCTATTTATTGGGAAATTTTCGAAAACCCCTTAATATAAGGATGTGGGAATTTATGGAATATTTTAATTATGGAGAAAAGAATATATTGGATATATTCAAGATTTCTTGGAGATAAAGAAAAAGATTTTTCCATCTTATTCCTAGGGCAAAAATCGTCCACCACCTAGTATTATAAATAGAGGATGAATTTTTCATCCCCAAGTGAAATTCCATGTGTTGAAAAAATTAGAATTCCACAAAGGTGGTGCAACATAATTTTATTTTTTCCTTTTGTTAAATTGTTCGTGAGTTCCTTCCACCGGATTGTTGAACAAGGATAAGGGAATACTTGAGAAGGTCTTTTGGTGTGTTCGTGTGAACATGATCCATCTTCTCAACGGTTGTCACTCCGAGAGGTTAGTTCACGTAAACCCGTAGTAATTCCGCATGCATAGGATTTATGTGAACGAATTATATGCATGATTTGTTGTTGAATTATTATTTGAATTACTATAGGATTAATTCATGCTAGTAATAATTGTTAGAATTAAATTTGTATTTAAATATTCACCCCGAATAGATCCGGGCAATTAATTCCCCAACAAGGAGATCCTTATTATCGATTGATACAACTTTTTTACATGGATGTGAACCTACTGATAGTACTTCTTCAGGTGTGTCGCATTCCACGGGTACTGGGCCTTGGTGCCATCCGACTTTTCGAGCTCGTAGGCTCCATTTGGTAGGATCTTAGAGACTTGGAACGGACCCTCCCAGTTTTGACCGAGGGCCCCCCTTGACTCTCCGAGTACCTTCTTCAATACCAAGTCTCCCTCTTTGAAGCGCCGAAGTCGCACCTTAGAGTTATAGTACCTCTCGACCTTTGCTTGTACCTTGCATTTCTCAGGTTGACTTCTAAACGCTTCTCTTCGAGTAGGTTTAGGTTTCTGGCCAAGGCCTCCTCGTTGTGGTCGAAGGCGGCTAACTTGTGTGGAGATTGGGAAAGTCGACTTCTGCGGGTACGACTGCCTCGGTTCCGAAAGCCAACGAGTAAGGAGTTTCTCCTGTTGAGTTTCTACAGGTCATCCTGTATGCCCACAACACATCCGGGAGCTCGCTAGCCCATTTCCCTTTTCCTCCCTCAATCTTCGCCTTGAGCATGTGCTTGATGATTTTGTTCATGGCCTCGACCTGACCATTCGATTGGGGATGGTATGGAGTTGAGAAGAGCTTCGTGATCTTCAATTTCTTGAAAAAAGTGTCTATTTTGAGGCCGTCAAATTGTTTTCCATTGTCAGATATAATCGCCTGAGGCAATCCGAATCTGCATATGATGTTACGCCATATGAACTTGATGACATGATCTTGGTCTATAGTTGCCAATGCTCCAGCCTCGGCCCACTTCGTAAAGTAATCCACCGCTACCAGGGCGTACTTGACCGAGCCTGGGGCTGTTGGGAGTGGCCCAATGATATCTATCCCCCACTTTGCGAATGGCCAAGGGTTGAGGATGCTCGCAAGTTCCTCTGGGGCGACTTTGATGGACGGGGCATAGATTTGGCATCTATGGCATTTGCAAGCGAAGATGATAGCATCGGCTCTTAAGGTTGGCTAAAAGTATCCTTGCCTTGTGGTTTTGTGGGCCAGCGACTCCCCCTCAGCGTGATTCCCGCACATCCCTTCGTGTATTTCGCGTAGGACGACTTGCCCTTGCTCTAGTGTAATACATCGAAGTAGGGGTGTGCTGAAGCCTCGCTTGTATAAATCATTATTGAGCATTGTGTACCGCGCGGCTCGTAGTTGTAGCTGCCGAGCTTGAACGCGGTCAGTTGGCAGGAGGCCGCTAGTCAAGTATTCGATGATGGGTGTCATCCAGTTCGACACCGGGGTTTCTAAAGTTACGATTTTCATGTGTGTGGTGGAGGGGTGGGAAAGTGTCGTGATGGTGACATCTTTCATTTCTGGTGATCCTTCGAAAGTCGCCAACCGTGCCAAGGCATCGGCTCACGAGTTCTGCTCTCTCGGGATCAGTTTGACATGGATTTGTTCGAATTTTTGACACAGTATTTTTACGATCTCCTGGTAGGCTTCCATCCTATCATCCCGTGCCTCTTATTCCCCCGAAACATGACAGGCTACAAGCTGGGAGTCTGTATGAACTTGCAGTCTTTTGACTCCCATGGCCGTCGACATCTCTAGGCTGATGATGAGCGCCTCATATTCGACCTCATTGTTAGTCATGGAAAAGTCGAAGGTGATGGCATTCTGGAAAGAAACGCCTTCTGGGCTCATCAGGACCACACCGGCCCCCGACCTGTGGGAGGTTGCTGACCCATCCACAAATAACTCCTACGGCGAGCTGTTTGGGCACTCGGCCTCCGAGGGGACGATGAAATCGGCTAGTGCCTGAGCTTTGATGGTGGGTCGTGGTGCATATGTTACCCCATACTGCCCAACTTTGATGGCCCAATTGAGGCACCGACCTGTCGTGTCAGGTCGATGAAGCACATTCCTTAAGGGCAGGGAAGTGAGAACTTCGACTTGATGGTCGAAAAAGTATGGCCTCAACTTCTTTACACTCATGACTAGTGCATACGCCAACTTTTCTAGGGATGGATAACGCTGCTCCGTCTCGTTCAGTGTCTGGCTGATGAAGTAGATGGAAAAATGAATCTGGCCCTCGACCCGGACAAGCACTGCACTTAGAGCGGTCTCCGAAGCCGCGAGATATAGGAAAAGTTTCTCTCCTGGGATGGGTTTGGACAAAATGCTCACGTCTACCAGATAAGCTTTTATTTTCTCGAGAGCTTCCTGGCTCTCGGGTGTCCACTCGAACTTGGCCTTTTTTTGGATCGTGTCGAACATTGGTTTGCATTTGTCCCCCATTCGGGAGATGAACCTGTTCAGTGCGGCTATACATCCCGTGAGCTTTTGAACTTCTTTCACATTTCGGGGTGCCCCCATATCTAGTATGGCCTTAACCTTCACCGGGTTCGCTTCTATTCCTCGCTTGCTAACCAAATACCCCAAGAACTTCCCTGACTCAACTCCAAAATTACATTTTTTTGGGTTGAGTCTCATGTTGAATTTCCTTAGGATGTCAAAAGTTTGTGCGAGGTGTGCCAGGTGGTCTTCCCTCTTTAGACTCTTGACGACTATATCGTCGACGTAGACCTCTACCGATTTGGTCAGCAAACGTGTGGTTGACCAACCTTTGGTACGTTACCCCTGCATTCTTTAGACCAAAGGGCATCATTTTCCAGCAGTACAAATTCTTCTCTGTCAGGAATGACGTGTGTTGTCGGTCTGGTTCGTACATGGCTATCTGGTGATAGCCTGCGAAAGCGTCCATGAACGACATCATCTCATGTCCAGCCGTGTTATCTATCAAGTGGTCGATGTGAGGCATGGTGAAGAAGTCTTTCGGACAGGCCTCATTGAGGTAGGTAAAATCAATGCAAAGTCGCCAGGTTCCGTTTGACTTTTTCACCAACACCGCATTGGCTACCCATTGTGGCTGATCGGCCTGCATAATCAGGTCGTTATCTAGCAGCTTCTTCACTTCCTCAGCTAGTGCTACATACTTTTTCGGCCAAATTTCCATCTCTTTTGGGCTACCGGCCTCCGGGTGGGGTCGATGTGTAGTCGATGGCAGGTGACTTTCGGATTGATCCCTACCATATCTTTGTGCGACCATGCGAAGACGTCCAGGTTCTTCTTAAGAAAGTTGATGACTTCCCCCTTCAGGTCTTCCGGTATCTTGGAGCCTATGATAACTTCCAGATCTGGGCGAGCTGGATCTACCTTGACTTTTTCGAGTTCCTCCCCCGGGATGGCCCTTGGGCCATCTTGGCGGGGGTCGTCGATTTCGACCTCGATTAGAAATTCTTGAGGTTCGGGTCCCGTTCTTGGGGTCGAGGAATTAAATAAATGAAACTTCTTTTCTTACTTGCTCTTTTGTTGTTCAATTCTTCTTGATTCTCACACTATCTATTACAAGTGTTTGTTTGATAGGTGGTGATGTGGAATTGAAAAGAGACGAAGAATAAATCAAACAACCTCTAGCATCGACCGGTCGCATCTTAAAAATCTTGATCTTGAACCAGCCCTTTCTTCAGTGGGAATTTTACCGAAATAGAAAGTGGAGGACGCAGCCTCAAATTCATGCTCAAATGGCCTCCCAAGAAAACCGTTATAGGAACTTAGGAGGTCGACAACTAGAAAGTCTAACAACCTAGTTGCCCTAACTTCACTATTCAGAGTGGAGACTAGCTCGACAGCCAACCGAATCATCCCTGCCGGTTTTACCGTTGCATCACCGAAGCCTTTCACAACGTGGTCGCAGGGAGTGATGTACGCCTCATAGTCCCCGAGCTGATCCAGGGTCTTCTTGAAGAGGATGTTGCATAAGGCTCCCCCGTCCACCAGCAGCCGACATACGGTAGTTCCCATGATATTCGCTTTTATCACGAGGGGGTCGACATTTGGATAGACTATTTGATAGGTAGCAAAATGTGCATATTTTTAATATGATAGAGTACAATTTATTGGGCTCATTTATGTTAGAATGACATGTTAGATTACTTATGTGTGATTTGATAGGACAATTTCGCACTTGATCGATTTGTGTGTTTTTAAGTGTCTTTAGGTGATTTTTGGCGAAAGAATTATTGGGCCAATTGTGTGACAAAGGCCCACACTGGCCGACCCAGTGCAGACCCATGGTCCAGAAAGAGTCCAGCGTGTAACCGGTTGATATGGGAAAGATTTGCTCCAAGGAAGTTGATTTGGAAGAGATTTGGTCAAGATATATTTTTGAGAAGATCTGATTGGATAATTATGGAAGAGATATATGGTTAATTGAGCCGATTTGATTAAAGAGAAGAAAGGGGGCCACGTCCAGGATATATATATATTGCAGGCACTTAATTAAGAGATATAGATTCATATTGGAGAAAAGAAAGCAGCGACTGACCACTGTTGGAGAAGGCAGAAGGCTCGAAATTGAAGGAAGAAGATCATTCAAGTTTGTTTCATCGTTAATTACTTTCTGAATTAAAACTTGCGCACGTTTACTTATGCCTGTTAGAGGATAAACTCTTTTATCCCAACTCCGGGAATTTCTGAACCCATGTTTTAATGTGATTATTTAATTCGAGACGTTTACGATATTCGTTTTTGGGATTGTTTAATTCATCTGGTTTAAATTCTTGCTTATTTAAATTAACTGATTTAGATTGATCACCTAAGTTAGTTGTTTAAATATGTCTGTTAAGTCTAAGCATGTATTCCGTGTAATTGTTATATGTGGAGACTCTTGGTAACAACTAGTGGATTCACTAGGGTGAATTAAATCAAATTCTTACGGGTCGCGCTATGTGTACTTGAGAATTTGTTTGCTCTCTATCCTAGGGATTAATGCTTTTAACTGGGTTAAATCTATGGGCTAACCTAGACTGCTTAGTTAAAAAGGTTTTCTTGAAGGAGCATCTTTTCATTTAAATAAACTTAAGGCATAGGACCGGGAAATCGAAGCGTTTTGATTCCTGAGGGGCATTAATCTTGAAAACGAATAAAGTAAACGTTGAGGTTAAAGTAGTCGTGTTAGCATGGGGGATGAATGAATTGTGAGTTGGGGTATTTATTTCTCATTGGTTTCGTCCATTAAATTTTTAGTGTTATTGTTTTTAATTGTTGATCCTATTTGTTAGCTACTGTTTAAACATTTTTTTTAGTTATAAAAATCCAAACCAAACCCCCCCTTTTGTGTCGTGTCTCATTAATTCATCAATTGGTATAATTACAATACTCCGTGCTCCCTGTGGATCGATCCCGTACTTATCGCTTCTACAAGTTAGTAGGATAGTTCGGATAATTATTATTTATTTTTATCGCACCTCAACAGTGCGGTCAAATTTTGGCGCCGTTGCCGGGGAGCACGGTGAAATTATTTTTTCTGCCCGTTGTTAGATATTTTTGAGATTTTATCTTCTGTTATATTTCTGAATTTTATTGTGATTTCGTTGGTATTTTACGATCGAAAAATTCAATTTTCGTTTTAAATCAAAGTTCGCGAGAAATTCTGCGATCGACCTTTGGGTGACCCGGTTAGCCATTCGCTTTCAACAATTTTTTTCTTTGCAATTTTGCCTCGTGTTATTTTTCTTTCGTTTCTATTATTAAGCTTCACGCCCCCTTTTCTGTCTTCTCCTCAGGATTTCCTCTAGTTTATGTTCACACGATCGAAGGGTAGCAAGGGTCTTTTATTCTACCCCGAGATTACTAATTTAGAGCGAGACTTGAAAGCAAGCTAAAAAGCGAGATTATTGAATCGTTCCTTTTCAGTTGAAAGTGAGTCTGGTGAGTCGATTACGAGGAGGAAGATATGGTTGACGAGACATTGAAGCAATTAGCAAGCCATGACTCTATTTGATAGTTGTGCATCGTGTATCTCAGGGTACCGATTTCGAACTTAAGTCTGGTTTAATTCACTTGTTGCCTGCTTTTCATGGTAATGCAGGTGAGGATCCGGACAAATTTGTAAGGGAATTCCATGTGGTTTGCTCTCACATGCGACCGAAAGATGTGACGGAAGAGACGGTAAAGCTGAAGGCGTTTCCATTCGCTTTGAAGGATTCATCAAAAGAATGGCTTTACTACCTTCCATCTGCAAGTGTCACGAACTGGGTCGACATGGTGTTGGGGAATTAATTGCCCGGATCTATCCGGGATGAATATTTAAATACAAATTTAATTCTTGACAATTATTACTAGCATGAATTAACCCATATTAATTCAAATAATAATTCAACAACAAATCATGCATATAAACAATTCACGTAAATCCTACGCATGCGGAAATACTACGAGTTTACGTGAACTTACCTCTTTGGAATGACAATGGTCTTGTATGTGAAAACACACCAAAAGTCCTTCCCAAGTATTTCCACGTCCTTGCTCGACAATCCGGTGGAAGGATACTCGCGAACAATTAACAAAAGGAAAAATAAACTTTGTTGCACCACTTTTGTGGATTTACTAATTTTTCCAGCACATGGAATTGCACTTGGGAATGAAAGAATCATCCCCTATTTATAGATAGTGTGGTGGTCGAAATATTGGGAAAAAATCAATGTGGGAAAATCTTTTCTTGATCTCCAAGAAATCTTGAATATATCTCCTATATTCTTTTCCTCATAATTAAAATATTCCACAAATCCCAACTCATCAAGTTATGGTGATTTTCAAAAATATTGGGTCCAAGATTCCAAGATTTGGATCTTCTTGAATTTATGAGATATACTTGTACTTCAAGAAATACATATCTTCCATAATATCTTTTCAATAAAATCTTTCTTGCCCTTTATATTTCAAAAATTTTGAAATACCTATATGAATAACCAAGTGGGAGATTTCTTGAATTTAATGAGATAATCTTGTATTCCAAGAATACATATCTTCATTCCATAACAAAATTCAAAGAAAATCTTTCTCCCCTTTTATCCATAAATTTCGAAAAATACAAGGAAAAATAGGCAACAAATTTATTTTATTTTTAAACACCTTTTTCAGTTATTGGACTTTATCTTGGGCTACTTGGGGGCCTTTAGGAGAATTAAGATTGGACCTTCCAATGGACCTTGAATTATCAATATTGAGCCACAATATTATTCAAGCCCATAAATATTAATTAATCCCACTACATAATTAATATTGCACTAACTATCTTAACCCATATTACAGTTAATATGTCTCCCGGTTATTATTTTTCGTGTTTAAGATTATCTAGCCCATTAATTAATTCAAGCCACTGAAATAGCTTTCCATTAATTAATATCTTTTATCCTTGGTAAAGTAACGGTTCAACATTATTATCCGTGCCGGAAACTAGTTCCACTTGCAAGATTTGGTATGATAAAACTTATGAACCTCCCAAGGGGGCAAATCGAACAAGCGTACTTGCACACGATTCTCCGTATTAAATCTTAGCAATCATATGTGACCAATAATATTGCCCAAGATATAGGGTATTGAATCTCACTGATTCTCTTCTCATAATAAGTCAAATCAATAGTTACTAACCACACACAATCCTATTTAAGGGACGAAGATTAAGAAATAACTGACCACTGAGGTCTAATTCTTCCTAGTTCAGTTCTGAAGAATTTATCCTCGTGTAGGTCCTCTTCAATGCATCAGTCATGCGCCAGTGTAATCTCTTGGTCAAGACAAACCAATCTGAGCCTTACACTACAACCTTTCACGATGGATTGTTCATTTCCATCTAGGTCGTGAATGGTGTACTTTTAGTTACAAGGAACTGTTAATTTAATCTTCTGTGATCTTGGTATCACTAAATTAACTACAATGTAACACGTACTATTTAATGAACAGTTATGCAAAGTAAAAGCATACTTTCCAGTATAATCCTAACACATGGAGAGATTGTTCTTACAGAAGTACTTCCCAGCCTCTAGTGTGGCAAGTTTGCGAAAAGACATATGTGGTGTCAGGCAGATCACAGGGGAGACTCTTTACGAGTATTGGGAGAGTTTCAAGCAACTGGTGGCAAGCTGTCCACAACATCAGAAGTTTGGTTGATGCTGCAAGTGGAGGAGCTCTCCCTGATCTTACTGTGACACAAGCCCGAGAGCTCATTTCGAACATGGCAGCAAACACTCAGCAGTTCAATCAAAGGGGTGCACCTGTAACCCTGGTACAAACAGTAAGTGATTCCTCTCTCAAGGATCAATTAACTGAACTAACTGCTTTTGTGAGACAACTTGCTACAGGTGGAGTTCCAGCCCAGTGTACGGAACCGAACGAGGTGCAAGCCAACGCCATTGGGAATTTCCAAGGGTGGAAGTTTGACCCTTTTTTGAATACGTACAACCCGGGCTGGAGAGAGCATCCAAATCTTAGGTACGGGAATCAGCAGAATCCTCCAGCAGTGGAAAACAATTGGCCACAACAGCAAAGAGGCCAATATCAAGTCAAGGCACCAATGGAAAGCTCCGGGCAATCTACAGAGGAGTTGATCAAACTTCTCACTACTCAGTCCTTGCAATTCCAACAACAGATGCAACAGAGCATGACCTAACTCCAACAGAACACCTCTTCCACTGTTAAGAATCTGGAAGTGCAAATGAGTCAACTCGCTAGTGTCGTCAGTCGTTTGGAAGCTCAAAACAGTGGGAAACTACCATCCCAGCCCGAGGTTAATCCGAAAAACATGAACGCTATCATGTTGAGGAGTGGAAAGCAGCTGGACGAAGTTAAGAAGCCTGATTCACTAACTCCAGCCGAAGAAACGGAAGAAAAACAGTCTGGACAAAATGACACTGGGATACCCAGTGTGAAGTAGAGTTCTGGGCAGAAGGACACTGGATCACCCAGTGTGGAACATAATCCGAAAATTGGTGATAAAAAGGTTAGTGACTCAATTTCTAAACTCGATCATATGCCTATTTTGCCTTTTCCTTCCAGGGTTGAGCGAGCATTAAAGGCAGACAAGGAGAAACAGGTGCTTGACGTCTTCAGGAAAGTGGAAATCAACATTCCGTTGCTTGATGCAATAGCTCAGATTCCGAGATACGCTAAATTTCTTAAGGAGCTTTGCACCAATAAGCGCAAACTGAAGGGAAATGAGAAAGTAGTGATTGGGGAAAATGTTTCAGCCCTGTTTCAAAAGAGGCTTCCGGAGAAGCTTAAGGACCCAGGTACGTTCACTATCCCTTGTAAGATTGGAAATGTTAAGATTGCTCAAGCTTTGCTAGATCTAGGAGCCTCCATTAATGTCATGCCTCATGCTGTTTTTGCTGCTTTGAATATTGGGCCATTGAAAGAGACAAATATTGAAATACTGTTGGCTGATCGTAGTAGTGCACACCCTGATGGTGTGCTTGAGGATGTTTTAGTGCAAGTTGGTGATCTTATTTTTTCTGCTGATTTTTATGTGCTAGATATGCATGGGAACACTTTGGTTACTGTACCTATCTTGTTAGGGAGGCCGTTTTTGAACACCGCCCAAACAAAGATAAACATATCCGAAGGAACTCTCACGATGGAATTCGATGGAAAAATAATTCACTTTAATATCTTTGATGCTATGAGGCACCCTGATGATGTTTCTTCGGTTTATTCAATTGATGTGATTGACCCTTTGGTTGTTGAGCTTTTTGAATCTAGTTACAGGAATGAGCTTGATAACATTCTCATGAGGGGAATCGAGGTTGGACGTGATGAGTTCCAGCAAGTAAATGAGATTGCCCACTTTGACTCGCGAATAAACCATAAGCTTCATGAGGTAAATTCATTAAGTTGCCCGAGATTACTGATAAAATTCTACCTTCTGTCATACAGGCACCGAAACTCGAACTCAAGCCACTTCCTGCTCACCTCAAGTATGTATACTTAGGAGATGATCGAACCCTCTCGGTAATTATCTCTTCCAAGTTGACTCAAGCATAGGAAGTGACCTTGATCGAGACTTTGAAGGTTCATAAGGAGGCCATAGGATGGACGATAGCCGATTTGAAGGGAATCAACCCTTCCCTGTGTATGAATCGGATTCACATTCATGGGACCTTTTCCTTCTTCTTATGGTAATATGTATATCTTACTTGGTGTTGATTATGTGTCGAAGTGGGTGGAAGCAATGGCCACCCGAACTAATGATTCCAAGGTGGTTGCAGGATTTGTGAAGTCTAACATATTTGCCAGGTTTGGGATTCCGAAGGCCATCATTAGCGATCGGGGGACACACTTTTGCAATTGGACAATCGAGGCCCTGCTCATAAAGTATGGAGTGATGCATAAGTTGTCTACAGCTTATCACCCACAAACGAACGGGCAAGCCGAGACGTCCAACCGCGAGATAAAGTCAATTCTGGAGAAGAAGGTGCAGCCGAATCGCAAAGATTGGAGTGTCAGGTTGGACGATGCTCTTTGGGTATATCAAACGACTTACAAAACGCCAATTGGTATGTCTCCATATCGTCTGGTCTATGGTAAGGCGTGTCACCTCCCAGTTGAGATACAACACCGTGCATATTGGGCAATCAAGAAGTGTAATTGGAATTTTGATGAGGCCGGAGTGCATAGGAAGTTACAGCTACAAGAGCTTGAAGAGATTTGCCTTGAAACGTATGATAACACACTGATTTACAAGAGAAGACGAGAGCCTTTCATGATGACAGAATTGCTAGGAAACAGTTTAATGTTGGGGATAAAGTGTTACTTTATCACTCTCGACTTAAATTATTTCCCGGTAAATTGCGATCTCATTGGATAGGTCCGTTTCTGGTTACTGAGGTATTTCCCTATGGAGCTGTGGTGATTCAGAGTATCGAAACGGGTAAAATGCTCAAGGTGAATGGGCATCAACTCAAGCCCTATTTCGAAGGATTTCAGCAAGATGTTGTGGAGTTTGAGGTCGTAAACGACCCCCCAGCTATTTAAGAGAGCCATCCGTCGAGCCAACGACGTTAAACAACAGCGCTTTGCGGAAGGCAACCCGTATTTTAAATTCTATTTTTTTTTTCATTTTATTTTAATTTATTTTTTTATTTTATTTTATTTTTTGTTTTTTTTGGTCGTCTTCTTCGCCTGGTTTAGTCTCATTTGTTGCAGGTCTATACTTGGATAGCCGTGGAAGGGAAAACTGTTCAGTGGGGAAATATAAGTCAATTGGGACCTTGTGGGGGTACCTTGGGCTTGAAGAGTGGCACCTTGAATTAATTAAGCTGAAATGGATCAAAAGGTGTATTGGGCCCAACCCATACTTTTGGTAAAATAAGGTTCTAGTCTTTTTATCTAGTCCAAGTACCCCGACGGTCAAAATCCCTAACCAGATTACCCTTCTGTTCTCCATTCTGCCTTCCCCGACCTCCACGGCCGTGTACCACCGAACCACCACCATCCGCACCACTCCCCCACCTGTTCGCGCGCCCCGCGCCCATCCCTCAGCCCACCGCCTTCGCTACGCCGTTACTCAGCGCGTCAAGGCCCTGTTCGAGCCGCCAAACACCCCTGTTCTCATGGACTCCAGAGCAAGCTTTTCCCGCGGCCCGCTTAGGCCCGAATGCGAACCCGGTCAGCAGCTCAACCACCACATTGATCAGGTTCATTCTCTTCATGTCTTACATTTCCCACTTGTTGTTATATCGTTTCTTTGCTTGGGGACAAGCTTTGGTCTAAGTGTGGGGGAGGGAATTGGGACATGAGGGACACGAGTTGTTTTGTTTGTAAATATGTGGCTGTTTTGTGTTGTTTTGGGGTGTTTTGTTCGCTGATTTCATGTGTTTGAGGGTTGTTCTTGCTGTTTTTCTTGCTGAGTGTGTGTGCCATCTTATTTTATCTTGGTTTTCATGCTGTTAGGTAGTTTGGTGGGTTTAAGTGGCTGATGTGGTATGTTTAAGTGGGAATGATTGAGTTGATAATGGAGATGTTGAGCCGCGATGATGAGTCGAGTGTTATGTGTTTATAAACGTGATAGAATAGCGTTGTGGTATTTTGTGGAGGCCCGGTTAAAATTGCTTTGATTAATGCATGTGGGGGTTGTGAATAGTTGAAGATTTCATGAGGGAGTCCATTTGAGTCTATGATAGTAATTGGTGAATTGATGAGTGGAGTGCTGAGTCGTGCTTTGATCCCTTGTATTTGAAGTAGTCTAATTAGGTGGTTTGATGAATGATGCATGCATAGTGTACCCCCTAAGGTTGGAACATTTTTGTGGTATGGAGAAAATGAGTGGTTGAAAAATTGTGTGAAAAACAAAAGGCTGGTACAACAGCCCATTTTTAGGGGCTCGTTTCAAAAAAAAAAAAACTTTTTGCGAGCTAAAACCTAACTGTGGAGTGAAGTTGCGGTCTTGCATTTCAAAATAAAAAGAAAAAAATGGGTGCTGAAACACTTTCGGGAGTTCGAACGTTCGTAGTCGGAAACAATTAGAGCTAAAACCCGAAAAGTGGAGTGGAGTTGCAGACCTTGAGAAAAATAAGGGGATAGGGGGTACACTAGGTTGTAGAGTTTGTCGGAACCACCTAAATTAGATGGAGTGTATGATGAGGGGGTCGAAGTATGGCGAGGGGTTGAATGAATCAATGAATTGAGGACCTATCGTAGATAATTTTGGGGCTTGAGTGAAAACCTTCGGAAATTCATAATCTCTAATTGTGATAGTCTTAGTTCGGAGTTCTGTGAGTTGTCACTTTGCTTGAGTATCATGTCTTGTGTGTTGAGAGGACCTGAGCGAAATTCTTGGCTTCTCCATTATTGCTCGGTTGATGTGTTTTTACTTGAGGACAAACAAAAGTTCAAGTGTGGGGGTATTTGATAGGTAGCAAAATGTGTATGTTTTTAATATGATAGAGTACAATTTATTGGACTCGTTTATGTTAGAATGACATGTTAGATTACTTATGTGTGATTTGATCGGACAATTCCACACTTGATCGATTTGTGTGTGTTTTAAGTGTCTTTAGGTGATTTTTGGCGGAAGAATTATTGGGCCAATTGTGTGACAAAGGCCCACACTTGCCGACCAGTCTTGTAATCCATGGTCGAGAAAGAGTCCAATGGTAAACTAGGTTGATATGGGAAAGATTTGCTCCAAGGAAGTTGATTTGTAAGAGATTTGGTCAAGATATATTTTTGGGAAGATCTGATTGGATAATTATGGAAGAGATATATGGTTAATCGAGCCGTTTTGATTAAAGAGGAGAAAGGGGGCCACGTCCAGGATATATATATTGGAGGCACTTAATTAAGAGATACGAATTCATATTGGAGAAAAGAAAGCAGCGGCTGACCACTGTTGGAGAAGGCAGAAGGCTCGAAATTGAAGGAAGAAGATCATTCAAGTTTGTTTCATCGTTAATTACTTTCTGAATTAAAACTTGCGCACATTTAATTATGCCCGTTAGAGGCTAAACTCTTTTATCCCAACTCTGGGAATTTCTGAACCCATGTTTTATTGTGATTATTTAATTCAAGACGTTTACGATATTCGTTTTTGGGATTGTTTAATTCATCTGGTTTAAATTCTTGCGTATTTAAATTAATTGATTTAGATTGATCACATATGTTAGTTGTTTAAATATGTCTGTAAGTCTAAGCATGTAATCCGTGTAATTGTTATATGTGGAGACTCTTGGTAACAACTAGTGGATTCACTAGGGTGAATTAAATCAAATTCTTACGAATTTTAAGTGTATTTGAGAATTTGTTCTTTCTCTATCCTAGGGATCAATGCTTTTAATGGGAGTTAAATCTATAAATTTAACTTAGACTGCTTAGTTAAAAAGTTTTTTTTGAAGGGGCGTCTTTTCATTTAAATAAACTTAAGGGATAGAACCGGGAAATCGAAGCGTTTTGATTCCTGAGGGGCATTAATCTTGAAAACGAATAAAGTAAACGTTGAGGTTAAAGTAGTCGTGTTAGCATGGGGGATAAATGAACCGTGAGTTGGGGTATTTATTTCTCATTGGTTTCGGCCATTAAATTTTTAGTGTTATTGTTTTTAATTGTTGATCATATTTGTTAGCTACTGTTTAAACGTTTTTTTAGTTATAAAAATCCAAACCAACCCCCCCCTTTTGTGTCGTGTCTCATTAATTCATCAATTGGTATAATTACAATACTCCGTGCTCCCTGTGGATCGATCCCGTACTTATCTTTTCTACAAGTTAGTAGGATAGTTCGGGTAATTATTATTTAATTTTGTCGCACCTCGACAGTGCGGTCACTATTCCAACTTTGTCCTTCTCGCCGAACTTGATCGTGCTGGATTCTTCCCCCACTGTAAAGACTGGCAACACCATTTTCTTGGCATTCTCTATCTCCCTTATCTCGGCCTTCATCTTTCGCTTAGAGGAGGAGGTCGAGGAGAGTCCTCCAACTATCCCGAGAGGGGAGAGGGTATGTATGACGTGATCTCCCGCGTTCTTGGGCATGGGCGGGATAGGTCGCTCCCCCTGCCCCATGTTGGGGTTATACTGGAAAGTATGCTTTTACTTTGTATAACCAGACTGAATTTCGGACTTATTTGCTGAAATAAATTATTTATCACTGTTGCTTTAAATATCATTGAATGTTACAAATATTTACTGTATAATTGTTCAATAATTAGTACGTGTTACATTGTAGTTAATTTAGTGATACCAGATCACAAAAGATTAAATTAACAGTCCCTTGTAACTAAAAGTACGGAATTCACAACCTAGATGGAAATGAACAATCCATCGTGAAAGGTTGAAGTGTAAGGCTCAGATTGACTTGTCTTGACCAAGAGATTACACTAGTGCATAAGGTTGCACTGAAGAGGACCTACATGAGGATAAATTCTTCAGTACTGAATATAGAAGAATTAGACCTCAGTGGTTAGTTATTTCTTAATCTCCGTCCCTTAAATAGGATCGTGTGGAATTAATAACTATTGCTTTGACTTACGATGGGTAGAGAATCAATGTGATTCAATACCTTGTATCTTGGACAATATTATTAGTTACATGACGATTGCTAAGATTTAACAAGGAGAATCGGTGTGCAAGTGTGTCTTGTTTGATTAGTCCCCTTGGGAGGCTCAAAAGTTTTATCATACCAAATCTTGCAAGTGGAATTAGTTTTCCGGTATGGATAATAATGTTGAGCCGTTCCTGAACCAAGGAAAAATATATTAATTAATGTGAAGCTATTTAAGTGGCTTAAATTAATTAATGAACTGGATAATCTTAAACGCGGGAAATAATAAGGGAGCCATATTAACTGTAATATGGGTTAAGATGGATAGTGCAATATTAATTATGTAGTGGGATTTATTAATATTTATGGGCTTGAATAATATTGTGGCTCAATATTAGAAGTTCAAGGTCCATTGGAAGATCCAATCTTAATTCTCCTAAAGGCCCCTCAAGTAGCCCAAATATAAAGTCCAATAACTGAAAAAGGTGTTTAAAATTAAATTAAATATTATTGCCTATTTTTCCTAAATTTTTGAAAATAAATAAATAAAGAGGGAGAAAGATTTTGTTTGAATTTTGTTATGGAATGAGGATAAGTATTCTTGGAATACAAGTTTATCTCATTAAATTCAAGAAATCTCCCACTGGCTATTTATTTAGTATTTTTCGAAAATAATGAAAGAATAAGGAAGGAATTTTTTTTTTCTTGAAAGGATATTATGGAGGATGTGTATTCTTGGAATACAAGAATATCTCATAAATTCAAGAATATCCCAATCTTGGAAATCTTGTCCTTATTTTTTCGAAATTTCCATAACAAGAGGAGGTGAGATTTTTTGTGGAATATTTTAAATATGGAGAAATTTTTTTTTGATATATTCAAGATTTCTTGGAGACCAAGAAAAATATTTTTCCATCTTATTCCTAGGGTAAAAAATCGGCCACCACCTAGTATTATAAATAGGGGATGAATTTTTCATCCCCATGCAATTCCATGTGTTTGAAAAATTAGAAATCCACAAAGGTGGTGCAACATAATTTTATTTTTCCTTTTGTTAATTGTTCACCAGTATCTTTCCACCGGATTGTTGAACAAGGACGAGGGAATACTTGAGAAGGCTCTTTGGGTTTGTTCGTGCGAACAGGATATCCATCTTCTCAACGGTTGTCACTCCGAGAGGTTAGTTCACGTAAACTCCTAGCTATTCCGCATGCATAGGATTTATGTGATAAATTTATGTGCATGATTTGTTGTTGAATTATTATTTGAATTAATATAGGATTAATTCATGCTAGTAATAATTGTTAGAATTAAATTTGTATTTAAATATTTATCCCGAATAGATCCGGGTAAATAATTCCCCAACAACTGGTATCAGAGCCTTGGTTTCGGGCTCTGAATTTTAAATTATAATTTAATTCATTTTTCATTGAATTTGAAATTGGATAGTAGAATTGCTAGATCTTTTTTGCAGGTATCCAATTGTCATGGTATTTGATGAATGTTTATTTGTGCATGCATATAAATTGTGGTTTTTAATTCGATTCGTTCGAATTCATTTTGCCTCGTGAGAAAATTCACGAGTAGATTAGGATTTGTTTGATTTGATCAATGTAATAGACTAATCTAGATCTAGGTTTATTTATTTTTTATAAATAAATTGTGGCGGATCGAGAAAAAGATTTAAGAATTAAAGACAAAAAACAAGTGCTTGGACGTGATGTAACCAAAGCACGAGGTGCTAGGCGTCGCTAAGACGGGCCGGGGGGGGATCTTCTTGAGGGTGACGCGGAGAAGCCGGGCGGGCTGAAGGCAGATTCAAGACGTCTCGCCGAAGGCCGCCGAGAGCCGCCGAGCGACGGGCGGGGATGGTCGGACCGAACGCAGGAGTGCGCACGGGCGCACGCGGATACGTGTTCCGGACCGCGAGCAACCCAATGCCGGACGTTGTCTCGGACCTAGACGGAGGACGTTTTAAAGAACATGTTGCGGTCGAGTGGGAGCTTTTCGAGACGAACGATGAATGCTATGAAGACGATTTCTCAAGATCAAGACATGACAAAAATTAACCGTGACAATTGGATATATGTGCCCAATGAGTTTAATTTTTTGTTTTGATGTTTGTTTTTTTTTTCGTGCTTATTTAATTTGTTTAAATATGCGATGCATGAGAAATTGTTGTGGAAAAATCTCACTTTCGAAAATTACTAAGTATGTTTTGAAAATAATTAATTGACAATTTTATTCCGGATAGTAAAATTGAATTAATTTTGACATCCATGATTTATTTATTTGTGAATTCTTTTGGAGAAATTCCCCCCACGGGACGGCCAAAAGATGGTTTTCACATGAATAAATTCCGAAGCGATGATTGTGAATTATTATTAGTGGTGACGATGACCCTCCCCACGAGGGTCGCTCAAAGCGAAATAATAATTCTGTATTTAATCATGGTTATTACTTAGATATAAAATTGATATGCATATACTTCCCCGATGTCCCTGTTAATTTTATATTGGTCAAGTGGGAGCCAACTATTAATCTGGACATTAAATGTTGGTAATTGTTTCTATTTGTAACCTGCTTGAATGTGTTTAAATAATGACCCACCCCACGTGGCTTATTTAAACTTTTTTGAGATGTTGGCTGATGCATGTTCATATTTTTATTTTGAGATTTTAATATGAATCATGTGATCGAATTATGTGATAATTTTGTGCTTATACAATTGTTATTTATTTCAGTTCAGCACGTCGCAACCTTTTAATCCACTGTTCAATATACTTAAAGACAATTTACTTACTGGTGAAAACTTCGTTGATTGGAATCGAAAACTTACTATTGTCCTCTTTGCACAACATCATAACTGGGTTCTTACTGTCCCAAAACCCGAAAAGCCTACTGATGAGCCCAGCAAAATGGATAAGAAAGATTATGCTGACTAGGAGCTGTCAAATGAGATGGCTAAGTGCACTATGCTGGCTTCTATGTCAGATGTGTTGCAACATCAACATCAAAACTTTGAAACTACTGCAGACATCATGACAAGTCTTAAAGCGATGTTCCAACATCAGAACCGTGTGGCTCGTCAGATCACCATGAGGGATATGCTCTCTATGAAAATGGTGGAGGGAACGCCCGTAAGGGAGCACATTCTCCAGATGATGGCTCACCTCAATAAGCTTGAGGTACTTGGCGCTGAATATGACATCCAGACCCAGAACGATTTCATACTCCACTCTCTGCCGAAAAGTTTTGAACAGTTCAAGCTGAACTACCAAATGAACAATCAAAAGTTCAAGTTGCCTGATCTGTTGCAAGCTTTGGTCTCGGCAGAGGGGATATTGGGGCAACAGAGCCAAGCCTTGCTGGCAAAAGGTCCTTCTTCTTCTTCTAGGCCAAGAGGTGGTAAGAACAAGAAAAAGGCAAAAGGCCAAAAGCAAGTGAACTCAAGCGTTGCCAAGGGCAAAGGAGGTTTGAAGGGAGATGGAGGAGTAAAGAAACCAGCTAAGGGGAGATGTTTTAACTGCGGTGAGAAAGGATATTGGAGGTCAGCCTGTTCCAAGCCCAAGCGGATTGGAAAGAAAGGTAATTCTCACGCACTAGTTGTTGAAACTTGTTTAACGACGTATGCTACCCATTTATGGGTAGTGGATACGGGATCCACTGATCATGTTTGCTTCACTTTACAGGGGTTCAAGCGGACCCGACAACTTAGTGGGATTGAGATCCTCATCACACTGGGCAATGCTACGAGAGTGGCAGCTGAAGCAGTGGGAGAAGTGCGGTTGTCTTTTGAAGACAAAGTTTTAATTTTAAGAGATGTTCTTTACGTTCCAAGTTTTAGAAAGAATTTAATTTCAGTTTCTAAACTTTTTCTTGATGGATATTCGGTTACTTTTAATAAAGTTGTTACCAATACTCTTAATAATGAGTTTATCTGTCATGGAACGTTGTCAAATAATCTCTACACGATTAACTGTGCACATCACTCACGAATTGCATCCTATAACACATTGACTGTTTCGAGTAATAAAAGAAAACGTTCATCAGAAGTGAACGAAACACTTCTATGGCATCTAAGACTAGGTCATATTAATCCAAAAGGGATCCAAAGGTTGGGTCAGGATGATTCATTGGAGTCCCTCCGGGTTAAACCATTCCCAACTTGCGAATCATGTTTGGAGGGTAAAATAACCAAGAGGTCATTCGGAGCCAAGGGGAATAGAACCAAAGAAGTGTTGGAAATCGTTCACACCTATGTATGTGGTCCAATGTCAGTCAAAGCAAGAGGAGGTTATGAATATTTCGTTACCTTTATCGATGATTACTCAAGATATGGATACATTTACATTATGAAGCATAAATCTGAGACCTTTGATAAATTTAAGGAATTTAAGGTTCAAGCAGAGAATCATAGGGAGAAACGTATCAAGTGTCTACGATCCGATCGTGGAGGCGAATACCTCAGCGATGATTTTTTGAACTACTTGTCTGATGAAGGGATTGTATCCCAATTGACTGCACTCGGAACCCCTCAACAAAACGGGGTTGCAGAACGAAGAAACAGAACTCTTTTAGAAATGGTCAGATCGATGATGAGTTATGCGGATCTATCCAAATCATTTTGGGGTCACGCCTTGGAAACAACGACTTACATTCTGAATCTGGTGCCATCCAAGTCGATTCCTAAAACCCCAAAAGAGTTGTGGATCGGGCGCAAGCCTAGTTTAAGACACATGAAAATTTGGGGGTGTCCGACATACGTGTTGGACAAGGAAGTCGGCAAGTTGGATCCACGATCGGAATTAAGGTTGTTTATAGGGTACCCCGAGGGAACGAAAGGGTGCATGTTCTATGGTCCCGAGGATCAAAAGGTGGTAATCAGTACACACTTTAGATTATTGGAAGAAGACTATATGAACGATAAAAAGCCCAGAAGTGAAATTACCTTAGATGAGCTAAAGGGGCTCACCTCAATGCCAACAATACAAGTTGACATACCAAACGACACACTTACACAACCAGAACCTCATCGTAGTGGGAGGGTCGTTAGACAACCCGAGAGATTCATGGGGATAGGAGAGTCGTCGGACTTGGTCCCCGGTGAAAATGAATCGGACCCATGGACTTACAATGAGGCAATCCAAGACAAGGATGCGAGTTCTTGGCAAATGGCAATGGAAGCCGAGATGGGTTCTATGGATCATAATAAGGTGTGGGAGCTAGTCGAACCACTTAATGGGGTCAAGCCCATTAGGTGCAAGTGGGTATACAAGAGAAAAAGAGGACCGGAAGGGAAGGTAGAAACCTTCAAAGCTAGACTTGTGGCAAAAGGATACACTCAGAAAGAAGGGATCGACTATGAGGAGACCTTTTCGCCTGTAGCTATGCTCAAGTCCATCCGTATTCTCTTGTCGATAGCTGCACATCTCGATTTTGAGATCTGACAGATGGATGTCAAGACAACTTTCCTCAACGGAAATCTTGAAGAAGAAATCTATATGCAACAACCCGAGGACTTCATTAAAAAGGGCCAAGAAAATCTAGTTTGCAAGCTCAAAAAATCCATTTATGGACTGAAGCAAGTGTCGCGTGCTTGGAACCAATGTTTTGATCAGGTTATAAAGTCTTACGGGTTCGATCAAAATGAGTTCAAAAATTGTGTGTATAAGAAACGTGTCGGAACTGCATTGGTATTCTTAGTACTATACGTAGACGATATTCTGCTCATCGGGAACGATGTAAAGGTATTATCGGACTTAAGGGCATGACTGTCAAAACAGTTTGATATGAAGGACTTAAGGGAAGCCGGTCACATCCTTGGGATCAAAATCACTCGAGATCGTAAGAAAAGGATGATAGGATTATCGCAAGCTTCATACATAGATACTGTCTTGAAGCGATTCAGCATGCAAGATTCCAAGAAAGGTTTTGTACCTTTTAGACATGGAATACATCTATCTAAAGAAATGTGCCCGAAGACGCAAAAGGAGATAGATGACATGAAGGGCGTTCCTTATGCTTTGGCTGTCAGAAGCCTCATGTATGATATGATGTGCACGAGGCCAGATATCTGCTTTGCCGTTGGAATGGTAACAAGATATCAGAGTAATTCGGGGAAAGAACATTGGACTGCAGTTAAAAATATTATGAAGTATATGAAGAGAACTCGGGATAGAATGTTGGTTTATCAGTCAGACAGTCTGATTCCCATCGGTTACACGGACTCGGATTTCCAATCAGACTTAGATTCCAGAAAATCTACCTCGGGTAGTGTGTTTTGCATGGGGGGAGGAGCCATGACATGGAGAAGCGTTAAGCAAAAATGCATCGCAGATTCTACCATGGAAGCCGAGTATGTAGCTGCTTGTGAAGCAGCGAAGGAAGAGGTATGGCTCAAGAACTTCCTAGTGGACTTGGACATAGTTCCGAATTTGCCCAGCACAATCACGGTCTATTGTGATAATGCAGGATTAGTTGCAAATTCAAGGGAACCAAGAGCCCACAAAGCCAGCAAACACATTGAAAGAAAATACCATCTTGTTGTGTTCGATATAATAAATCAGAATTAATCGAACATCAAAGAGTGACACGTGTAATGTTTGAATATAATAATCATGCCCGGTGGATGAGTTACTTTTTGTTCGCCAACTGATCAGAATTGCTCGGCCAGCCTACCGAACAAACATAACCAGGTCAGTATGTTCGAACTCAAATCTCCTGAAGAACTGTCTTAAAAGCGACGAACAGAAAGTCCAACCGAACAAAAGATTAATTCTGACGATTGACGACGTTTGCTCGAAGATCAATCTAGAAGATGAAGTCAGAAACGTGGCAACACCACCGGAGTTCTTGCATGATCCAAAGAATCCAGCACATGCTTTACCAATCCAGCTCATGCTTGACGAAGTACGATAAATGGAAGAAAAAAGAAGAAGAAAGGGGTTGGTTCACAAAATAATCCCAGAAAGATAGCCTACAAAAATCCCCTGAGAGGTGAGGAATAGAAAAATTAGAGTGTTCATCCACATATATGAAAAACCCTAGAACTCATTCGATAACCTGTATCGATTCATCTTCGTAAGATGTATCAAGAACTGTACGTGTAAAGCTCATAATACTACATCCTGGCTTGGTATGCCCCCAGAGTAGTCATATATTGACGAACTGGGTCAACAAATTCATCTTATTTACTGTTTATTTTACACGTATATGTTTTGTTTGTGAGTTGTAATTAAATTAGCCACATAATATTCATCAACCGAAACGACTCGCGACACATCTTATACGAGAAATCGTTAAGAGAGGAGAATAGAGGTGGCAAAGATCGCGTCAGAGGACAAACTAGCAGATCCATTCACAAAGGGTCTGCCTCAGAATACATGCGAGAGACATGTGGAAGGAATGAGTGTCAAGACCGTTGCCAATCTGCTTTGAGTATAAGTGGGAGAGATATTATTAGGTTCGTGTAGGTGACATTAGATGTCACGTAGATTCTACACGAGACGTGCTGTAGTATACTTAAAAGCAGACTTTGAGTTTAAGTGGGAGATTGTTGGGGTTATATTGGAAAATAGGCTTTTACTTTGTATAACCAGACTGAATTTCAGACTTATTTGCTGAAATAAATTATTTATCACTGTTGCTTTAAATATCATTGAATGTTACAAATATTTAATGCATAACTTTTCAATAATTAGTACGTGTTACATTGTAGTTAATTTAGTGATACCAGATCACAGAAGATTAAATTAACAGTCCCTTGTAACTAAAAGTACGAAATTCACAACCTAGATGGAAATGAACAATCCATCGTGAAAGGTTGAAGTGTAAGGCTCAGATTGGCTTGTCTTGACCAAGAGATTACACTAGTGCATAATTTTGCACTGAAGATGACCTACAGGAGGATAAATTCTTCAGTACTGAATATAGAAGAATTAGACCTCAGTGGTTAGTTATTTCTTAATCTCCGTCCCTTAAATAGGATTGTGTGGAATTAATAACTATTGCTTTGACTTACGATGGGTAGAGAATCAATGTGATTCAATACCTTGTATCTTGGACAATATTATTAGTTACATGACGATTTCTAAGATTTAACACGGAGAATCGGTGTGCAAGTGTGTCTTGTTTGATTAGTCCCCTTGGGAGGCTCAGAAGTTTTATCATACCAAATCTTGCAAGTGGAATTAGTTTTCCGGTATGGATAACAATGTTGAGCCGTTCCTGAACCAAGGAAAAAGATATTAATTAATGTGAAGCTATTTCAGTGGCTTAAATTAATTAATGGACTGGATAATCTTAAACTCGGGAAATAATAAGGGAGCCATATTAACTGTAATATGGGTTAAGATGGATAGTGCAATATTAATTATGTAGTGGGATTTATTAATATTTATGGGCTTGAATAATATTGTGGCTCAATATTGGAAGTTCAAGGTCCATTGGAAGATCCAATCTTAATTCTCCTAAAGGCCCCTCAAGTAGCCCAAATATAAAGTCCAATAACTGAAAAAGGTGTTTAAAATTAAATAAAATATTATTGCCTATTTTTCCTAAATTTTTGAAAATAAATAAATAAAGAGGGAGAAAGATTTTGTTTGAATTTTGTTATGGAATGAGGATAAGTATTCTTGGAATACAAGTTTATCTCATTAAATTCAAGAAATCTCCCGCTTGGCTATTTATTTTGTATTTTTCGAAAATAATGAAAGAATAGGGAAGGAAAGTTTTTCTTGAATTTCTTGAAAGGATATTATGGAGGATGTGTATTCTTGGAATACAAGAATATCTCATAAATTCAAGAAGATCCCAATCTTGGAAATCTTGTCCTTATATTTTTTAAAATTCCATAACAAGAGGAGGTGGGATTTTTTGTGGAATATTTTAAATATGGAGAAAAGAATATATTGGATATATTCAAGATTTCTTGGAGATCAAGAAAAAGATTTTCTCATCTTATTCCTAGGGCAAAAAATCGTCCACCACCTAGTATTATAAATAGGGGATGAATTTTTTATCCCCATGCAATTCCATGTGTTGGAAAAATTAGAAATCCACAAAGGTGGTGCAACATAATTTTATTTTTCCTTTTGTTAATTGTTCACAAGTATCTTTCCACCGGATTGTTGAACAAGGACGAGGGAATACTTGAGAAGGCTCTTTGGGTTTGTTCGTGCGAACGGGATATCCATCTTCTCAACGGTTGTCACTCAGAGAGGTTAGTTCACGTATACTCCTAACTATTCCGCATGCGTAGGATTTATTTGTTAAATTTATATGCATGATTTGTTGTTGAATTTTTATTTGAATTAATATAGGATTAATTCATGCTTGTAATAATTGTTAGAATTAAATTTGTATTTAAATATTCATCCCGAATAGATACGGGCAAATAATTCCCCAACACCCCATTCCCTGGTTGGCGTTTCTGGGAGCGGGTTCCCCCTGCCGTGGACGATCTGCTTGTTGGCGACCTTTGTGAGCGCGATCATGATCCTTCTGAGGTCGCTTGACGAACTCGTCCAACAAACCATTTTCGTACAGCCTCCAGAGTTGGGGAAGTAGGTCCTTACATTCACTTGTGTAGTGGCCTACCTGCTCGTGAAAGTGGCAGAACTTGTTGGGGTTAAGCTTGCCTTTGTTCTTGATAGGGCGAGGCGGGAGGAGTAGTTCCCGCTCTCTGATCTGATTGTAAACATGTCCGGAGTCATGCCCAATACTTCCATCATCTTGACTGGGATGTTTTCTTCAAAAGGTTTGAAGCTGCCAGGTGCCTTGTATTGCCCCCCGGCTTTCTTTGAGCTTTTCTTGGGCTCAACGACTTCCTTAGTATCGGAGAGTCGAGATTCCAACAACTCCGCAGTATGGATCAAGTCGTTAGCTCACCTTCGGAAGTCGGCATAGCTAGTCGGATAGTCGACAGTCATGTGCCGCCATAACTTGGTTCCCTTCTTGAGGCCAGAGACGACCCCCATCAGTTTTGCCTCATCCCCTATGGGATCTCCTTTGAGAATGAGTTTATCGATCCTCTCCATATAAGATCGATCAGACTCGGTATCACCCTGCTGAGTGTTCATTAGACGCTGCCTAGTCGCAGGTCGGGGTGCCAAGGCCATGAAGTGCGTCAAGAAAACCGAGCGAGCTGTTCAAAAGTGTCTACCGAGAATGGTGGTAGCGAGGTAAACCACTGATGAGCTTGGTCGCTCAGGGTCAACGAGAAGAGCCGACATTTATTCGCGTCAGTTGCCCCCATTGAGGCCATGTAGGAATTGTACTTCGCCACGTGAACTCTTGGGTCTGTGTTCCATTTTATGGCGATCTAAGGTCGCAATGTTGATCTTTCTCTGGGTCGGTGCCAGAGTAACCATGGCCCCGAGCGGAGAGTCCGGGACTATGAGGATGTGATCTGTCCCTGTTGGCCCGCTTTGGTCTCCACGCGCTCGATAAGTCGCTGGACCGTCCGAGTCAGTGCCGCGACCTGGGCATCGCGGTGATCTCCCGCTACACCCACCACTAGAGGATCACCACGGTGAGCGGTTGATCCCCTCGGCAATTCATTGTGGTGCAGGTTCAGAGCCAACGCAAGATCATGCTCCACCTGATCAGCATGTCGAGACTCATTCTTGGTTATCGTCCTCTATGACCTCGCTTTTACGGACCCCTAGGTCTCCCAGTCGGTCGAACACATTGTTCGACCCCGCCGGTCTCTCCAGGAGTCGGCATTTTGAACTACATCGTGTTTTGCCGGATCTTAGGCCAGTTGGCCCATCGAGTGTCCCTTTCTAGGCTGGCGCGCCCCTGTTCTTCGAAGTCCCGGCCTCCTGGGAGACCTTTTTGGTCGGAGGTTTGTCCTCGCCGTCAAGGCGAGGCATTTCTTGTTAAGGACGGCCATGACGGTCTTTGCGTCCTCAGGTGTTTGGACTAGATTCCACCAGTCAGGAGTGATCAGCGGGGCCGCCTGGCCAGTGCGATATGAGCTCAGAGAGGCTTCATCACCATCATGGGCATCTGTTTCCGCGTTCAGTTGGGTTGACCTAATTGATTGCCATTGCTTGATCGGAAAATGATCGTGAAAAATGAGTTTTCCTTAGAATTGATATAATTCTTCACGAAAAAGTTCCCACAGATGGAGCCAATTGTTGTACCCGGTTTATATTCTCCGGACAACGATAAATAACAATATGAATGTAAACGATCGAAGCAATGGAGAACGCAAGATTTGATTACCCAGTTCGTCTATGAATAAGACTACGTCTGGGGGCGACCAAGCCAGGTATATTTCACTATATTTTCTGCCTAGGATACTAAAATGTTCGATCCTTTACAATGAATGATACAGGTTATATTTATAGATGCAAAACTAGGTTAAGGGTCTTCATGGGCTTTCCTCGCGGGCTGGCTTAGGGTTTCAACCGCCAGGTTAGGGTTTCCTGGCTTGTCCCGCAATCCTCGCTCCTGGATACACATTCCATGATTACGATCCACAAAATCCGCACCCTTAACTACCTGTATCTTTGCCATATTTATCCTTTATCCGACCTTGAGACCAAGTCGACTCCGACCTACGCGACCTCCCAGGTCGCCAAGCGGCCTTCACATTCCTCCAAGTCGCCTAGCGACTTGTGTAGCCTCTTAAGTTGCCTCGCGACCTACTTGGCCAAAGCAATCACGTCTCTGATGACAAGTGTAAGATGGAGAAATACTGCCCCCGGCAAGTCAGACTTATTTCATGCTACAACATTTCACTAATCAATTCAACTCCCCTTTGCAATAACAAGAACAACTATTTATAATACTAAATTAACTTAGGGAACAAGAAACGTAAATAAATCCTAATTATTGCAATATCAAATCAAATCCTAAACATAAATAAATAAATCTAATTATACCATAAATATAATAAATAATATCTTTTAATATCTTCATCCATTTCTCAATCATTCTCCTCCTCTTGGAGAGGATTCACCCTCGAATCCTGTTGTTGCTCAGTGTAATAGCAGAGACGAGCGAAAACATCCTTGAATTCACGTAGCGAACAAATCATAATATCTGAAAATTCTGCCACTAGAACACTAATAATATCAAGCACAAAATATTGATCATCATTCGTTGAATTCGTTGAGTAAAAGAAATCTTGATGAAAATCCTGGCCACAAAAAATTATTTCCATCTATATAATCTTTATCATTCTCACGTGGATTATACCCACCCCCATAACTATATTCATCTTCTTCGTCAAAAATTGGTGGGCCATCATCACCAAAATCAATCGAAGAGTCAACATACTCATTGAAAATTGATGGTTCATTATAACCACAATCTTCATCAGGATATACATCGAAAATTGGTGTCCATCATATTCACCATGGAATATATGACCATAACTCAATAAATCGATATTTTGGCGGATTTGCGTATTATCACCTCCTTACGTTGATTGTTCATCACGAAAAGTATCGTAAATCGATTGAAATCTCATAACCATCAACGAGGATCATAACTAATCTCTGATTACCAACTGATGTAGGCAGCGAGAGCGTATAATAAAGAAGATAAATACGAGAACACAAGAACACACAAATTCCGTTGATTCCAAGAATACCCAGAAAAGTGAGAAACTCAATATCGTTGATTCTCACAAGAATACCGTAAAAGAGATATTGAGATAAAATTCACATTTATTCATTAATCAATTCAACTCCTTTTTACAATAATAAAAACACCTATTTATAATACTAAATTAACTTAGGGAACAAGAAACATAAATAAATCCTAAAGAGACACACTTGTATGAGACCGTCTCACGGTGAGACGAAGTATAAATTGGGCATTGACGCTTTAACACTGAGTGTGATTTGTGCTAGATTGAACCTCGCCTCATGCATGAGACCGTCTCATATGAGTTTTTGTCAATCCTAAATATTGCAATATCAAATCAAATCATAAACATAAATAAATAAATGATTTTTATCAATACAGGGCCTGAAAGATGGTAAATCTATCAATTTAAGGCCTGGAAGATTTTTTCTATCGATTCAAGGCCTGAAAAATAGAAAACTATCAATCAAGGGCCTAAAAAATAGAAACTATCAATTTGAGGCTTATAAATTTTAAGGCCATGTTTGACACTAAATCCTAAATCCTGAACACTAAACCCTAAACCCTAAACGTTGAACCCTAAACCTTGAACCATGAACCCTAAACCCCCCTGAACCGTAAACCTTGAACCGTAAACCCTAAAAATAAAAAAAAATAAGAACATGAAATAATGACATGAAATATATGTGTCAAACATGATCTTAAAATTTATAAGCCTCAAATTGATAGTTTCTATTTTTCAGGCCCTGGATTGATAGTTTTCTATATTTCAAGTCTTGAATAGATAGAAAAAATATTTCAGGCCTTAAATTGATAAATTTACCATATTTCAGGCCCTGAATTGACATTTTTCCATAAATAAATCTAATCATACTATAAATAAAATTATAAAATATCTTTTAATATCTTCATCCATATCTCCATCAGACATACAAGAAAGAAAAGTCGATAATTTGTTTAAGGATGGGGAGAGTATTATATCATGGTGTTATTTTTTGTTCTTCCGTGATTGCAATTATTGAAAGATGTGAGTGTTTTCAATATGTTATAGAATATATCTAAAGGTAAGTGAGTATAGGGATTTGAATCAAAGTGAGGGGAGGTGGAGATAGTTGTTGATTGTACTAAAATGTGTTACTATGATTTGTTAGTTTTTTAAAATCGACTTTCAAAATCTCGAAACAGAACATTAAAATTTCAAATCGCAAATCGATTTTGAAATCCAATGTGTGAATTGATCATGCATGTCAATCATCCAACACGTGTAATATTAAAATATACCATACTAACACGTAACCCCATATATTACGCATGATTCAAAATAATATTTTTATTATTAATTTTAAATTAAATGTTTTATATATTTAATTAATTAAATTACATGTATATTTTTTATATTCTAATATTATTTATACATATTTTTATTAATTTTTCATTCTAAATTACTTCTTCCATTAAAATTAAATATCATACTCATTTCATTCTTATATAATATTCATAATACATGTTGTTTTGACATTTTCACCCCCCATTATCTCATATATACCCCTCATGATTATTTTTCATTATCATTAATTTTTTTTTATTATTCTACAAATATGTTGTGTGAATAATTTTTCCAGTCAATGGTAATTATTGTTAAGAATATTTAATTATAAAAAATTAAAATTAGACAAAGTCTAGGATACAAATTTGTATACATACAAATCTCAATTGAGACCCAATTTCACTTTACCCAACACATCCTTGACCCGCTTGACTGGGTCATCTTAGACCCGCGAATTAATTAATTTCCTAAATTGATTGATTTGTATCTATACAAATTTGTACAATAGACCTCTTAAAATTAATGTTGGCTTAAGAAAATTTAAATGACCATAAAAATTAATTATTATGGGAAGGAGTAATTTAGAATATTCTAGTACACAAAAAAAAAAATTAGGAAGAATGAGAAGGAGTAATTTAGAATAAGAAATTAATGAAAATATGCACATACAATATTAGAAAATAAAAAATAAGTCTATAATTGAATTAATCAAACTAATTAAATACGTGAAGTATTTAATTTAAAATTAATGATATAAAAATTATTTTCAATCTCGCGTATCATGTCGGGTTACATGATAGTGATATTTAAAGAATAAGAATGAGTATAAATTAATAAATTATGAAGTGATATTTAAAAATGAATTGCCTTAGAAACCCCTATGAATCTTTCAATAAATGTTTTCAGAAAAAAAAAAGAGATAAATTTTTTTTTGGATACAGGCGAAGAAAGTCCTTAGACAGACGCGATAAAAAATTTTGGTAAAAGATAAGAATTAAAATATTAATATCAACTCTATTCTACAAAGAGTGGGTCTCATGTGCACCCGAGTGCACCGTGCACTCATAGTGCATTTTAGAAGTGTGCAACAATACAAAATAGAAACTTGCAACTATTCCAAACAGAAACATGCAACTATGTTCCCATATTAACAGTTGCACTTTTCTGTGTAAATAAGTCGCACTTTTCAGCCTAACAAGTTGCATGTTTCTAGAATGCACTATGAATGCACGGTGCATCCGGGTGCATACAAGACCTAGCCTTCTACAAAAGATTGAATGATATAGATTAAATTAGAAAAATTAATATTAGGAATTAAAAATTATATTATTAATAATACCATAAATAATTTCTCATAAAAATTTAAAATTTTTGAAATATAGCAACCACATGAACAGGGGCCGGGTGATTCATAATTAATAGATTTTAATAGAAGGTAATAATACCATAAATAACTTCTTACAGAAATTCTGAAATTTGAAATAACCATATAAATTGGGGGTGATTCGCCTCTAGTAGATAAGGGATAGTGTAGCAGGAGATCCAAACCGTCCGTTAACTTTGAACCTGAACCCGTTCCAAGGTGGATTTCCCCTTCAGCTGGTTGCTCTGTTGTGCCAATATGTAATCCTCGTACTTCATCGGAACATACGCCGCCACACTCCCTTGTCTCTGCACCAGCTGAGAAGCAGGGCAAACAACCGTGTCCGGAGAAGGCCCGTTCGCCATTGCAATCGATATCCTCGTCTTCTCGTTGTTCACCACAGCTCTATGCATCACACTCTTGTACTTTCCATTGCTGAAAATCTGAAACAAGTAACAAGATCACAAAACACAACTAATACTTTTTAATGAAACAATTAATACTTTTTAATTAAACAACTAATACTGTTTAAAAAATACAAGCAAAATGCGAATCCAGACATACCTCAAGATGATCACGGTGTTGACTAAGAGGGAGTTGGGAAGAGATTTCACATTGATCCATTTCCCTTTATGTTGTATCTGAAGCCCTGCAACTTGGTTCTCTATAAGAAGAGTGAAAAGGCCATGGTCCGAATGTGGTGGCAACCCTATGGCTATTTTTGGATTCGGACAACGCGGGTACAAATTCGCGATAAATATCTGTAAACTCGACCCCAAGTTTAAGGCCTTCTCCGCTTCGCCTTCTTCAAGTCCCAAATTTCTTCCGATATACCTTTTCGACAACTTTTTTAACAATGTCCCGACTTTTTTTTAAAGATTAGGTAGTAGTTCTCTGCATTCACAATTAGTATGAAGATGGTACCGTTGTTCTGTATATTACAGATATCAGTTCGATTCCTCTATTCTACTTTGTGGAGTCATTGTTATCATAAATTGCATTAGCAAAACAGAGAAGTAAGCAATGGCGGATCTATTCACAGGCAAGGCATGGCAAATGTCTTGACTGGATTTTTTTTTAAAATATTATACATATTTAAAATATTTTAAAATAAAATAAGAGGATAATTTTTCAATAAACTTGTTCACATTATAAAATGTATACTATTAAATTTATAAATTAATGTCATAGCACTTATTAATTTATATCATTACATATATAAATTTATATCATAACATTTAATGTTATTATACTTATAAAGTAATATCATAACATGTAATATTATGAGTATTGATTTATAAGAGTAATAGTATTGGTTTATAAATGTAATAATATCAATTTTATATTATGAATAAGTTTCACAAGTATATTTGTGTTCTTTATTGGACAAAATGTTTTCAAATTTGTCTATCATGGTTTATTGATGTATTTAAAATAAAACATAATATCTTAGTTATGTTCATTAGTTCATGTTTCTATGTATAGCGAACAAGGTTTTTTCTTTAGAAAGCAAGGCTTTAAAAAAATCTTTCTATAAATTTGGTTTTGAATTTAAGAAATGGGTTCAATTTACTCATCCCTATTGAGAAAAGTCCTAGAATGTGAAGCTTTTCACTATTTAGGATCTGTATATTATTCATATGATATTACGTATTTTAGAAGATATAATCTATAAATAGGAAGCTTTTCACTTTTAGGTTTTGAATTGTGTTTCAAAACACCACTAAATCGACTTTGTTGTTTGACGTTTGTGTCCCGGCTGGATAAAAATCTTGCGTCCGCCCCTGGAAGTAAGGATGAATATTTACCTGAGAGATTGAGGTTTAGCAGGGCAATGAAAGTGAGGATGAACAAAAACTTTCAAGAAATCCCTCCAACAGAAAGTCTTCTCTTTTTCAGTATTGAAGCTGGTCCCATACCTTATGGGATTCACCACATCCTTAGGCTGAAATTCGGGCTTTTCGTCGTCCGCCAGATTGAAGAATTCACTGGTTGCATCAATCATACCCCTCATCAACTCCTCTGGTATCCCATGATTTATTACCTACATGGGTAATATACTTAATTCAAGAAGTAGTGGTAATGAATATGTATATACTGGTAATACAAAGTGATTAATTAATGTGTCATTCTCCAGTGAAACTTGTTCACATAATGAAGTTGTAAATTATATATATTATTTCAAATGATTTAATAATTAATTTATTTTAGGATTTAATTAATATAAAACTAATTTAATATTCATTTACATTTTTTATTGGACAATATCTTTATAACTAAATTCCATTTTTCTTGGTCAAACTTTATTTCTTCTCATGATTTTTCATCTCTATCTCTCCCTATGAAAACTTCCACTAGAAACGTGATTTTACTTTGAGAAATCAGTTGCTACTTTTATGCTTTCCAAATACTTGAGTTTCAATTATTTATCCCTTTTTTCGGGCTTCATCGTTAAAAAGATACTTGTATATATTTAAAGAATGTGGCAGAAAATAAGGGACGAATACTTCTTTTCCTCTTCTTTATTTCTTTATATATTACTGGGTTATTCGATTATTTTGTTGCTCCTAATCTTAGGTTTATCCTAAAAGACTTGTTGAACCTTGGGGGATTGCCAAGAGCATCCACAGTGGGGGTGAGGAATCCCATGTGGCATGCTCACTCTCACTCAAAATATGGGAAGGAAGGGTTGTGGAAAAGTTGATGTGGCAAAAGTAGTAGTTTTGGGGAAGATTTACCACTACCCAGGAAGGAGAAAAAAAGGGGAAAAAGAAGAGAGTGGGGGCCGTGGGGGAAAAGGGCGTGTGGTTCAACCAATTCAAAAAGAGGGTGTATTGGGCGATTGGGACCCACGCGCGAGTGGGTGTCAGTGCGGTGGGTCCCGCGAGCAAATTTTTTATTTATTTTTAATATTTGGATTATAAGATTACTACACTGCATTTGAAACAGACAAACAAGACTTCGACAATAATTTTAATTAAATTCTCCAAGTAACAACTGGAGAGCGGTTTTATAAAAAAAAAAAAGAGCCGGTTTGAAACCGCTGTCCAAAAATATTTTGGGCCCGGTTTCAAAACCATTTAATACCACTTGCACAATCTGTCATTGTCTAAGTAAACACTTGGACAACGGTTAATAACATTGCCTTATATATATATATATATATATATATATGAACCGAGACCTAGCTTCGGACTTCATTTCTTTCTCTCCAATTTCTTCTCCCCAAAATCGCCAAGAAAACCGAAGACCAAATCGCCGCCGCTCGGTTTCTTCAACCAAATCACTTGTGGCGTTGACTGCTAGCCTGACTTGTAAGTGGCGTTCTCCCTCTCTCCTCCAAATCGTCGGCGCCCTCCTCTCTCCTCCTCTGCATTCTCGCCCGCCCCCCCATCCCCGTCATTATCCTCTACCCTCCCAAGCTCGGCCTCCATAACACTTAGTTGGTACAAGATGAGTGGATTGTGCAATCTTTAATTTTACTTTTTTTCAAGCTTTAGCTTTATTCATATTGCATATTCCGTATTGAACATTATAATATGATTATACAGTTGAATTGAACATTAATATATGAGTAAGTCAATATAACGTGTGTTAAAAAAAATCAAATGAATAGGTCTTCCATGAAATATTTTATATGCAATATCTACTGATTATAAGAAAAGTGGGGCAAATAAATATAAATATAAAATGGGGCCTCAACTCAAGTCGTATTTCCATTGATTTTTTCAAGCTTTAGCTTTATTCATATTATATATGTTGCTCTTGTTGTTTTTTGAACTGAACTAATTTTGTTGTTTATAACACTTAGTTAATTTTGTTTATATTATATATGTTGCTCTTGTTTTTTAGCTGAAATATTATATTTTGCTCCATAACACTTAGTTGCTCTTGTTGTTTATATTACTGGTCTACTTGAAGACAATGGTTATAGATGTATCATGTATCTATGCATAGATAGTTCTTATCATGTATGAAACATCCCGGTTGTGAATATTGTTTGTTTTTTGTTTATTAAATGTTGTTTCTTCTGCTTTACAGGATCATGTCTCAATACACATGTGTTCATAGTATAAGAGTATGCTATCAACTGAAATTTTAATTTATAAGTAGATGATGCAGATGTAACTTATAAGTAGATATATGTATCATATATACTGCATAGATAGTTCTTATCATGTATGAAACAACCGGTTGTGAATATTGTTTGTTTTTTGTTTATTAAATGTTGTTTCTTCTGCTTTACAGGATCATGTCTTGTTTGCCATATCCGGAGATGATGGAGATTTCGATGGAGATCATGGCGATATGATCATGGTGCATATGATGACTTGAGAGAGTGTGACACCGATGCTCCCACCACCACTAGCGACGGGGAGAAGCTTGTTTTCGGGGGTATAGTTACAATGCATCTATTAAGAGAGCTCGTAAAGGGGAAAACACTTGAGGTAATTTTATTACAATTGAGCAATTTTGAAATCGATAAATATATTGATTGATCATTGAACCTAATTAAATACTATGTTATTGCGAGTTATCGTTCAATGAGTTTGAATGCAATAGGAAAAGAGAGTGAGTCGTTGTCCTTCTACATTGGAGCTACCGTCGGAGCGTGATCCCTATATCGTCGCCAAACTAACGACCGGGCGTAACCCAAACCCGACTCCTTTGAAGGAAAGATTATGGGACGAGCTTACGGTATGTTAATTATATATTTATTGAAAGTTGTAGTATGACCCTTAAATTTACTAAATTGTTATGTTATATCGCAGATAGACTACCTTGAGAGGTCTTGACCTCACAAAGAAGAACAAATATTGTCGCAAGTTGGAGTAATGGCCAAGAATTTCCGGACTTGGTTGAGAAGTAACACACGAGATCCAAAACCGGTCTTTACTCGGCTAGTCGCCTCCTCCGTGTCAGATCGAATAACCCTATGGTGGCTCCATCTTTTGGGAGGAGTTTGTGAAAGCAGAGCAATGGAGGATGATTTCGTGTAAAATTGATCAATGTCATTTCCTCAATTTCTAATGCCCTAAGTTTTTTTCGGTGTTTATCATATTTCTATTATCTTTGTAGGATCGAAGCAAAAAAAAATCGCGTTCAAGCCAAGTCGATAGAGGCGCGATATCGTGGATCCAACAAAGGTTATGCACGAATAAGAGAAAATATGGTGAGATCAAAATTCTAACTTTTAATTTTTTTATATATTCACTTTTAATATATCTAATAAAGGGACACGTTCATCACTATCGTAGAAAGAGGAAAGAAGAAAAGCTGGAGAGAGTGAGCCTATTGTTACCCATTTTGACTTATTTCAGACTACCAGAAAGGGTCGAGACGGGAATATTCACGATCCCAATGCACAACGCATCATCGAAGAAGTGGTAATCTATCCATTAATTTATCTTTCAATTACAAACTATTATTTATAAACAAATAATTAAATAATAATATTTTGTTTTTTGTGATCGGGAGCGTCTATCTCGGACCATGACGCCTTTGACGACATTCACATGATCGGCCCTGATGATCTGTTTGGACGGGCTATGGGTTGCCAGGAGCATCCCGGCCGCTTACGGAGTGTCGGATATGGCGTGACGAAGACACCTTTAGCAATGGCACCTGGTCTTCAAGCCATGAATATGATGGGTATACTAACGGAACAGGTTGCCAAGTTGACTAAAGATGTGAAACGTTTGAGGTCTGAGAAAAGATCGAGCCACGGAATGTCGTCGAGTGGAGCAAGTTTGTGAACATAGTGTCATTAATGCTATGTTTTCGACTAACCCTAGGGGACGACTTTATTGAGGCACTTCAAAACGCTCTCACAAGTATCGATATGCATGTCTCACATTTGTTTTAATTAAAGACTAGTGTATCAAAATTTTCTAACTAAATATCTTATTGAACGACCCAACAACCTGCTACTCAGATCGGAGGATCCCGACGGTCACAGGCCTGTGCTCGTTACACAGCTCCCATGGAATGATTCATGGTCATCCCATCACTCCCGGTTTCTTGAGGGTCACACTCGATGTACCCGTGTCGGGAGAGGAGGATTCACGGTGCCAAAACCAATTGATGAAGCCGCCACAATGTAACAAATGGTCGGGCACTTCATCGAATGGCCGAGCAACTTGGTCTCTAGCACCATGAGGGTAAAATATTTGTTATTAAAGTTCATTATCTTATTTGTGGTTCTAAATAATATTGTAAATTAATTGTAGAATCTGCCAACCCCACACGAGGCTAAATCGAGGGACTCCAACGCTCTAAGACTTGGTTATCCCATGACCGAGACTTAGATCACGATGATCATTTGATCTAGGTGCACCGGATGGTATCGCCTAATGCTTTCGATATCGTCCACAGTTCCCATGCTTGCTCACTTTCATCGAATACTTTTCAAGAATTAAATCGATGAGGAACATACAATGTGCCAAGTCTTGAATGACGAAGTTTACCCTCGTATGTGTTTACTAATTCTCAATATTCACTTTACGTATAGTTTAATTTTTTTTTTAAATATTAATTAGCGTATATATGTTGGTTAAAGATATTTGGGTGAGCTATATCTCTCCAGAGATAACCGAGCAAGTGGAATGTACTCCTTCGTCTCCCCCAAGTGTCTTGCATAATGGGTGATAGGGCATGAGACCATGGATGGGTTCGTTAATCACATCTTTGAATCTAACGGGAGCGATCATCTCATTTTTTTTGGCCAACAAATGTGGGGTGAGTGATAAACATTTCGTTAAAATTTGTATTCATGTTTATAATATTTGCACATATATATGCTAAATTTGCAGTTAATTTTAATACTCTCAATATAATATAGGAACCATTGGGTGCTGGTCGCCATACACATGAATACATTAAGTGTGTATTTTATGGACCCAGCTCGTGATGGAGTTTATTCTAATCGCCCTGATCTCTTTTCATATATGGAAGCGTAAGTTCATTTTTAATATCTATACAATGATTTGTTTTACTTTTAAAATTATGCATATTTAATCTATTTTTATTTTTTAATTATAATAGTAATAGTGTGATGACGATGTATCGAGTCGCCTTCGTAGTCGAGGCTCAAGATCCAAAGTTAAATAAAGTGAACCTGGATTAACATTAAGGTAAATTTAATTTAGTAAATTATCAAACTAATTAATAGAAAGAAATCATAATTGTAATACGTGATTATATTGTTAATCAACAGGTTCCGAGGCAACGAGATAATGACCATTGTGGTCATTTTGTTTGTTGCTTTATAGAAGATATAATCCGCGGCCAAATAACGAACATTCCTCCCAATGTAAGTCAATTATTGATTTATTTAAATTATTATTGATTGAATAAAAATTCATACTATATTGATTGATTCGTTGTTTATAGTTTGTCTATGAACGTGAGCTCAAGTCTTACTCTAAGAAAAGACTGGAGAAATGGAAAAACGATTGGACGGGTACCTTTTACAATCGTTTCTTATATTCATACGATCAATATTGAGAGAATGTTGTTTGAAATATTGGTAGCATGTAATTAAATTATATATTTGTGATGATATATATTTCATGTTTTTGGTGTATTGGACGTATGTTTATGATTGTATGTTTATATATTTCGATGTTTTGGTATATATATGTGGTTTATGGTTTTATTATAGGATTTTTGGTTTATGTTATATGGTATTGGACGTATATATAAGTTTTGGTTTATAGTTTTATTATAGGATTTTTAAAATGTAAATTAATAATTAAAAAAAAAAGATATTGGACAAATGGGTTTTCAAATCATTGTCTATGTAAAATAAAAAACTAATTAAAAAATATATATATATCACTTGACAAATGTTATCAACCGTTGTCCAAGCCGAAACTTCAAAGCGGTTAAAAAACATTTTGTCCAAGTCTTTTTGGATAACGACGGTTATTTATCATTTGTCCAAGTTTTAGACGGTGATGCTTGGAGAGCGGTTAGCCGTTTGAATTTAGCCATGAAAAGGGGAAAAGGTAACAAATCTCAGATTATGGCCGTTGCAAACTTTCAGATTACGACAATGATAAAAATTGAATGCAAAATTTAAAATCAAATTTTCAGATTATGACACTGATAAAAAATTTCAGAATATGGCCGTTGCAAATTGAATGCAAAATTCACCCGAGGACAATATATTTTCGTTATTATTTATATTGTACCCCTTGTTACATTTTTAATATATTTTCATTATTATTTTGGAAAAAAAATCATTTTAAAATTATAATTATGAAATAAGTTTAATTAATTTAAATATTTAATATAGAAGTAAAATTATGAATAAAACTAATTAAAAATAATATAACTATATGATTAAAGATTTAGTGGGACCCATAAATAATTATTTTTGAGGTAGGATGCATTGAGAGAGTAGGAGGTTTTTGGGGTAGAGGTAGAAAATATTTGAGGTGACACATATGTGACATACATGTGTCAATTTTCTACCTCCAAACTCCTTACCCACGTTGGAGATGCTCTAAGTGTAAATCCTTAAGGACAATGCATTTCAAGCACGAATAAAGTGATTTTTTCATTTGATACTATTAATTATATTTTCCTATTATTCTTTTGATTTTTGGAATTATTCTAAATTTTCCAACAATCTTAAGGATTTACAATCACTAAAGTTCCTATTCGTTGATTTCTTCTTTTCACAAAAAAAAAAAATGTATGCGGCAATCAACGTGAGTATAATGAAGGCAGCATAGATTTCGGGCCCGGTGGAGTAAGAAGATTAAGGGAAGTCATATTCTCAGTTTTGCCCGAAAGCTAGTAACTTTTAATACTACCTGAGTCAATAGAGGTACATTAATTATTTATTTAATAAGTTTGCTCTTATCATTAGACAAGTATGCAGATTGTTATACTAGCTAATGAGACTACTACTTAATTTTAATGTTGTATATGAATTTTTGTGTTCCTCATACAACCCTATTTAAAAAAAAAAATAATAATAATAATAATAAAAAAAAATCTATATTATTTTCCATATGCTTGAGGAGTTTTGTGGTTTGATTTGGATCTAAATGAAATTTCTTAGAACTTTTGATGCATTTGATTTTTGATTAATTCCGATGGTGTGTTTTATTTTTTGATTCGTTTCAGTTAATTCTTAATTAATGGCGGGTTTTAAGAGAAGACAATTGCTTGGTACAAATTCATTGAGTCTTTAATTACTGGGATTTTATTTCATTAGAGGCATGAAATCTATATGAATTTGGCTATTTATATAAAGATTCTTTATCAGCATTAGAATGATGCATGTCTTTATTATTTGTGGTTCAGATGCTTCACTCAAAATAGAATTTTATCATTGGAGCTTGGGTTTAATGTTGGGCATTTCTTGCGAAGTGGAATTTGTAGCATGGATGTTAATATTTAAGGTTTTATGAAAAAGATCATATGATTGTACGACGATTTTATTAGGTTTTATTGCATCCCACATGGTCCAGACTTGTTTAATTATTGAAAGAATTAAAATGTAGCATGACAACTTGATGAGCTCGTGTTGGAATTAAACCCGAATATTATTGTTTATTAATTAGTTTGAAGTTTGAACCTTGGCCGTAGGAGGTCCATGATATGAGACTATTTGAGATATGACACAATTAAGACCAACTACAAAAATGGCTGGTTTTAACGACGGTTTGTAAAACCGTCGATAATTGCGATGGTTTTGTCGACGGATTTGGTCAGACGGTCAAAGTCATCGATTTAGCGATGGTTTAGCAACGTGTTTGTCCCGGTGAAAAACCCATGAAATGCGGAAAAAAAATCATGAAATGCATATAAAACAGGGGTGAAGGAAGAGTGATTCCAGATTTTTGCGTTTTAAGAGCATATGTTGTATTTTGCTTATAAACGAATGCATATGACAAGATAAGAACGTAAAGCAATAAAGAACACAACAAAGTATAGTGGTTCGGAGACTCAAGCTCCTACATCCACTCTCCCTGTTCCTAGGGAAATTCCTTCAAACTGGACTTATCACCCTCTCGGGTTCGCCTCGGGACTTATCACCCTTCACGGGATCGCCTACAAGCTTTCAGGCTAACTCACTGTAGCTTACTCACTTCTTCTACCTTGAGTTTTCTGGCTGACTCACTGCAGCTTACTAACTCTTTACAACTTCACACAAACTACCTAACAATAGGGTTTGGGTTTGGTTGATATCTCCAACTAGGGTGAGATTTTTCCGTAAATTTGTTTAGCCTCAATGCTAAGGTTAGGAAAATCTCTCTAAGCTTAGGATATATCGTGGGTTGCTTAGATTGAGTTTAAGAACACTCTTGAATATATTTGTATATCTACAAACTTGTGTTCTATGGTGGGAATGTCTTGAGATATGGCTCTTGGCTCTGTAGCATCTTTCCACATTCTCCACACTTAATTTGATGGAAGATCTTGTATTTATAGTGTATATTTAAATGTTACCGTTGGAGAGAATCACATTCAAATCCATACTATTACATAAGTTTGCGGCTTCTTAATTTGGTTGTCTTCCTCTCATTGGTCCACGTCAGCTGAATCTAACGGCTATATTCTTCAGTTTCTTCTGAGTCTTCAGGATTCTCTGAGTCTTCACGTTCTTCTGAGTCTCAGGATCTTCAGTGACATACTGAGTCTTCAGTTCTATATGAGTCTTCATGTTTCTCTGATTCTTCAGGTTTCTCTGAGTCTCAGTGTCTTCAGTGACATACTGAGTCTTCAGTTCTATCTGAGTCTTCAGGTTTCTCTGAGTCTTCAGGTTTCTCTGAGTCTCAGTGTCTTGATGACATATCTTGAGTCTTGATTCTATCTCGTCTTGAGTTTCTCCTGAGTCTTAGTGTCTTGATGACATCTTGAGTCTTGATTACTTCTTGAATCGGAGTCTTGATTTTCTTCTTTGAGTCTTGATTTTTCTCTGAGTCTTGATTTCTTGAAAAACTTCTTGAGTCTTGATTTCTTCAAAAAATTCTTGAGTCTTGGTTTCTTGAAAACTTCTTGAGTCTCGAGTTTCTTGATTCGGCGAGACTTCTCTTGCCGGACCTTATCGTCGAGGCATCTTGACACTTTCGAGCTTCTTGAGTTCGGCTCTTACGAATTCGGACATCGACCCTCAGTCACTTTTACTTCTTGACCCTCGGTCACTTGACTCGAGCTATCGATTTCTTTTTGCTGATCGATCATTTCGGTGATCGAGATCAACACATCTTCGTCAACTTCTCGGGATAGCATCGGATCGGTACATCGAGGTTAGCATATCGGTTTATCATATCTGATCTCGACACGTCTGATCTTGATCGATCCACTTTCTTCATCGTCTCCGATCTGCAACCTTCTCTTTTGATTTGCTGGCTTTAGCTTTTCTTCACATTTGATTTGCCTGACTCATCGCTTAACTCCGGAACTCATCGATCTCGTCGATCTCGTCTAAGCCTTGTCCGATCTCGATCATCTTCTTCTGATTTCGTGAGTTCCCCCTCAACTTGTTCTCTCGTTCCCCCTCAACTTGTTATCTGTAAATTAGCTTGAATAACACAAGTTGATAATGTTTTGGCATAATTCATCAAAACTAAAATATCCCAACACGACGGTTTTCAAAACCGTTGCCAGTAGCGACGGTTCTTTCGAATCAAGTTGGGTCGGGTTGAATCGGGTCACTTAGATACGGTTTATCGACGGTTTAAAACCGTCGCTACGTGACGTACGGGGACACGAGGCATCTCGGCACTTGGCCCACCGCACCCAGGGCGGTTAGCGACGGTGTTTCAAATTTATTGACGGTTTTATCGTCGCTATTAACGACGATTTTTAAACATCGTCGCTAATCTGTCGCTAAATCTGATTATATAAACAATCCCACAACATTCTTTCAACGTTTTTTTCGCAAATTTCGAGTCGTCCCGCCGCCGTACGTCGTTCGTTGTTGCCGTCGTGAACATTCCGCCAATTAAACGATAATCGTACCGTCGCACTCTTCAATTTGACGGTAATTTTCTTACTTTTTACCGTTCGTTTTCAAATTGTTATATATATATTTATATATTATTTAAATATATATATATATATATATTAATATATATTTTTGAAATATATATATATATATTTCGAAATTATAATAATAATATATATATATATATCGAAATTATATATATATATATATATTTCAAAATTATAATAATATATATATTTCAAAATTATATATATATATATATATATATATATATATATATATATATTTTTTTTTGAAATTATATATTAATAATATCTATATATATTGTTAGAAATTAGACTAGTTCCGATAAAAAATTGTTAGAATTGTTAGATTGTTGGTTGAATAGGATGAGTTTAGAATTGTTAGAAATATATTAATAATTCCGCTCAAAATTGTTAGAAATTAGACTAGTTAAATATTATAATTGTTAGAATTGTTAGATTGTTGGTTGAATAGGATGAGTTTAAAATAATACAGTCGAAACTCTGTCGAACTTATTTGTAAATATTAGATAATATTACTTGTATATATGTGTTAAATTAGTTTTATAGTATTACTTGTATATGCATGTTAAATTAGTTTTATAGTATTACTTGTATATGCATGTTTAATTAGTTTAGCTAGTCTAGTTAGAAATTAGACTAGTTAGATATTATAATTAATTGTTAGAATTGTTAGATTGTTGTTTGAATAGGATGAGTTTAAAATAATACAGTCGAAATTATTTGTAAATATTAGATAATATTACTTGTATATATGTGTTAAATTAGTTTTATAGTATTACTTGTATATGCATGTTAAATTAGTTTTATAGTATTACTTGTATATGCATGTTTAATTAGTTTAGCTAGTCTAGTTAGAAATTAGAGTAGTTAGATATTATAATTGTTAGAATTGTTGGATTGTTAGTTGAATAGGATAGGTTTAAAATAATACAGTCGAAACTCTGTCAAAATTTAGGCACGATTTTAATTAATAGTTTTAATTAATTAATTAATAGTTTTAATTATGTAATTTATGTCAAATGACATTCATATTTTTTTATATAATGCAGATGAGTACTACACGTGCTAGTGATAGTGGTCGCGGCAGCGTCAACGACGGCGACCGAGGTATCGGTGGCCGAGGCGAAGGTAGTGTTCCTCAAAGCACTAGGAGGAAGAGGATCCTTCGACCGACGGTGAACTGCAAGACTCCCCGCCGCCTCGGGTCCACTCAGAGAACCCGCCACCAACAGGGGCATCTCCAGGAGGGTCGAGCTCAGGTTCGACCTCTGTTCATCGTGGCTCGGCACCCAATGCTCGTTTAGCGATCGACTTGAGAGCGAAAAAGTGAGTTATAATTTACTTTTACTTATTAATTTGTTTAGTTATACAGTTAATTATTTAATTATACTTATTAATTTTTTATATTGTTGTTTCAAAGATCATCACCCCGGTCACGAGGTCGCCGCTATTATAGCCACCTCACTCCATCTTGCGAGTTGGAATTGCCATGGGGGCCCACAGCTAGAGAGGCGTGTCTGAATCCCACCGCCAACTCTACTTTGACGAGTTTAGGGTACGTACAATAATTAATTACTAAAAGTATTCATAATTATTTATTTTAATTTAATACAATAAAGTTTGTGTTAATGAAATTGAGTAAATGCACGAAGTGGGGACAGGATAGGACCCTACCGATTTTTATGGTCCGCTCAAAAGCTTGCCCAAGTTCGGTACAAAGACTTCTTTGTAAAAAGGTACGCACGCGTGGAAGGAAGGTCGATATGATATGACGGACGACATGAATCCTGGCGTCTGGGGGTCGATTGTGGCTGTGTGGAGCGATCCCGCTTATCAGGAGATGTGCCGGAAGAATCGCGAAAACCGCATGAGCCAGCACGGAGGGGATGGGGGCGTCGATGTGCATAAGGCCATATCCCGGTCGATTCTGGAGCACCAAATGGCGAAAGTAAGTAATTAAAACATATTAATATTTAATTCTATAAGTTCATAATTAATTTTAATACGTGTATTTGTTAACAGGAATTACTGCTCGGACGCCCTCTGGACGCTCTGGAGACGTTGGCACTCGGCCACCCCTACGAAGAGGAGACAAGGACCTCCACCTACCACCGCAGCACCCACGTGCATGTAAGTAATTTAATTATAATATTGTATTTCGTAATTACTAACCTGCTCATGCATGTTGCTTGTCTCATGTATATAATATATTTTTTACAGAACCGTGCGAGAAAGGGTCGAAGCAGCCACCTAGGCCCAAGCCGCCGCCTCAGGTGATGATAATCCACCACCTCCTCCGATTAATTTGAATCGGATCTATGTGGAGGAGGCCGGGGTCACTAGACAGCGGGTCCTTGGGTTCGGTAGGTTATCTCCCGTCATAATCACGAAGACGCAACCCTACTCTTCTAAGACCTCATATCAAAGACTAAAAACCGCGATCCGCAGTGAGAAGGTTGAACAGATTAGAGAGGTGGATTTACGGCCGGTGACTACGAGATCGAAGAGAAGAAAATCAACGGAAGTGGAAGAGGCTTGCATCCACTCTGGCTGTTCAAATGGGTTGCTCACCGGATTATTTGCTCCACACAATTAATTTCGAGGACGATGGCTGTCGTGGTGGTGGCAGCGGTGGCCTTGTGATTGGCGGTGGTCGTGGTGGAGGCGTATGGAAGCGTAATTAAAGGGCGGCGGTGGTCGTGGGGTAGAGTGGCGGTGGTCGTCTTTGGTGGTGGTGGCAAAGGATAATGTGATGGCAGTGGTTCGTGGTCGAAAATGAGCGGTGGCGGTGGTGGTGGTGGCTTGGATGATATTGGTGACTTCGACCCTGATAATTTGTTTTTTCATACTAATTTGGGTGAGGATGAGGATAATTATTATCCGAATCGGTGACTGGAGGGATAATCTGAACAATTTACTTTTTTTTTTTTTTTTTTTGTATTTTGTTTTCATCGACACTTTTTTTAATTTTTTATTGTGAATTATGTTTGCCTAATGTTTATATCGTTTATTTTTTTTCTATTGTTTATTTTTAAAGAAAATTATAACTTGTTTAGATAGAAAAGTATTACTTGATTAAATAGAAAAATATAACTTGTTAAATAGAAAAGTATAACTTGTTTAAGTAGAAAAGTATTACTTGATTAAATAGAAAAGTATTACTTGATTAAATAGAAAAGTATGACTTGTTAAATAGAAAAGTATTACTTGATTAAATAGAAAAATATAACTTGTTAAATAGAAAAGTATAACTTGTTTAATAGAAAAGTATTACTTGATTAAATAGAAAAGTATAACTTGTTAAATAGAAAAGTATAACTTGTTAAATAGAAAAGTATTACTTGTTAAATAGAAAAGTATAACTTGTTAAATAGAAAAATATTACTTGATTAAATAGAAAAGTATAACTTGTTAAATAGAAAAGTATTACTTGATTAAATAGAAAAGTATAACTTGTTAAATAGAAAAGTATAACTTGTTAAATAAAAAAGTATAACTTGTTAAATAGAAAAGTATAACTTGTTTAAATAGAAAAGTATAACTTGTTTAATAGAAAAGTATAACTTGTTTAATAGAAAAGTATTACTTGATTAAATAGAAAAATATAACTTGTTAAATAGAAAAGTATAACTTGTTTAATAGAAAAGTATTACTTGATTAAATAGAAAAGTATAACTTGTTTAATAGAAAAGTATAACTTGTTCAATAGAAAAGTATAACTTGTTAAATAGAAAAGTATTACTTGATGAAATTGAAAAGTATAACTTGTTAAATAGAAAAGTAAAACTTGTTAAATAGAAAAGTATAACTTGTTAAATAGAAAAGTATTACTTATTAAATAGAAAAGTATTACCTGATTAAATAGAAAAGTATAACTTGATTAAATAGAAAAGTATAACTTGTTAAATAGGAAAGTATAACTTGTTTAAATAGAAAAGTATAACTTGTTAAATAGAAAAGTATAACTTGTTTAAATAGAAAAGTATTACTTGATTAAATAGAAAAGTATAACTTGTTAAATAGAAAAGTATAACTTGTTTAATAGAAAAGTATTACTTGATTAAATAGAAAAGTTTGTTAAATAGAAAAGTATAACTTGTTAAATAGAAAAGTATATCTTGTTAAATAGAAAAATATTACTTGTTTAATAGAAAAGTATAACTTGTTCAATAGAAAAGTATAACTTGTTAAATAGAAAAGTATAACTTGTTTAAATAGAAAAGTATAACTTGTTAAATAGAAAAGTATAACTTGTTAAATAGAAAAGTATAACTTGTAAAAAAAAAAATAACTTGTTAAATAGAAAAATTCTAGGACATATAAAATTAATTTCATTAAATAAAATAGAAAAGTATAACTTGATTAAATAGAAAATAACTTGATTAAATAGAAAAGAAAATATTACTTGTTAAATAGAAAAGTATAACTTGTTTAAATAGAAAAGATAACTTGTTAAATAGAAAAGTATAACTTGTTTAAATGAAAAGTATAACTTGTTTAAATAGAAAAGTATAACTTGTTTAAATAGAAAAAGTATAACTTGTTAAATAGAAAAGTATAACTTGTTAAATAGAAAAGTATAACTTGTTTAATAGAAAATATTACTTCATTTAAATAGAAAAGTTTGTTAAATAGAAAAGTAAAAGTTTGTTAAATAGAAAAGTATATCTTGTTAAATAGGTGGTTATTACTTGTTTAATAGAAAAGTATAACTTGTTTAATAGAAAAGTATAACTTGTTAAATAGAAAAGTATAACTTGTTTAAATAGAAAAGTATAACTTGTTAAAAGAAAAGTATAACTTGTTAAACCTTGTTAAAAAAAAAAAGCTAAAACTAATTATAGGACATATAAATTTTTCATTAAATAAAAATTCACGATTGATCGCGCCCGGTATTGTTCGGTCCCGGCGACAATAATGGTCTCATTTAATTGGGAGGCTTGGTACTTATATATATTTGTCGTCGTTATTTAAATCACTATTTTTCGACGGTGATAGCATCGAATATTTATGGTCGCCATTAATAGCGACGACAATTACCGTCGCTATACCGCGTTGATTGTCGACATCTTTAGCTCTTTTTCCGCGGTTTTGCGATATTTTTTTCGACGTTTGTCCCGGACCGAAATTGATCGCCAAAACCATCGCTAAGTAGAAACGGTTTGTCGACCCGGCCGCCGCTACTTAGCAAAACGGTTTCATTAATAACCATCGCTACTTAGCGACGGTTTCACAATAACCGTCGCTAAAGTCTAGCGACCCTCGTTTTCCCGACGGTCATTAAACCGTCGCTACGATGTGTAACGCGGAAATAATCATCGCTAAAACCGTCGTTAAACACCGTCTTTTTTGTAGTGACCTACCTTGATTGAAATATTTTTGTTATTGTTATGTTGCATCTTTCTAAGAAAAAGGAATAAATTCTAAAACATTTGATTACAAATTTACTGGTTATGTTGAGAATGATGTTGTGTACATTTTTGTTAAAAATGATGTGTTAGATGTTAACATTATTGAGTTGAGTTAATGTTGAATTCTTTGAACTTATTTTACCTTTGAAATATGGATTAATTCTTCCGTGCACCTATTGATAATGGAGTTTATGATTTTTGTGAGTGAAAAGAATTTTTGCAAATGATTTTTTATACTTACCTTATCGAGAAGGATTTTCAAATTTTTTAGATTATATTATTTCAAATGATTCAATATTTTTGAAAGATTATTTCTATTTGAATTGAGTCCTTAAACAAAATTGAAACATGATTTCTAAATGATTTATCATCAGGTTGTAAATCTATTGATTGTGAATGAATTTTTCAAAATAGTTTTATTCAAAATAAATTTTTTATTATTTTGACATTGTTTCACAAGTGTCTACAATTTCTTGCATTCGCGATTTAATTAAATTTTCTTATATTTACTAACTTTTTATTCATCAAATGGACGCCAAAACAATTGTTAAGTAGAGATTTATATTATGAGATTTATATAAGTGGCATGAAGGATGTGATCAAGTTTGTTATCTAGTGATTTTACTCACTTGAAGTAGATAATTGTGTATATCAAAGTGGTCTTGTGGCTTAATTTGAGTTTGCACAAATTATTGAGAATTTGATGCACAAACTATAATTCTTAAACATATTATGGTGTCAGAATTTTATGCTCTGAAATTATCTGGTAATGAGGCCATAAAGTTAAGAAATTGCTTAGCTTGTATTCCAATTTGATGAGACACTGACACTTTGTTGTCAATGCTTTGTGATTGCTAAGAATAAAACTTTCAATGGTAAAATAGTTATATTTGTACGAAATTAAGTGGTTAACCAGCTGGTAGAAGATGAAATGATTTGACTAGTCTTAATTGAAGAGGAATGGGACAAGCCACTTGAAAATTAACAGTGGTGGAAACCCAACCTTTGTGATTGGAGATCCCATGAATAAGGTTCATATAGGTAATAACAAACCACTAGTTAGTTCTGCTAGCACCTTACATTATATCGCTTCCTAAAGTGTGTAATACTTAATGCAAATGATTCTTAAAATGAGTGTGGTGCTTTACTGCAAATGGAGAGGATAAACTAAAAGTTTTTAATGAGTCATAACCCTTATGGGTGGTATATTATTTGCAGAATATACTTTGATGAACTCACCTATATGAGTGTGGAGCGGGGCCGCTCCTATGAGACAGTGGCTAAGTCTCTAGAGCACTCATGAATAACCAGGCACACGCATGACCTATTCGCGCATAATCGCGTTAAGCAACAAAATAAATACATGTAATATGAAGGGTAAGCAATTTAAGTTACAACAATGAATTGTTGGTTCATAGAAGCTATATGTTTCATCAATACTCAGTGATTTATATCTTATTTTTCTAAGTCTGGTTCATAGTCCAAAAGACACCAGATTCGATGCATTACATAGTCCTGTGATACCCAGTATTTTGTTTCTTTCTTTTGACGTTTTATAAATCTTATTTTAACTGCTTTATAAATCTTTTGAAATAGGTGAGAATTGTTGTAAATTATATATATTATTTCAAATGATTTATAAATTGATTTATTTTAGGATTTAATTAATATAAATCAATTTAATATTCATTTACATATTTAATTGGAGAATATATTTATAACTAAATTCCCTTTTTCTTGGTCAAACTTTATATCTTCTCTTGATTTTTCATCTCTATCTCTCCATATGAAAACTTCCACTAGAAACGTGATTTTACTTTGAAAAATCGATTGCTACTTTTATGCTTTCCAAATACCTGAGCTTCAACTATTTATCCCTTTTTTCGGACTTCATCATTAAAAAGATACTTGTATATATTTGAAGAATGTGGCAGAAAAGAAGGGATGAATACTTCTTTTCCTCTTCTTTATTTATTTATACATTGCAGAGTTATTCGATTATTCTGTTCTTCTGATCCTAGATTTATTCTAGAAGACTTGTTGAATCCTGGGAGATTGCTAAGTGTAAATCCTTAAGGACAGTGCATTTCAAGCACGCCTCAAGTGATTTTTCATTTGATACTATTAATTATATTTTTCTATTATTCTTTTGAATTTTGGAATTATTCTAAATTTTCCAACCGAAGTTTATATAATAATTCCTATCAATTGATACCATTAAATTATAAATTAATACCATAACATTTATGTGTATGAGTGAATAAATGTTATGGTATTAATATGATCTAATTTCATACGGTGAACAAGTTTTACATGAGAAATTGTGTTAATTTAATTACCAAGAAGAAGCCCCATTCTCGACAGGCGTTGTGGAGGTCGCGGACGGCTTTGGCCCTGTGGTCGGAAGTGAGAAGCGAAAGGTCAATAACGGGGATGGAATATGCAGGGTCTAAAACAGTGGTTTCAATGGGATGTGCGTGAGCGTATTTAGAAGGGATGGATATGAGATTAGGCGATTCAGCAAGGTGTTTGACGCATGTAATGCTAGCCATTCTTTACTTATGTGTGTACAGATGTTGATTGCACTCTTTTTTCTTTTGGTTGAATCATAGTCATGGGCTGTCTATATGTACTTGTAGAGCTGGTTATACGGTATGTCGGTATGGGTATACATCAGTCATTCAAGTTGGTGGATTTTGTACGTATTCATGCAACTAGTCAACACCGGCGGCGGAGGCGGCAGTGTATATGATAGAGTCTATTTTGGCAGCGCTTACAGATAACATGATTAAGCTTCAACTCCTTCCAGCAACCACCAATCTAACTATAGCAATAGGAAGGACAATGTGTAGGATTTTGCCACTTAGGTGTGTGTCTACTAACCATTGGTCTCACTAAAAATTCTTTTCCTAAATTAAAATCATAAAAACATGACGAACACTTTAGTGATGTACATCGTTTCTTTATTGTCAGGCTTATATGATTTGACTTGAGAAATAAATTGAGACATAATCTAAAAATTGATCTTCTTCATCCCTTTATTTGATACTACATTCGTCCCAAAATGATTGCAACACACAAAATGAACCACAAACCAAGTAAAGTGGGATAAAGTGGGTTTGAGTGGAATAAAATATAGATGTTGTAAGTGTATTAATATTATGTTTGTTTCCATTTTGAGAGTGTTGCAGTAATGTGATGAGAACCACGATTTGGGAACATGATAAATTCATCGTCCTATCACAGGCTAGCAGGAGAACGAATATAAAACACGATAAAATCGACGCCCTGACACAGGCCAGCAGGAGAACGATTGGTTTTGACAAAGTTGCCGAAGAAAACTTAATTTTATTCTTTTATTCCTTAAAAGAAAATACGTTGCTACATATATATAGGGAAAAATGATTAAAAATCTACAAAAAAGGACTAAATCAAATATAATCTAAAAGATATCCTAGAATAAAATAAATAATCGAAAAGTTAAAGGATAATAAGTAAATCTTGAGTAATCTCACGTATCTTGATGTATCTTGTAGAAATATGAGACAATATATTTGATAATGATAAAAGAAGAACAATTTCTCCTGCCAAATATCCTTTTTCGCATAATTCTCGTTCCCTTCAAGATCGTCCTTGTCCTCAAGGAGCAATTATTGGAACGTTCTATTATCGAGCCTAAATGCTTACCTTCATCTAATCATCATTTGCTTGCCACCAAATAATTGAGCTCAAAATTATCAGTTGTTCGGGTGTGACAAAAAACCTTAAGGCGATAGCGTTGATTTTTCATAGTACTGTCAACAAAATAAATATCATTAATTATAAAATAATAATAATTATTATGGGAGCCAAAAGCTTTATCATCATCGAGATGTGGTTCGTCATATGCCATAGTAAGATTCCAAAAATTTGGCTCGTAATCATCTTCCTTATCAAATGATTGGCAAGGATTGTCTTCGGGCTCCACATTCAAAATAGAAGGCACAAAATCAATTTCGAACTGCTCTTCATCATATACAGGTGGCCCATCATAAAATTAACTATTCGCTTCAAGCTCAAAAGCATCATTGAATGGATCATGGTCGTCTTTAAAAAGTCCATCAAAATTTTCGTGGAAACCCTCCCCTTTATTAGAAATAGGCCCAACTTTATGATCCTGCAATTTAAACTCCAGCCCAAACTTATTAAAATAATTAAATGGCCCAATCTCATTATCAATATCAGTAGGAGGCCTAACAGAGTTATAAGGATTTTTTTTTTTTTTTTTTGACAGGTAACAGAGTTATAAGGATTAATACTAGGCCCATCATAAAAACTATTATTGTTGAGAGGCCCATGTTCCTTAATCACGACTAAAGGCCCATTGTGGAGTGTTGAATGAAACTGGCCATCGTCTTCCTCAATAGGACACCGAGCGGCGCGACAACTCAAGGTGGTAGAGCGCAGCGGCGTTGCGAAATCGAGGTCAGCCGCGGTAGCAGGCGTATCTCCATGGGGTTCAAGGTCGTCTTCTGCAGAGTGCCTAGCGGCAGCGTTGCAGCGCGATGGTGCGACGCTGATGTTGGATGCAGCGATGGTTGTTGCGGTTTGTGGTGGTGACGGGAGGATGGAGGTTGTCTTCTCCGGTGAAAACGAGGACCGGTGCGGCCGGTGACTGATCTTAAAATTCCTCCCCGAGGTATTCACGTCCTTGGATGATATTTTTGTTGTCTTGTTCTTCGTACGTCGTCGAGACAATTTCTCTAACATACGTTCAATATTATCCAGCGATTGACCAACAGTGTTCATCTTACTCTTCATGGTGATGGACCTGGTTTCCAACAAATCAAGTCTCGTATCCAACTCAATCTGTTCACGGTCGATTTCTAACATGGTAGTAGAATTTCGATCGCGATTCTCAAATACTCTCAATAAAAGCACCAATTTGATGAGAACCGCGATTTGAGAACATGATAAATTCGTCGCCCTAGGACAGGCCAGCAGGAGAACGAATATAAAACACGATAAAATTGACGCCTTGGTTCAGGCCAACAGGAGAACGATTGATTTTGACAAAATTGCCAAATAAAACTTAATTTTATTCCTTTATTCCTTAAAAGAAAAAACGTTGCTACATATATATATATATATATATATGAAAAAAAAACTAAAAATCTACCTATAAGGACTGAATCAAATCTAATTTAAAAGATATTATAGAATAAAATAAATAACCGAAAATAATAAGGAAAAAGAAGTAAATATTGAGATTCTTGCCAATTTTGAGTAATCTCGCGTATCTTGATGTATCTTGTAGAAATATGAGACAATATATTTGATAAGGAGTTTTATCAATTCAGGGCCTGAAAGATGGTAAAGCTATCAATTTAAGGCCTGAAAGATTTTTCCTATCGATTCTAGGCCTGAAAGATAGAAAACTATCAATTCAGGGCCTGAAAAATAGAAACTATCGATTCGAGACTTATAAATTTTAAGATCATGTTTGACACTAAAACTCTAAACCCTGAATACTAAACCCTAAACTCTAAACGATGAACCATAAACCTTGAACCATGAACCCTAAACCCCCTGAATCGTAAACCTTGAACCGTAAACCCTAAAAATAAAAAAAATAAAAATATGAAATAAGGATATGAAATATAAGTGTCAAACATGACCTTAAAATGTATGAGCTTCAAATTGATAGTTTTTATCTTTCAGGCCCTGGATCGATAGTTTTCTATCTTCCAAGCCTTTAATCGATAGGAAAAATCTTTAAGGCCTTAAATTGATAGTTTTGTCATCTTTCAGGCCCTGAATTGACATTTTTCCTATTTGATAATGATAAAAGAAGAACAATTTCTCCTGCCAAATATCCTTGTTCGCATCATAATGTTGGGACGTCCAAATAAAGCAAGTGTTGCAGTAATCACTGGACGGAGGGAGTATTTCTTTTCTTTCTTTTTGTTAATAGAAAAAGCCCAATTTTTTTGAATAAAATATAGATAATTAATATAATTTAAATATTTCATGAGTCGCAGTCGTATATTTTAAGCTTTGCTGATCATGACTTACATCAGTGTGGGCTTCACTGTTTTGAATATGGAATGAATCCCACCTTAGTATGGGCTTAATTAATTTAAGGTTTAGGTTTTAAAATTATGAAGCCCAATATTTGTCTGGTCCGAGAGAATCCATGTGTTTGGTACAAAAGGCTCATACTTTTATTTGTTTGATTTGGTCCCAAGAATCGTATAGTAAAACTCTTCTTGAGATGGTTGCACAGTGACATCGTCTCACGCAAGTTTTCACCGTTTTTCACCGTACAGTTCACAGTAACAAAAAAGACATGACCAAAACCTACATGACCAGCCCGATAATTCATATTACAGGTTACAGCCCAATGCATCCATGAATCCACCCAAATTCATTAACCATCACAAGGGCAGAATATATATAAAGAAAATGATAAGTTGAATAGCTAATTTTGGACCTCAAGTGTTTTCAAGAAGATTTTACCATTGATCAGGTTACTCTGTTGTCTAAATAAGTAATCCTTATACTTCATCGGAACATAAGCCGCCGCCCTGCCGCCCTGCAGGAGCTGCGTAGCCGGCCCAACCACCGCCTCAGGTGATGGCCCGTTCGCCATAGCAATTGAAATCCTCGTCTTCTCATTGTTCACCACCGCTCTGTGCAACACGCTCTTGTACTTCCCATTGCTGTATATCTGAATAACATCGCCAATCAACACATGATCCGTATCAAACGCGTTTAAACACAAAATGAAACACCAGAATGGAAGCATACTACCTCAAGATGATCCCCAGTGTTGACCAAAATGGAATTAGGAGGGGCGTTGACATTAAACCACCTCCCTTCATGTTGAATCTGCAGGCCTCCAACTTGGTTCTGTATCAGAAGTGTGAGGAGGCCGTGGTCAGAATGAGGAGGCATGCCAAGTGTCATGTCGGGATTGGGGCAACGAGGATAGTAATTTGCAGCAAATATCTGTAAACCTGAGCTCAAATCCAACGCCTTATCCATTTCGTCATGTTCGATTCCCAGGCTTTCTGATACACCTTTCAGCAATGTGCTCACCACACCTCGGATCCTCTCACAGTATTCCATCAATACACCTCTACAGGAAGATAAATTATATTGATGTTATTTTTTGGGGAAAATGTTTTTTTCGTCCCTAATTTGTCCATTTTTGGGGTTTGAACTTATTGACTTTTACATTTTGATTTTCGTCATGTAATTTAAGCACTTCGACTTTTTGGTCCTTTAAACTTTTAAGTTTTAATTAACATCTGTAACTTCTATTTTTTTTGTTTTAATTCAAGGAAGTTACAAGACAAAAATTAAAATTTGAAAGTTAATAGACCAAAAATTTGAAAGTTTGTATTTTATATGATAGAAATCAAAATTTAAAAGTCAATAGGACTAAATTAAAAAAAATGATTAAGTTGCCGAAAAAAAAAATCTTCTTTTCCTTTTTTTTTTTTGGGTGAGCTTTTAACTATTTATATCATGTATTTTTATGAGGAAAAATGCTAGAGTATTTTTTATGTTGAGTTGCACTTCGACACACCAATTGTAACCGATGCAATTTTGACAAAAATAAATTCAAACAACTTGTTTTTTTTTATATTTCTTCAGGAATTATATAAGAAAGAGTCGAAATGCATTAAAAATATTATTTGTGTATTAAAAATGTCGGTTTTGATCATATGCCAGCAGGTGGACACAAACTTATATGTCCACCGCTTATGTGGCGCGCCACATATGTAAGATCCCACCATTATTTAATTAATTTCTTTAATTAATTCAATCTTCTAATTAATTATATAAACCTGAACCCTAAACTATGAACCCTAAACCATGAACCATTCAGGTCGGGTGAACCATGAACCACTCGGACCGGGACGGGTTCGGGTTCGGGTTGGGTTGGATCCGGTCGCGTAATTTTTTTTAATTATATAAACCTTAACCCTAAACTATGAACCCTAAACCATGAACCATCTGGGCCTGGTGAACCATGAACCACTCGGGCCGGGTTCGACTTCGGGTAGGGTTGAGTCCAGGTCGGGTAAAAAAAATTAATATAATTAATAAAATTGAGTAAAATATGGAATATATATAAATGAAAAGATTGAATTAATTAAAGAAACTAATTAAATGATGGTGGTGGCAGACATGCGTATGTGGCCACCACATGTCATGACGATATATATAAGTTTATGTGTTCAACCATGACATATGATCAAATTCGTTAAAAATGTACTAATATTGTTCAATCTAAAAACTAGATCTTTCTTTTATAAAAAGCTAAAAATAATACTTTTCATTATATATCTTCCACCTATTTTCGTAAATTAGTCGAAATTGATACGTGCAATGAGTGCGTAGAAATTTTACATATCAAATTAAATGATCCGTGTTCTAGATGCTATCAGAAACAGAACCAACAAATAAAATTTGATACGGCACTATCGTGTCCACTCTCTTCTATTTAATAATTATAACTCTTGTCATTATTCAAAATAAACAAACAAAGACTGAGTCACTGAGGCATCTCACAACAGGATAATGTGATAAAATATCAAAATCACAATCGCAATTAATTGATTAATTATGAGAGAATAGAATTATAATTACCTGAAGGATTCAGGTTTAGCAGGAGAATTAAAATTGGGATGAACAAAGAGTTTGAGGAAATCCCTCCAGCAGAATATCTCATCTGTAGCAGTATTAAAGCTGGTGCCATATCTAATGCCACTTAAAACATTCTGAGGCTGAAATTCAGGCTTTTCTTCTTCGGCCAGATTGAAAAATTCAGTGGTCACCTCAATCATACTCCTCGTCAACTCTTCTGATATCCCATGATTTGATACCTACACACAAAAGTTTATGTATATATTTGTAAAAATATTATTGATTTATAGTAATGAATTACCATGAAGAAGCCCCATTGTTGACAGGCTTTATCCAGGTGGTGGATGGCTTTGGCCCTGTGATCGGCGTTGTCGGATTTGAGAAGTGAGAGATCCACAACGGGGATTGAATCTCCGGGCTCTGAAGCTTCGGTTTCATATGTGGGATTGGTGTAGTAGGCGTAGTTAGATGGGATGGAGCTTAGGTTAGGTGATTCTGAAAGTTGTTTTACACTTGTAATATTTTGTGCTGCCATTTGTGTGTGAGAGAGAGGTGAGAGATTTTTTTTTAACTTTCTATCCTCTAATTTGTGGTATGGGCGTGTTGATGATTATTTATTGGGTTAATTACAAATTGCAATCTGTATTATTGTTTTTTTACAAATTGTAATCTGTATTTTTTTTTTTAAACAAACTGCAACCTGTACAATTAAAAAGTGACCAATTACAACCTGAAAATCATTTTTTGTGAAATTTTCCGGTTAAATATAACTACAAATGATATATTGTATACTCCATCCGTCCTCCACCAATCTTCACATTTACTTTTGCACACATATTAAGAAAAAGTGGTTTTTTGTGTGTTTTGTTGACTTTTCAAAGGGAATGAAGAGTGGAGATTGTGAGGGTGGAGATTGTAGGGTGGAGATTGTAGGGTGGAGATTGTGAGATTCTTTGTCATTTTAAGGTGTGCAAGTTGGTAAGGGACAGACGAAAAAGGAAAGTGTGCAAGTTGCTAAGGGACGGAGGGAGTATATCATAATGCCAAAAAATATTTTAGCAAACATGAGTCGGGTTGCATTTTGTTAAGAAAATATAGTACAAGTTGCAATTTGTTAAGAAAAATAGTACAAGTTGCAATTTGTAAAAATGACAATAGTATAGGTTGCAATTTGTTATTAACCCTTATTTATTTTTGGTAACCAGTGGGCTTAACCTACCTGGCCACTTGGCTCCTCATCTGAGTGGGAGACCCAAGTTCGATTCCCTTTGGGAACGAATTGGAGTTATAAGAGTTATAAGGTGAATCGGTGATTTCGTGGAGTATTTGGGTGATTGGTGTACTAACTACTAACAACTAACTTTGCCCGATAAAAAAAAAAAAAAACCCTTATTTATTTTTCGTAAGCATAGTGTGCATCACATTTTCGTTTCATTTTATAAATTTCAAGGAGATACAAGTTTTTCATAGGAATATCAATTAAATAAAAACATATCACCCTATTTCAATTTGATACAAAATGAAAGATAAAATATCCTTTATACCCTTAATTAAAATGGATGTCTATTATTTCTCCACCACACAATTTTTCATCCATTTCATCCCCCTCTCTCTCTAGCACGCCTTCTCCCTCTCTCTTCCACGTTCCTCTCTCTCTCTCTCTCTAGGGTTTGTGGTGGTTTTTGGTGGTTTTCTACAGTTTTGGCGGCGCGTCGCCGTTCCACTCTATCTCCCTAAGGGGGTATATGGTGGTGGGGGTCTTGGAGGCGGCGGATGGTGGTGGGGGGTGCGCGGAGGTGTTGGAGAATTATTTGCACGGATCTATTCGGGATGAATATTTAAATACAAATTTAATTCTAACAATTATTACTAGCATGAATTAATCCTATATTAATTCAAATAATAATTCAACAACAAATCATGATATAAATGATTCACATAAATCAGACGCGACGCGGAATTGCTCTGGGTTTACGTGAACTAACCTCTTGGAGTGGCAATGGTCTCGTTGATAAGAACACACCAAAAAGCCTTCCCAAGTATTCTAGTCCCCGTCTCGTCAATCCGATTGGAAGGAAACTCGCGAACAATTAACAAAGGGAAAATAAAAATTTGTTGCACCACCTTTTGTGGATTTACTAATTTTTCCAAAGACATGAAATTGTACTTGGGAATGGAACATTCATCCCCTATTTATAGAGGGTGTTGGTCGAATTCTTGTGATAAAATAATATGGGAAAATCTTTTTCTTGATCTCCAAGAAATCTTGAATATATCTCATATATTCTTTTCTCCATAATTAAAATATTCCACAAAAAATCCCAACTCCTCTTGTTATGGAATTTTCGAAAAAAAATAAGGATCAAGATTCCAAGATTTGGATCTTCTTGAATTTATGAGATATACTTGTATTTCAAGAAATACATATCTTCCATAATATCTTTTCAAGAAAATCAAGAAAATCTTTCTTTCCCTTATTCTTTGAAAATTTCAAAAATCTCACCATAAATAACCAAGTGGGGGATTTCTTGAATTTAATGAGATAATCTTGTATTCCAAGAATACACCATAAATAACCAAGTGGGGGATTTCTTGAATTTAATGAGATAATCTTGTATTCCAAGAATACATATCTTCATTCCATAACAAAATTCAAAGAAAATCTTTCTCCCTCTTTTATTTATGATTTTCGAAAAATAGGAAAAAATGAGCAACAAATATTTATTTTATTTTTAAACACCTTTTTCAGTTATTGGACTTTATGTTAGGCTACTTGGGGGGCCTTTAGGAGAATTAAGATTGAACCTTCCAATGGATCTTGAATTATCAATATTGAGCCACAATATTATTCAAGCCCATAAATATTAATTAATCTCACTACATAATTAATATTGCACTATCCATCTTAACCCATATTACAGTTAATATGGCTCCCGATTATTATTTTCCGTGTTTAAGATTATCTAGCCCATTAATTAATTCAAGCCACTGAAATAGATTTTCATTAATTAATATCTTTTATCCTGGTTGGTGAAGCGGTTCAACATTATTATCCATAATAGGAAACAAATTCCACTTGCAAGATTTGGTATGATAAATCTTATGAACCTCCCAAGGGGGCAAATCGAACAAGTGTACTTGCACACGATTCTCCGTATTAAATCTTAGCAATCGCATGTGACCAATAATATTGCCCAAGATATAAAATATTGAATCTCTTTGATTCTCTACCCTTAATAAGTCAAAGCAATAGTTACTAACCACACGCAATCCTATTTAAGGGACGAAGATTAAGAAATAACTAACCACTGAGGTCTAATTCTTCCTAGTTCAGTTCTGAAGAATTTGTCCTCCAGAGGTCATCATCTTCAATGCATCGGTCATGCACTAGTGTAATCTCTTGGTCAAGACAAACCAATCGAGCCTTTACACTTCAACCTTTCACGATGGATTGTTCATTTCCATCTAGGTCGTGAATGGTGTACTTTTAGTTACAAGGATATTAATTTAATCTTTCGTGATGCGGTATCACTAAATTAACTACAATGTAACACGTACTATTTATTGAACAGTTATGCAGTAAATATATGTAACATTCGATGGTATTTAAAGCATCAGTGATAAACAATTTATTTCAGTAAATAAGTCCAAAATTCAGTTTTGATTATACAAAGTAAAAGCATACTTTCCAGTATAATCTCAACAATCTCCCACTTATACTCAAAGTCTGCTTTTAAGTATACTACAACATGTCTCGTGTAGTTCTAACACGTGACATCTAATGTCACCTACACGAACCTAATAATGTCTCCCACTTATACTCAAAGCAGATTGGCAACAGTCTTGACACCCATTCCTTCCACATGTCTCTCGAATGTATTATGAGGCAGACCATTTGTGAATGGATCTGCTAGGTTGTCTTCTGACGCGATCTTTGCCACCTCTATATCTCCCCTCTTAACGAAGATGATATTTCCTTTCAATGTGTTTGTTGGCCTTGTGGGCTCTTGGTTCCCTTGAATTTGCAACTGCTCCGGCATTGTCACAATAAACAGTGATTGTGTTGGGCAAATTCGGAACTACATCCAAGTCCACTAGGAAGTTCTTGAGTCAAACCGCTTCTTTCGCTGCCTAGCAAGCAGCTACATATTCGGCTTCGATGGTAGAATCTGCGATGCATTTCTGCTTAACACTTCTCCATGTCATGGCTCATCCCCCCATGCAAAACACACTACCAGAGGTAGATTTTCTGGAATCTAAGTCTGATTGGAAATCCGAGTCCGTGTAGCCGATGGGGATTAGACTATCTAACTGATAAACTAACATTCTATCTCGAGTTCTTTTCAGATACTTCAGAATGTTTTTAACTGCCGACACACTTTTTGTACACACAACTTTCGAACTCGTTTTTATCAAACCCATAAGACTTTATAACATGATCAAAACATTGGTTCCAAGCTCTGGATGCTTGTTTGAGTCCGTAAATGGACTTCTTGAGCTTACAAACTAGGTGTTCTTGGTCTTTTTCAATGAAGCCTTGGGGTTGTTGCATATAGATTTCTTCATCAAGACTTCCGTTAAGGAAAGCCGTCTTGACATCCATTTGCCAGATTTCAAAGTCGAGATGCGCAGCAATCGACAAGAGAATTTGGATGGACTTGAGCATTGCTACAGACGAAAAAGTTTCCTCATAGTCGATCCCTTCTTTCTGAGTATAACCTTTCGCCACAAGCCTTGCCTTGAAGGTTTCCACCTTCCCGTCCGGTCCTCTTTTTCTCTTGTATACCCACTTGCTGTTGGGGAATAGGTTGCACAGATCTATTCGGGGTGAATATTTAAATACAAATTTAATTCTTTAATTATTACTAGCATGAATTAATCCTATATTAATTCAAATAATAATTGCAACAACATATCATGCATATAATAAGCCACGTAAAACCTACGCATGCAGAATCTACGGGTTTGCGTGAACGTACCTCTCGGGATGGCAGTGAATTCGGTTGGACGGACTAACCAAAAGGACTTCCCAAGTATTCCCTTAGCCCTTGCTCAACTATCCGGTGGAAGGACACTTGTCGAACAATTAACAAAAAGAAAAAATAAACTTTGTTGCACCACTTATGTGGATTTGCTAATTTTTCCAAAGACATGGAATTGTACACTACTCACAATTGTCGTTTTCAAAAAAAAATACAATCTGGTCGACGTTACAAAATATTTGATATTTTATCGACGCCGATATTTTTCGAAAAAACCAATTTCGTGGTGTTCTTTGGGAATGAACCATTCATCCCCTATTTATAGAGGCTAAAGTGGACGAAAATTTTGGCAAAATATGATGTGGGAAAATCTTTTCTTGATCTCCAAGAAATCTTGAATATATCTCCTATATTCTTTTTTTCCCATAATCATAATATTCCACAAAAATCCCACCTTATCTATTTGCTATGGAATTCGAAAATATTGGGGTCCAAGATTCCAAGATTTGGATCTTCTTGAATTTATGAGATATTCTTGTATTTCAAGAAATACATATCTTCCATAATATCTTTTCAAGAAAATCAAGAAAATCTTTCTTGCCCACTATATTTTCAAGATTTTTGAAATTATCATTATAGATAACCAAGTGGGAGATTTCTTGAATTTAATGAGATAATCTTGTATTCCAAGAATACATATCTTCATTCCATAACAAAATTCAAAGAAAATCTTTCTCCCATTATATCTATAAATTTTGAAATTTTAGTTGGAAAAATAAGCAACAATATTTATTTTATTTTAATCACCTTTTCAATTATTGGACTATATGTTGGGCTACTCAGGGGGCCTTTAGGAGAATTAAGATTGGACCTTCTAATGGACTTTGAATATCTAATATTGAGCCACAATATAATTCAAGCCCATAAATATTAATTAATCCCACTACATAATTAATATTGCACTATCCATCTTAACCCATATTACAGTCAATATGGCTCCCGGTCATTATTTCCCGTGTTTAAGATTATCTAGCCCATTAATTAATTCAAGTCACTGAAATAGCTTCCCATTAATTAATATCTTTTATTCTTGGTCAAGGAACGGTTCAACATTATTATCCATACCGGAAACTAATTCCACTTGCAAGATTTGGTATGATAAAGCTTATGAACCTCCCAAGGGGGCAAATCAAACAAGCGTACTTGCACACGATTCTTCGTATTAAATCTTAGCAATCACATGTGACCAATAATATTGCCCAAGATAAAAAGTATTGAATCTCATTGATTCGCTACCCATGATAAGTCAAAGCAATAGTTACCAATCCCACGTGATACTATTTAAGGGACGAAGGTTAAGAAATAACGAACAATCGAGGTCTAATTCTTCCTTGTTTCGGGTTCAAGAATTTATCCTCCCGTAGGTCCTATTCAAAGGCATCATCATGCACTAGTGTAATCTCTTGGTCAAGACAAGCCAATCTCGAGCCTTACACTTCAACCTTTCACGATGGGTTGTTCATTTCCATCTAGGTCGTGAATAACGCACTTTTTAGTTACAAGGATTTGTTAATTTAATCTTTCGTGATCGGTATCACTAAATTAACTACAATGTAACACGCACGACTTATTGAACGATTATCAAAGAAATATATGTAACATTCAATAATATTTAAAGCATCAGTGATAAACAATTTATTTCAGTAAATAAGTCTGAAAATTCAGTTTCGATTATACAAAGTAAAAAGCATACTTTTCAGTATAATCCCAACACTTGCAACCAATGGGTTTGACCCCATTAAGTGGTTCGACTAGCTCCCACACTCTGTTATGATCCATAGAACCCATTTCGGCTTTCATTGTTGTTTGCCAAGAAACGGCATCCTTGTCTTGGATTGCCTCGTCATATGTCCATGGGTCTGCGATTCGTCTTTGTCAGGGAATCAAGTCCGAGGACTCTCCTATCCCCATGAATCTCTAAAGGTTGTCTCACAACCCTCCCACTTCTGACGAGGTTCGGTTGCCAGAAAGTGTGTCGTTTGGTATGTCATCTTGTATGCAGGTTAGCAATGAGGTTAGCCCCTTAGCTCATTTAAGGTAATCTCACTTACGGGTCTTCTTTTGTTCATATAGTCTTTCTTCCAAAAATCTAAAGTGGGTGCTTATTACCACCTTTTGATCTTCGGGACCATAGAACATACACCCTTTTGTTCCCTCGGGGTATCCTACAAACAACCTTAATTCTGATCGAGGATCCAATTTTCCGGCTTCCTTGTCCAACACGTAGGCCGGACACCCCCAAATTTTCATGTGTCTCAAACTGGGCTTGATCCCGGTCCACAATTCTTTGAGAGTTTTGGGAACCGATTTGGGTGGCACCAAGTTCAGAATGTAAGCCGTTGTTTCCAAGGCATGACCCCAGAACGACTTGGGAAGATCCGCATAACTTATCATAGATCTAACCATTTCCAAAAGAGTTCTGTTTCTTCGCTCTGCAACCCCGTTTTGTTGAGGGGTTCCGGGTGCAGTTAGCTGGGATGCAATCCCTTTATCAGACAAGTAGTTCAAAAACTCATCGCTGAGGTACTCGCCTCCACGACCGGATCGTAGAGACTTGATACGTTTTTCCCTATAATTCTCTGCTTGAGCCTTAAATTCTTTGAATTTCTCAAAGATCTCAGATTTATGCTTCATAAGGAAAATATAACCGTACCTTGAGTAGTCATCAATAAAAGTGACGAAATACTCATAACCTCCCCTTGCTTTGGTTGACATTGGACCACATACGTCTGTGTGAATGATTTCTAACACTTCTTTGGCTCTATTCCCCTTGGCTCCGAATGCCCTCTTGGTCATTTTACCCTCCAAACATGATTCGCAGGTTGGAATTGGTTCAACTTGGAGAAACTCCAGTGAACCGTCTTTCACCAACCTTTGGATCCTCTTTGGATTAATATGTCCCAATCTTAGATGCCATAGAAGTGTCTCGTTCACGTCTGATGAACGTTTTCTTTTCTCGGAAACAGTTGATGTGTTATAGGATGCATTTCGTGAGTGGTGTGCACAGTTAATTGTATAGAGATTATTCGACAACATTCCATGATAGATAAATTTATCATAAAGAGAAATGGTAACAACTTTATTAAAAGTAACCGAATATCCATCAAGGTGAAGTTTAGAAACTGAAATTAAATTCTTTCTAAAATTCGGAACGTAAAGAACATCTCTTAAAATTAAAACTCTGTCTTCAAAAGACAGGTGCACTTCTCCCACTGCTTCAGCTGCCACTCTCGTAGCATTGCCCAGTGTGATGAGGATCTCATTCTCACTAAGTTGCCGGGTTCGCTTGAACCCCTGTAAAGTGAAACAAACATGATCAGTGGATCCCGTATCCACCACCCATAAATGGGAGGCATAAGCCGCTAAGCAAGTTTCAACAACTAGTGCGTGAGAATTACCTTCCTTTCCATTCCTTTTGGGATTGGAACAGGCTGACCTCGAGAGTCCTACTCCGCCGCTTTCCAAAACTTTCCTCATGCTTGATTCCATGCTCTTATTTGATGTTGAGTCTGCTTGGTTCAACTTTCTTCTCTTTTCATCATCCTTATCACCACTTGACCTATGATGAAAATAAGATTTTTGTTTTCCCAAGTTCTTTTCCTCGTGCTCCCTTTCCCTTTCAACCAAAGTGAGAGCATTTACAAGATCATCCACTGTAAAATCTAGATCTTCCAATAGATACTCAAGATAGTGGAGATTATAGCTCTTTGGTAAGGATTGGAGAATGAAATCAATCTTAGTCTTGAAATCACATTTTTCGCCGAGGATCTCAAGCTCCTCAAATAGCACCATAACCCTAAGAACGTTCTTGGCTGCTGATCGTTCCTTTTTCCATTTTTAATTCAGCAATTTCTTGCTTCACACTTTGGATTGCCATATGGGTCTGATGTGAGAACATCGCTTCGAGATTCTGTAAGATGTCTGCAGCTGACTCATATTCTTGATGAAGACGTTTCAACGCATCTGACAGATGTGCCAGAATTGTATCCTTCATCAATTCATTTGCCAGCTCCCATTCACCATATAGCATCTCGTCCCATATTCCGTCCCTTAGTTGTTTTTTGGGTTTTGGTGTATCAAGTACCCATTTGGAAGGTGATGCGGCTAGATGAGTTTTAGTTTGTATATCCAATCAAAGTAGTTTTCACCAAGAAGCAAATTGTCTTTACGTATATTGAATAAGTGGATTAAAAGGTTGCGACATGATGAATGAAATAAATAATAATATGCATAAGCACAAATATATCACAAAATTCGATCACATGTTTCATATTAAAATCTCAAAAAAAAAATATGAACATGCATCACCAACATCTCAAAAACAGTTTAAATAAGCCACGTGGGGTGGGTCATTATTTAAACACATTCAAACGAGTTACAAACAAGAACGATTTGCAAACCTTTAATATCCAGATTAATAGTTGGGCTCACTTGACCAATATAAAATTAGCGGGGACTTGAGGGAAGTATATGCATATCAATTTTATACCTAAGTAATAACCATGATTAAAATGTAATTATTATTTCGCTTTGAGCGAGCCTCGTGGGGAGGATCATCGTCGCCACTAGTAATAATCCACAATCATCCATTTGGAATTTATTCGTGTGAAAGCTATCTTTTGAACGTCTCGTGGGGGGAATTTCTCCAAAAGAATTCACAAATAAATAAATCATGGAGGTCAAAATTAATTCAATTTTATTATCCGGAATAAAATTGTCAATTAATTGTTTAAGCATACTTAGTAATTTTCGAAAGTGAGATTTTTCAAAACATTTTCTCATGCATCGCAAATTTAAACACAATTAAATAAGCATAAAATAATGCATAAACATCAAAACAAAAAATAAACATATTGGGCACATTTATCCAATTGTCATGGTTAATTTTTGTCATGTCTTGATCTTGAGAAATCGTCTTCATAGCCTTCATCGTTCGTCTCGAAAAACTCCCACTTGACCGTCTTAAAAAAAACGCCTTGTCAAGCCATGTTATCGACCAGCTCGCGGGTCGGAGTGCCCGCCTAGCACTCCCCCGGCCGTGTCGAGAGCGCGCACACGCTTCAGCGGCCCTCGGGCGGATCTCGGTAGGGCGCCCGCGCATTCAGTAGCCCGCCCATGCCGATCGCCTCGCATGCCGCCTCGCCCGCCTCCGCCTGCATCCATTGGCGTGCCTCGCCAGCGTCTGCCGCCCGATTGCGCCTGATCTTTGGCGCGCCCGTGTCTTGATCGGATGATCATCAAGGCTCCTACCTTAGCCTCGCCCCGCCGGGTGCCCCGCCTTGATTAGGATCCATTCGTCTTTTAATTCATCATCTTCGTCTTCGCTCACGATCCGATTTCAATTTATTTAAAAAATAAATAAACCTAGATCTAGACTAGTCTATTACATTGATCAAATCAAACAAATCCTAATCTACTCGTGGATTTTTCACGAGGCAAAAACGAATCGAGCTAATCGAATTAAAAACCACAATTTATATAAATGCATAAATAAACACATTAAATTCCATGACAATTGGATACCGCAAAAAAAGATCTAGCAATTCTACTATCCAATTTCAAATTTAATGAAAACTAATTAAATTACAATTTAAAAACCAAAGTCTTAAAACCGAGGCTCGATGCGCTTGTTGGAGAATTATTTGCACGGATCTATTCGGGATGAATATTTAAATACAAATTTAATTCTAACAATTATTACTAGCATGAATTAATCATATATTAATTCAAATAATAATTCAACAACAAATCATGCATATAAACAGTTCACATAAATCCTACGCACGACGGAACTCACGGGTTTACGTGAACTAACCTCTTGGAGTGGCAATGGTCTCGTTGATAAGAACACACCAAAAAGCCTTCTCAAGTATTCCCTAGTCCTTGCTCGTCAATCCGGTGGAAGGAAACTCTCGAACAATTAACAAAAGGGAAAATAAAATTTGTTGCACCACCTTTGTGGATTTACTAATTTTTCCAGCACATGGAATTGTTCTTGGGAATGAAACACTAATCCCCTATTTATAGAGGGTGTTGGTCGAATTCTTGTGATAAAATAATATGGAAAAATCTTTTTCTTGATCTCCATGAAATCTTGAATATATCTCATATATTCTTTTCTCCATAATTAAAATATTCCACAAAAAATCCCAACTCCTCTTGTTATGGAATTTTTGAAAAAAAATAAGGATCAAGATTCCAAGATTTGGATCTTCTTGAATTTATGAGATATACTTGTATTTCAAGAAATACATATCTTCCATAATATCTTTTCAAGAAAATCAAGAAAATCTTTATTTCCCTTATTCTTTGAAAATTTCGAAAATCTAACCATAAATAATCAAGTGGGAGATTTCTTGAATTTAATGAGATAATCTTGTATTCCAAGAATACATATCCTCATTCCATAACAAAATTCAAAGAAAATCTTTCTCCCTCTTTTATTTATGATTTTCGAAAAATAGGAAAAAATGAGCAACAAATATTTATTTTATTTTTAAACACCTTTTTCAGTTATTGGACTTTATGTTGGACTACTTGGGGGGCCTTTAGGAGAATTAAGATTGGACCTTCCAATGGATCTTGAATTATCAATATTGAGCCACAATATTATTCAAGCCCATAAATATTAATTAATCCCACTACATAATTAATATTGCACTATCCATCTTAACCCATATTACAGTTAATATGACTCCCGATTATTATTTTCCGTGTTTAAGATTATCTAGCCCATTAATTAATTCAAGCCACTGAAATAGATTTTCATTAATTAATATCTTTTATCCTTGGTTAAGGAACAGTTCAACATTATTATCCATACCGGAAACAAATTCCACTTGCAAGATTTGGTATGATAAATCTTATGAACCTCCCAAGGGGGCAAATCGAACAAGCGTACTTGCACACGATTCTCCGTATTAAATCTTAGCAATCGCATGTGACCAATAATATTGTCCAAGATATAAAGTATTGAATCTCCTTGATTCTCTACCCGTAATAAGTCAAAGCAATAGTTACTAACCACACGCAATCCTATTTAAGGGACGAAGATTAAGAAATAACTAACCACTGAGGTCTAATTCTTCCTAGTTCAGTTCTGAAGAATTTGTCCTCCTGTAGGTCCTCTTCAATGCATCAGTCATGCACTAGTGTAATCTCTTGGTCAAGACAAACCAATCTGAGCCTTACACTTCAACCTTTCACGATGGATTGTTCATTTCCATCTAGGTCGTGAATGGTGTACTTTTAGTTACAAGGGACTGTTAATTTAATCTTCTGTGATCTGGTATCACTAAATTAACTACAATGTAACACGTACTATTTATTGAACAGTTATGCAGTAAATATATGTAACATTCGATGATATTTAAAGCATCAGTGATAAACAATTTATTTCAGTAAATAAGTCCGAAATTTAGTTTTGATTATACAAAGTAAAAACATACTTTCCAGTATAATCCCAACAGGAGGTGTGAGCGGGAGATGTGCCGCTTCACCGATGAAGAAGACGCGCGCCGCCACTACATCGATGAAGAATATGCGCGCCGCTGCTACGGTGGCGGTGGATCTACGCCGCCGGTGTCCCAAATCTTCCTCTCCGGTGAATTATTTTCTCTTCCATTGATTTTCCCTATTTTTTATGTAAACCTGATTTCTATTGTTCGATTATTGAGCAAAATCGAGCGTTTAGAGTAATTGAAGATGGTGTTCTGGATATTTTTGGTATGGTGTTCCCAGATCCGGTTCCAAATGCATATTTTTTGGTGGTGGTTTGTGGTGGTGGCGGCGGCAGAGAGGTGTAGAACGGTGGTGGTTTTAGAATTTTTTTTTTTGCACTGTGCGTAGAATTCTTCTACAGTTGTGCAAATACTTTTGCACTGATACAAATATTTTCTTACAATCTGTAGATTTTTTTGTATGGTTGTTTCATGTGCCAAAAAATTGAAGCCATGTAAATTTCTTTGTCCTTGGTTGTAAACGTTCGAAGCTGTGTAAATTTAGTGTAATTAAGATCTACAGAGTATAATTTTAGTGATAAAATGTAATGTAATTATTTGTGTGCAGATTTTTGTATTCATTGATCTTTTGTTTGGGAAATTGTATAAAGTTTTATGATTTAGTAAAATATTCAACGGTTTGTGCAAATATATTTTGCACTAGGACTAAAATTTTTTGTGCTCGTGCAAAAAATAAACAAGGAAGACCAATAAAAATTATATGTAATATATTTTTACAATTTCAGATTTTGCAAAATGAAAAAAAAAATTAAAATGGAGTAAAAAAATTTGAATTTTCCTAATGAAATTTAAATTTTTAAAAATATATTTTTAAAATGATGTAAAAAATTATTTGTCTGTGCAAAAAATGAACAGTAAAAAGGTCTAGTCAATGAACAATATCGACAGATTTCTTGAGTTTTTTCATTAAGGGTATTTTAGTCTTTATAAGTGTCATTGTATTGGATTGAAATAAAGGGTTTTGGTTGTATCTTATTGATATAACTCTTCTTATTTTATATCTAATTGATACTCCCCCTATATATTATCTTTCACCGATTAGATAGGCCAAATTGCAATCAAGGATCCAACTTTTAATTTTTGCTGGAAAGATACCGAAATTTCAAATAATTACAAAAAAAAGAACCTCGAAAATTTTAAATTATTACAAAAAAAGAACCTCGAAGATATTCGTAGTTAAAACTTGAAAGTGGCCTGAGGTAGGAGATATCCCTGTTTTGGCCCTAGAATTTGCACGAGGTCCTTTTTTTTTTTACCAATAATTTAAAAGTTTGGTACATTGCCATTTGGGAAATGGGTGTTTTTACCCAAATTTCATAAGAAAAGAGGATTTCTATCCACTTCATAAGAAAATGAGTTTTCTACCCAATTTTGACATAAAAATACTCAATTACCCTTAAGAAAAATATATCAATCTTTCTCTTTTATTATTCATTTGTCACATACACAACTTATGATACATATTTATTCTATCTACCCTCTTCACTCTTCATCATCTCTTTCCAAAATTATGGTAAGTAACTTTAGTAATTTATTTTTTCTTCTTAACTTTATTTCTTAATCATGTATTTCAATAATTTTTATGCATGAAGATATAAAAAAATGTTTGTCTCGCTGGATATAATTTTATCTCGCTGAATATAATTCTTCCCATCGAGACAATATGCAAAGTTTGAATAATATCTCGATAGATATAAAACTTATCTCGCTGGGTATAATTCTCCCTATCGAGACAATATTCATCCTAACGAGATAATATGCAAAGTTTGAATAATATCTCGATAGATATAAAAATTATCTCGCTGGGTATAATACTCCTCATCGAGAATACTGTCTAGATGGGGAGAATTATACCCATCGAGACAAATTTTATATCTATCGAGATAGTATTCAAACTTAGAATATTGTCTCGATAAAAAGAATTATATCCAGTGAGACAAACATTTTTTTGAAAAAAATGAATATATTTAACTTATGGGTAATTGAGTCTTTTTATGTCAAAATTGGGTAGAAAACTCATTTTTTTATAAAGTGGATATAAATCCTATTTTCTTATGAAAAATGGGCATAAATCTCACTGCCCCTTGCCATTTAAAAGTGGAATGACAATTGGTGACAAAAAATCATTTTTTTTTTCAGATGTCCATTAATATATGACCTTTATTAAAGGAATGAAAACATAACATGAAACACTAAAATAATTCTAACCAACAACGGAGATACGTAGTGTATGTATAGTGTGACACCAATTGAAGTATTTTATATGAAACTTTATAAACACTTGTTTGATATAAGATGCTCAAGGCTTATCATTCACGGAAATTGAATGGTTGGATAGAAATATTATACGTGCACGACTCTCGTCTTTGCTTGCAATTTCTTTCTATTATTAGAGATCAAATTCGAAATTCGAAATTCGAGTTAGTTTTATTTTATCAAATCATTTTGTCTCGTCTTTAATAAACGCTTCGTATATTAACTAACATCACCAATTCATTAAATGGCATCACCAACGAGAGAATTATGAAAGAGATAATCACAGTAAGCAGAAAAACAGAGCATTATGCGAAGTAATAAGCAAAGATTAGGCAGAAAAACATCAGCATTTTATCAGAACGATTCAAAACTTCTACTTACAGATTTGTTGTTGATTGATTGATTACCAGGCACCTTACGATCTTCAGAAGGCCTACTCTTCGATTAGGCTTCCCAAATTCTCATTAACACATTATTCCAACACTAATTAATTCAAGACAGACTCTATCTATCTTTTCAGAATCATCATGAACATTTCCTCCAACATCTATTACGCATTCTGGTTCCTGCTGCTGCTATTTCTTGATGCCAATACTTCACCGCTACACGAAACTGATCTCTTTATAGAACAATCTCTCTGTGAAACATCTGATTCTTTCGATTCATCCAATTGATTATCTGAAATTCTATTAGATTGTCGTGGAAAAGCACGCGCTACAGCCGCGCTGATCATTGATGCAGATGAAGAATCCATCGACACTGATCTTCTCATGGGCTGTATTACCCCGTCTCCATTGATTTTGAATCCGCTTTGAGATCGGGATATCCCGTCATCTTCAATCTCGGGCCTGTGCCCTAATTCAGAAGGGGCAATTTCTGAAGATTCTCTTCCAATTTCCCTATTATCACCCACCGAGATTTCCGATTGGTTCGCTTCCACAGGGCCCGAATTGTGAACAACGGGCTCCTGCGACGGCAATGGAGCAGCCGTATTGTTCACGATTCCGGCCCGACACATGGGGCAATTAGTGTGAGATCTAAGCCACGTATCGACACAAGGTATGTGAAACGCGTGATTGCACTTTGGCAGCAACCTAAGCGTTTCATCCTCCTCAAATTCGTTCAAACAAACCGCGCAATCCGTGCCTTCAATCAGGCCGTCTCCCCTCTTGTACTTAACAACCGTAATCGCACTGATTACCGACGGCTGAAGCCCGATCGTCCTGATGTACCAAATTGGATGGTCAACGATCGGGCCGTGCTCCTCATCGACGAAATCGTCCGGCCCGAAGCCGTCTTGTTCGGGCCAGCGCCGTGCGGACGCGATTCTCGTCCTCGAATTGCGCCAATAGGAGTAAAACCTGTAGACTGTGAAGCAAGTGAAGAGGAAGAAAGCGGTGGATAAGACGGCGAGAGAGATGGTTAGGCCGAGAGAAAGCGTGTGAGCTCTGTGCAAAACGTGGATCGGCACCGGCGGCGGAGGCGGCGGCGGAGATAGAGGTAGTTCGAATTGAAACCTAACCGGTTTGCAATCGGGAGAGCAGAAACCCTCACATGGAGGTAAACAGATGCGATCGGGATTTGTTTGGCAGATAAATTCACAGTAACTTCTGTGCGCAGATTCATTTAGCAGTTTTCTGTGATTAAAGGCCATCAGACGGCGGTGAGAGAGGCGGCGTAGGTTTTGGGGATGAGAGAGAAACACATTTATTAGGTGAAATGGTTTTGCTGAAAATTGTTGACGATGATGAAGAGTTTGGGAGAGTGAAATTGGTTTGGTTTGGAAATAAGAATTCTTGACTTTTCTGTGTGGCCTTAACGTCTCTGGCGGCTGCCCCTTTCGGGCTTGCCTCATTTTGGGCCTATACTTTACTATGTAGTTCACTTATTTGATTTTGGTACATACTTTAAATCTTGAGAAAAAAACTTTTCATGACAAAGTCACGCCCTTTATGAGTACTACTCTTTATAAATAATATCATTTATTTTTATAAGTAATATATTTTATATTAAAATGTAAAATAAAAAATTATATTTTTTAATAATATAAGTTACACTCGTTAATCAATTTATCCATAAAACTTGTTCACGTACACTATATTTTGCCTTTATTTCGGACTTAGTCTAGGGATAACAAGATAAGTATTTGTATTACAGTGTGATTTGTTATTAAATCGAGTTTCGTTCGGCAAGATAAACAATAGTTTGTTAGCACACTGATATTTATTGTGAAAATAAATTATATTAGTAATTTATTTGGCACTTATTTATTTTAATGAATTCGATCGTCTATAACTTAAGTTGGTAGTAGGAATAGTTGGTCAACAAGAAGAAATAAATGTGACATTTGTTTTCACACGTATACCTGTTTTTCTTGGAAAAATTAATTTTGGGTGCATTAGTTGGTAGTTAAGAATTCAGTGTGCATAAAGATCTTGAGACAGACCAATGTTTTCATAACCGAATCGGCGATCAAACCGGATTTGTCACCAGTTGTCGGTTCAACCGGTGGTTCAACCGTTTACTGTATTAGATTGTTGACCACTTGATGAGGAATTTATTTAAAATAATAGTGATAAATTATTAAATTTTATTCATAATTTTCTTTTCAATAACAATTATTTTTAACAATTAATAAGCTATAATTTAACTACTACTGAGTATATGTAATTGACATTCTAAATAGTCTATAATCTAACTACTGCCTTACATATATCATATATGTTAAGCAACTAAATTAAAAAAATAAATTTAAAATACTAACCCCTATTACAATATATTCTATAAGGCCCAAATTAAAAACTTGACACTATTACACACGCACCGCCCACTATGGCCTATTACACACCACCGCCCACCATATAATATATGTATGTATAAATGTATGTATATGGAGATAAAGAAATACTTCTGTTTGAAAAAAGAAAGAATCTGTTCGAAGAAAACTGGCGACGTCGCGAGCTGTGCAAGACGTCGGCGACGTGGGGATGCCAACGGTGACGGCATGGAGAGGATAAAAAATAAAGTTGAGAATAAGGGTTTTTAAGCCATGGAGTTCAATTCAATCCGTTGAGATGTTGTGCGACTGCGTTTTTGTCCGGAAAAGGGTTCTGACCGGTTTTGACAGTTGAGAATAAGGGTTTTCCGGTTTCACCGATTCTTACCGGTTCTGGCCGGATTATTTCGGTTTAATCGGAAAAACGGTTATTTAGGAGTAACTGGACCGGTTTCCTGGCCGGTTCAACCGGTTGAACCGGCCGGTCCGGTCCGGTTATGACATCATTGAGACAGACAGTTAAAATTGTTATTCCCTCCGTCCCAAAAGACTTACTATACTTACTTTTTGCTCGTGTTTTTGCGTGCTAATTATTTATTAGTATTTGAAATAATAAAATGACTTTTAAGGTGTAGTATGATAGTCTTTACCCTTCTCTATCATACGCATTTTTAAAAATTATTTTATTATTTCAAATAGTAATAAAAAACCCGCTCGCTAAAATACAAGCCGAACATTAACTGTGCAAAATGTTTCGGAGCGAATGTAGTAATTAGCAAAATAACTGAGGACAATCTCGACAATTCATAATAAATTTCATAAAATCCATTGTCCATAACATTTTAGTCGGTGGATTAATCTTGCTATACCAAACACTAACCTCCGTAGACACATGTTTAATTGTTTGGCCACGTTGCCCAATCGTGAGTAATGCAACGATTGTAAAATGCTGCTACCAAACGTTGCCTTAGAAGAAAATTTATCTCACTTTGGAATCGGATTAGGAACACAAAAATGCGGAAGAAATATGTAGCGAACTGACGAAGCAAAAAAGTATACGAAGTGGTGAACCATCAGGTGCATAGCACAATATATTTTCCCAGCATATGGCATATGCTTAATAGCTAGGTATTGTATGCATCCGGGTGCACCGTGCACTCATGACGTATTTTAGAAGCGTGTAATTTGTTATACTTAAAAGTGCGATTTATTTACACAGAAACGTGCAACTGTTAATATGGAAACATAGTTGCATGCTTCTGTATGAAATAGTTGCATGTTTGTGTTTTGTATAGTTGTACACTTTTAAAATGCACTATGAGTGTATGGTGCACCCGCGTGCACATGAGACCCACTCATGCTTAATTAATTAGATCATTTTTGTGAGTTGTTGGATTTCACTGTTCCACTTTTCGTATTTTATTGGTGTTTTATTTTACTGAAATTTTAGATATGAATTCAGAATATGGTGATTCGTTGAATATTTTTTTATTATTACATATGTCATTTATCCATATATTGGAATATAAAGCGGGACACCAATTATATATAGAATATACACATTTATTTTATTTTTATACCTTGGTAATGTAAAATTAAATAATTGATTTTTTTAAAACAAAAACTTGTGCGAACTCAAGTCACGATCTATATTTTATCAAATATCATTGTTATATGCGTAAAAACTATCATTGTTTTAATTTTTTTAATAGTATAATAATATTGATGCATAATAATAAAATTGACTGTGAACTCGAGTTTACATAACATCCATCCGTATTAGCTGAAACTAAAATTCTGAAACCTAATCATTTTGACAAGCGGCCTAGCTCAAAATTCAATTCTCGCTACCCAAAATAAATGTGTCAAACATGAATTTGGATCCTCCACAGTACTTTACGGTACATTTTTTACTGTGCACCGTTAGATCATACACATCCGTGTAGGTGTGTGCATGTGTGATCTAACGGTGCACAGTTAAAAATACATCGTAAAGTATATCAGAGGATCCAAATCCGTCAAACACGAGGTAATGAAAATAAATCGGAAAACACACAAAGACGATCTACATGGGCAATTCTTTTTACACGCCTTTCTATTGGATTATTGCGAAGCTTTAAGTACTATGCATTGATTCGCGATGAGGACGATCCAATTAATTTACACAAAAAAAAAGATTAAATTTTATATGCATAGTGCAACATGCATTCTATAGTATATATTTTAAATATATAATTTATTAGACTGAAACATTTCAATACAAATAAATTTTTTTATTTTAAAAATACACTATAAACGCACGGTACATCTGACACAAAAGACTCATCTAAAAAAAATATTAGAATTACGTAAAATAACTACGCCCTTATTGAATAGTACAATGATTTACTTGTAACTCTAGCTCTCAAAATATATTGAGTAATCCTAACATGATAGGGTTTCCGACGTTAAGAAGATGTTTGTTCTGGGCAACAAGAGGATTGGAAAATTTCTAGTTGAGAAATTCATGAATAATAAAAAAAGTGAGTTTGACTTTTGTGTATGTTCGATTGAATATATAGTAACATTGGATTGAGAAAGAAATCGTGAAAAAAAATAAATGATGATGAAATTATTTTATTATAAAAAATAAGAGCGTGTAATTGAAAAAATAAAAAAAATAATGAAAAAGAATTTATATATTATAGGTTAGAATCTAGCTTGCATAATCTTACAAACAAACATACTTTTGCTTATAAAATCCACGAGCAGAATTTGTGAAGTTTGAAACAAACATACATACCAATGTATCTATTCTATTTTATCTTTCAGATTTTCTTTCCATGATATGATAAAATAAGTTCATAAGATAAAAAAAAAGGGAGAAAATGAAAGAAATTGGCGCGTATTAATTAGTTGGCAGTTCAAAACTTGCAAGAAACAGGTGACTTGTCTATTAATTTAAAACAAAATAAAATAAAAATCTTTTGCTTAGAGTGTGATCAATTAAACGCCGCAGCCACATCATGTCTTAGCGTAATGGACAAACGTTAGATTATCTTCAACGCACTCTCCCACAAATTAATCAACTTCCATGTTAATAAATTATTGAGACATTACCCATATATTCTGATTTATGGAATATACATGTTTTGAACATGGCTGCAAGAAACTCATCATCGTCTTACCAACTTAGGACTTTGGTAACTTTACTTACTCGATATAGAATTATATCTAATGATTCGCGGCGGCCCCACCCGACTAACCACCGTGTGGCGCCACCGTTTGATGGTGGCTCCAAAGACCAAGGGTTAAGGTCCATAAGTGGTCTCACGTCCAAAGCAAGTTTAGACTCCAATTTGGGAATGTAAATAAATTAATATGCTCAATTGGTTTATTCTTGATCTTTTTTTAGTGTTTTGCTTCTTTGATTTAATGTTCTCAAGTTGCACTTGTAGGGAAAATGTACAAATTGAAGAGGTAAAAGTACAAGAAGCGACGCCGTTTCCTTCTAAATTTGACTTCTCTAAGTGGTATTGGTAACATATTCATTATTCAAATTTTACTAAATTCATATAATGGATTTAGTTTTTGGGAAATTATTTGAGGGAGTTTTAATTTTTGGGCAGGGTGAAATGGTTTTTGGGGTCATTTGTGTCATTGTTGCTACCACTTTGGAAGAGCAAATGGGACACCTTGCTAACATTGGAAGGTAAAGGGGAATAAATTTTCCTTACAATTTTGTTCATTGATCAAAATGAGCTATAATGAATTTGGATATGAATAGGGGAGGTGGAAAAAGTGGTGGAAGAGGTGGAAGTGGTGGCGGAAGTGGTGGAGAAGGTGGCAACCACCGCGGAGATGGCGGCGGAGAAGGTGAAGAAACAGCTTCCGGATAACAGTAAACTTAAGGAAGCATCACAAAATATGGAACATGTATCAAGTGTAGCTGCCCATAATGCTCAACTAATTGAAAATATAATCAACAAGGTATTTTGCCTATTTTTCAGATAAATATGTTTATACTCTTTCATTTTTATGAACTTCTAAAGTTTATTTAATAACAAAAAAATCTGGTATAAAGTTGTTCTTGCATTGGAAATGAACTGATAGGTTGATGATGTGAAGCAAGATGTGGAAGACCTGGAGAAAATGGTTGCGCCAATTGTAGACAAGATGATACAAAGGAAACACCCTGGAAATTAGTTGGGATTAACAATTAACAAATAAATTGCTTAGCCTTTGTATTTTTTTTTTACTATATTTTTTTATTTTTCGAGTAGGCTTATGGAATGGGCTTTGTGGCATTGATTAGAAGTAATGGGCCTCTAAAATTTATAAATTTAAAAAATTAAGGCTCATTATTTACAAACCAGGTCCAGGTTGAATAGAAACCCACCGCCCATCGTTAAAAATTCAATAGACCAGGCCCATTACATATGTACATTTATTTTACTTTCTTCTTTTGTTTGTTTCCTTGTAAAATTGTATTTTTGTTTACAAAACTAAATATGATATTTGATATTCAATTGGACATTTATTATTTACATAATATTTAATATAAAAATTATTCATTAATGTTTAAGGAAATAAAAAAAAATTATTAACGACATTTCAGATAATTCTACTTTATTTATAAAATGATTCTTCTTTATGAGTGTATTTTATGTGGAGCTCACAGTGATATGTGATAAATAAAAAATGTTTGAATGTGTGAATTATAATAAGTATGATAACTTTATGTTATTTATATAAAAAAATATATTAGATGAATCAAAATGAAAAATATCAAAATGATTACGAGACTGAGTATATCCCATCAAATAAATCGAAAGGAGAAATGTTTGGTTAATACTTTTTTTTAATAGACACATTTATATGAAACAATTTTACGATAAAACAAAACATAATTTGAACATGATATTTTAACATTTTAAAATAAATAAATAATTGAATTTTAATTTGTGCTAGTTTATTTCTCAATCTTATCTAATCTATGAGTTTTTGTCATTTCTAAAAATTAAAAAGTTGAAATTTGTACTTTATTCCCGTGGGCCTAACCAATAAAAATAGAGAGAGACAAAATGGCAAGCTTACAACACTCTCGATAAAGCCTCAAGGGAGGCAGCACGACGCCAACACAAAATCGTGCTTCCACGATAAAAAGTAGAGGTCACAACCGTCATTTACTGCCCTCAAGACTATTTCAATTTTATGCTTTAATATAATGATAATAAAAGCCAGTAATCGATCATTACTGTAATACGAAGAAATTTATATAGAAAGCAACAGCTTAAGAAATTAGATTAACAAATCGAAAATATCAAAAAGCAAGTCTACAAAATTATATAGCAACAACTGTAATCGATATCAACAGATTCAGAAGATATCCATAAATAGAAATAAGATCAGAAATCAATAGTGTGATTATATAATAAATACAAAACCAAGTTTTTACAAAATATAATATTCTGAATAATAAAGTTTTTTTACCACTTTTTATAGCTCCTCGAAACAGCTTTATCTCAATAATAAAGTTTCATAATTAATGCTTCATCTGTTCCATAGTTACTACAATACTTGTTTTATTTAAATGTCTAAACATTACTGAAACACTTTTAAAATAAAAATAAATATAATATTAATACACTTATAATATTCTTATTTTATTTCACTCAAATTAATTTTATCCCATTATACTAAATTTAAGATCCAATTTGTGTGTTGTAATTATTTTGGGACGGAGGGGTAATTATAACGACAGTAATCGATGATTATAGAACAAATTCACAAACAAAATCAATACAGAAAATAGATCAACAAACCGAAGAAAAAATAAATTAATAACAGATCGGCCTAAACACACATTCAAAAGTGAATGTCTAAATGCATCCCCTGCTAAATTGTGTAAATTGTGTATATTCCAGATCAACAAAAGAATTTAACAATAAAAATAAAAATGATTTTTTTAGCAATCAAGCGACAAAAGCTACGGCGAGAAGAAGAGCAACGGAAGCCGCTGAAAGGCCTGCTTTGTTAAGTACGGCGGCACTCGGAGCAGGTGCTGGAGCATCGGCGGCGACTGATGGAGGCACGGCGACGGACGGGGGAACAGCAACGGACGGAGAGGGAGAATCCGCTGACGGCGGAGGAGAAGGAGGTGATGGCGGCGACAATACGGCTGGCGTCGGGGTAGGAGATGCAGATGACGCCGGAGGAGGGGAGGTCGGGCTCGCAGGGGCGGGGCTAGGTTTTGCTGATGGAGAGCGTCTCGGCGGGTTAATTAGGGCAGCGGGGGACGCCGCCGGAGCGGCGGAAGGCGATTGCGCAACGGCGAGGCCGAAAAGCAATGCCACTACCATCAGGAGTGAGAAACCCTTTGAAACCGCCATAGAAAAAGCTGAGAAAAGTGTGTGAGAGAGAGAAGTTGAGATCTAGAGAGAGAAAATTGTGTTGATTTTTTTTATTGTGGGAGGAATTGGGCATTGAGAGTGAGTATATATAGAAGAGAGTGGACTCAGGGGAGGAGGACTGAGGAGACGTGTGTTTTCTAATCAGACCGTTGGAATGAAACTTCTCTCTGACAGCTAATAAGGCCATGTTTGGTTTCAGGAATTTTGTAGCTATAGATTTGAAATTTAAAATTTATTTTAGATCTCGTTTGCTTTAATGGGACTAAATTAATTAATTGTGGTAAGATTGTAGAATGATATTTTTTATTTTACATTAAAAAATATTTATGTTTAAATTGAAAGATTGTATGCAATACCTATTAAAATATCATAAATGACTTTAAAATTGAATTAAAATAAACACATTAATCCACCATTATAAATTTATTCAATATAAAAATATTGTATTTGAGATAAATGTTGCCCCTTGGATATGTTATTCCCGGTAGATAAAATATATTTTTGTATTTGAGTTGAACATGTATCATGGACCCTCATCCTCATCCAACGAACCAAATAAATCGATTATTTGGATTAGATGTCTATCCTACTCTATCCTGCAAACCAAATGGGGTCTTATAGTAGGTCTCCTATGCACAACAATACTCAAATGTATTTTTTAAACATACTATTTGTTTACACTTTAAATGTTTCAGTAAAATAAATTGCACATTTTAAAAATACATTTGAATGGTATGATGCACCTGATATATATAAAACTTTATCTTAATTCTTTTATTAATTGACAAAGTTTTGTAGGGATGATATTAATTATTTTCACTAAAATAATATTGATGGGCAAATATCTATTATTTTTATTAAATAATATTAATTATTTTTACTAAAAATAATAATTTAGTATAATTGCATCACTAATTTTCAAGAGATCTACTTTTATTAATTGGGTTTTGAAAATCTATAAATCTATATTATAAATTAAAATAAAGCAAAAGGTATACGATTCTCTGTTGAGTTTTTAAGAAAATAAAATTTATATCTTTAGATTCCATTTGGTTCATGGGATAATAATCAAATAAGGTATATGATACATTTTCAATCCGAGTATAAAAATGTGTTCAATTCCCATATTGTGTTCAATTCCTATACTGAGAGATACTCTCTATTCCATATGGAAGGTAAAATTTGTCTCAAATACAATATTACAATGTTGTCTCATATTTGTACTTAAAATGACCAAGTATACCTCATGTAGAAGGTATTTATGACTTTTCAATATGTACTTCATCTAATCCCTCGATTCAAACACAAATATTAATTTTTCAATGCAGGATTAAAAGACGCAATCATACAATCCAAATATATATCTAATTCAAATAATTCAATCCAATCAATTTAGTATTACCCAATTCTACCCAATCTTATCCATTTATATCATAATTAATTAATTCAGTGATGTGAAACAAATGAGCCATAATAAACATAAGATAAAATAATTATTAATTTTATTTTCCAATAATGAAAAATTGAGAACTTCCATAAATAACGAAAAAAAAAAAAAATTGAGTGGGTTTGGACGGTGAAGGTACAAAAACGCGTTCAAAATTGATAAAATCCCGAGTTTTTCCATTATAGGAAAACACGTTAATTATATTGGTATATATTAACACAACCTGATGGAATCCTGTCTAATGCTTTAGAGCTTACTTAGTAGTATATTTATTGCATAATATATTTTTAAAAGGAAAATTAATACGGCCTATTTTTTGGCTAAATATGGAAGAAATCAAGTGAGATTGTGAAATTTGAAATTTTAAAAATAAGAAAATATTTTTAAATTATGAATTTAATTTTTTGAAACAAAATAGTTTTTGTAACTTGAAAAATACAAGAACAAAAGTTATTGAGAAGGTTATCCATAATAGTTAAAGACTCGACTCAATAATAAAGATTTGAAAATAACATAAACGTCATAGCAAAATGATTAAACAAACAATTTAGGGCCAATTTGATAGCATGAATTAGCTCACAATAGTTTTGTTATCTCATTATCTCAGGCGTTTGATAGTAATCTTGAAGGCCCAAGACTAGGCCCAAGCCCGCGGTTAAATATTGTTCTGAGTGGGTGGAGTTGTCTACCCAAATTGGGGAGTGCCACCGTCTTGCGCAAACAGTGACTGTGATTGCTAATGCATAATGTCGAAATTACCCCCGTGGTATATAAAGACAACATCTAGGTCATTCTCTCATTCTAACACGTACGTCGTAATCATCTCCCCCTTTTTGGAGCGGAGATTGTTTCGTCCCACTGTTGAAACTGGTTCATGGTCGTCCGTTCTCATCCGACCGCCGCTTGGATTCATCATCAAGGTGAACTATTTTCGACGCTCTTTTAATCTATTTTGCTTGTCGCAAATTACTAATTAATTCATGTTCTATAGGGTTTTCGACTTACATACTGTGTATTGTATATGTGTCTACACACTACGCAATTCTTGTATATGTATACTAACAATCGACTGTTATTTTGAAAAATGATGCGTGTTTAATATGCAGGGATTTGTCGAGCAAACCCATGACCAATTTGTTTGTTGTTGGAGATGTGCACTTCGAATTGCGAGAAGGTTTTGTCTTCGAATAAATTGTTGGAAGATGAAGTGAAGTTGATTGATGATCTGAGGATGGAGCTGGAGATTAGGGTGAGGGCGATGCAGCTGATTAGGGTGTGGGCTGAGACTGAGGATCTCGATTAATTGCCAGTATTTCGATAGACCGAGGATATAGTGTTTTTGTCGTTCACCTTCCATCTTCCTGTATTCTTTTCAGCGATTAACACGTGTATGAAAGCATTCACAGACATCTCGTCCCAGAGCCTCTCATAGAAACAACGCTCCTGAGGTAGGATACTCTTATATGACATGGTTTGTATTTTTTTATGAGCTGTTGTGATCGGTCAAATATCCTTTTGTCACTTACACGCCAGACGAACACGTGTACCAATAAATTAAATGAGTGTCAGCTCGTCAGACAGGTGTTCGCCAATCCAGCGAGAACCACGACTATCCCCCTGTGCTCGCCAGGGGTTATGCTTCCATGATGAAAAAATTATGCTCGCCTGGTACCTATGATACCTCACCAAAAGAGGCGAGCAGAAAGAGCGACCGAACAAAAATCGAACGAAAGAAAAGAAATGAGGTCAGCTCATCCCTGATAGCGAGCAGAAAGCACAAACCAAGACGCCTGGCCTACGGCCGCGTTCCTCAGACGAACAGGATGGCCATCTAGGAACAAGTGCACAACAGCGAGCACCAAGACCAAGTCACCTGTTAAGCCCGTACCACCTGGACGACAAGTAGAAAACTTCATAAGCAAGCAAAGACAGATGTCGATCAGTGAGGCGTGATAGAAAACGTGGCAACACCACATAAATTCTTGCATGACACGAAATCGCCAGCTCGTGCTAGCCAAGGCAGCACATGCTTGTCAAAGCTCTATAAATAGACCCTCGAAAGTCATAAAGAGGGTTCAAGAAAATTCCAAAAGATAAACATATATAACACCTTATTACCCCACATGTAAAATGGTGTTTGTCACAAGTACATTGTGTTCGACACATCCCCAACTCATAAATAATATAACCCTGACTTGGTACGCCCCCAGAAGTAGTCAACTTTGACGAATTGGGTTATCAATTCCCCTGTTAACATCATACATTACGTTGTGCTCGTTATACACACTTTACATTCGACACATCATCACTTTGTTTGTAGGTTGTCACACACAACGCCACATCATATTTTCCACGTAACACGACTTGCAACAATTGGCGCTAGAAGGAGGGTCCCCAACCCAAACATCAACCCAAAAAAGATTTAGGCAGAAAAAATAAATAGAATGCCCCAATCAAGGAATACTCAGATTGAGAGGTCTGGACAAAGCCGTCCTCATACTCAGGAGAAGTTTCAACCTCAGCCTCAGGAAAATCCGACAGCAGAGACCATCAATCTCGAAGATATCGCCAATGATCCTGCTACCACAACGAAGGCTATCACTTTTTTATTAAGAACCCAGAGAGATAAGGCCGAAAAAGAGTTGGCCAAGATGAGAGCTAGGGACGATGATGATCGACACTCGCATACTCTTGATAGCGAGCAAGTCAAGAAGAGAGCCGCACAAAAACAGGTTAAAAAAGGGGCAGGAAATTTATCAAACGAAGAACAACCACAAGGGTCCAGGCGATCGGCGTTTTGGCTTTTGATCGTTTGAGAGTAGTGGCGAAAGAACAAATTGGCGATCACAGGTGTCAAGATCCTGGAAATGAACATCGGGCGAACACGATGGCCCGTACGGTACCTCATGATCGTCCGCACCAGGAAAGGCCTCGTGATCCTGAAAAATCGATCGAAACTAAGTTATCCATCCACCATCGAGTGGGCAATCTTGGACCAACACGAAAAGGGATACTGTCCCATCATGAGCATGACCTACCAGGTTCTCAAGATGGAACCCAGCCCCGATCAGAATCGGTTAGTTCCACAAAATTTACGGAGATGCAGAAGGCGATAGAAAGCTTGCAGGCCGATCTGGCTATTACTAAAGGACTCCCGCGAGCAGGCACAATCCCGTGTTCACCGCTCGCCCCAGCGATCATGGTGGCTGAAATACAAGAGAAGGTGGTAAAGAATCGACCACCCATCCCCATGTTCGATGCGGAATCTGATTTGCATGTCCACCTTAGCAAATATTCAGACTTTATGATCGCCATGGGCGCTACCGATGTAACCCAGTGCCGGTCTTTTCCCATGACTTTGGGTGACCGAGCACATAGGTGGTTCTCAACATTGGCCGCCATGTCTATCACATCCTTCACACAATTGGGGCAGAAATTTCAATCCTACTTTTCATCCATGTGTGCTCGCCAAGCCCCAAAGTAACGATTAACACATTTTCCCAATTGAAGGGTGAGTCGGACTGGGCATATGTAGAAAGATTTGATAAATGTCTGTATGATGGGGCTCCTGTGGAAGAGGATGCCAAAATCCTCACGGTGGTTAGAGGCTTGACCTTGAATACAGACATGTGGAAGGCCATGCACCAGGACTGACCGAATACATACTCCGAATTCCGCGAGCGGGTGGCCAAGATCATATCTATGCAAGACTTGCTCGCCCAGTCTCGGTTAGGTCAGGAAGGAACGACCAAGAGAGTAGTTGTTAGTAAAAAGTCCGCAAGCGAGGGGGGGTACAAGCCACCGGGTTCCTTCAAGCCTTTCGAAGAAAGGGCAGAAGTACATGCACTTCGCAGTCTTTTAGGCGTCTCCACAAAGACGATATACAGTCAAATCAAGTACCGGGACATGTTAGAGAAGCCACGGAGAATCATAAGAGATAAAAATCGTCTCAGCGCTTCTAAGTTCTGTACATATCACGAATACATCGGACACAATACCGATGAATGTCGTGATCTACTCCGACAACTTTGGAAGTTATACGAAGAGAACCGTCTTACCCAATATCTCAAGAAACTGGCGAACAGAGATGCCCGGGATAAAAAGTCGGGCGACCAAAGGAGAAAGCGTAAGGCGGAGGAGGTATCAGATAGTGACCAAGAAGAATTCTGCAAGAAGTTGGAATTGCCCGAAAAAGGAGCCCCTACCAAGAACAAAGGTCGGGAGGGTCAAGAAATCAACATGATCTGCCCGGATTACGAGCCGATGGGTGGATGGTATCAAGTACCCACCCTATCGAACAGTAGTAAAAAGATGGAAAAGCATACATCAGGTGAATGTAGCGAGCACATCATCTTGCATACCACCATCCCATCAAATCATGTTTTCAGATGACGACCTTGACGACATCATCACCCCACACAACGATTCTCTAACCATTAGTGCCCGACTTCTCGGTTTAAAGGTGCATCGACTCCTGGTAGACACCGGAGCATATGCGAACATTCTGTTCATCAACACTCTGCACCAAATGGAAAAACAAGTCGGGGATCTAAGCATGTATATTGAGCCTTGTGTGTTGGGATAACATATGCCAGGATCTATCAGGATGACCTCATAAACACAAATTTAAATTAACAATTATTACTAGCATGAATTTACCTAAGTGAATTCAAATAATAATCAATCAAACAACAACATGCAAATAAAATTTCACGTAAAAGATCCTAGCATGCGGAATTTCTACGAGTTTACGTAAACGTACCCGTAGGAGAGACGATCTGAGACAGACAGGATCATTTATCTGGATACCCACCAAAAGTCCTTCTCAAGTATTCCCAAGTCCTCGTCCAATAACCTCGGTGGAAGGTTCTCCGATGAACAATTTATAAAACAAGGAAAATAAAAATATTGTTGCACCACCTTTGTGGATTTCTAATATTTCCAACGCATGGAACACTAGTTGGAGATGAAAAATTCATCCCCTATATATAAGAGGAGGGGTGGTCGAAATATTGGGCACTTTTAGGGCTAGGAAAGATCTTTTCTTGATCTCCAAGAAATCTTGAATATATCCAATATATTCTTCTTTCCATGTGTATTTTTCCACAAAATCTCACACCTTTATTTTGGCCTATATTTTCGAAAATTTCAAGAAATAATTTCAAGATTGGAACTTTCTTGAATTTATGAGATATTCTTGTATTCCAAGAATACATAACTTCCATAAAATCTTTCCAAGAAAATCAAGAAAATATTCTTCCCTTTCTTATACCTATTTTTCGAAAAATCCCAATTAAAGAGGCCAAATGGGAGTTTTCTTGAATTTATGGGATAATCTTGTATTCCAAGAATACATTATCTTCTTTCCATAAAATCTTTTCAAGAAAATTCTTCTCCCACTGTTCTTTAATTATTTTTGAAAAATATAGAGGAAATATTGAAACAATAATTTATTTTATTTTAAGCACCTTTTATTTATTGGACTATAATTTGGGCTACTTGAGGGACCTTTAGGAGAATTAAGATGGACCTTCCAATGGACTTCTGAATTCTAATATTGAGCCACAATATAATTCAGTCAATTAATATTAATTAATACCACTATATAATTAATATTGCACTATCCAATCTTAACCCATATTATGGTAATATGACTCCCAATTATTATTTCCCGTGTTTAAGATTATTTAGTCCATTAATTAATTAAGCCACTGAAAAGCTTTATATTAATTAGTATCTTTATCCTTGGAGTAAGAACAACCCAGCTTTATTATCCATACCGGAAAATTAATTCCACTTGCAAGATTTGGTATGAAAAAGGTTCCGGGCCCACCAAGGGGACCAATCAAGCAAGACTTTTGCAAGTACACGATTCTCTATATTAATTTAGCAACTGTCGTGCAATTAATATTATTGGCCAAGATATAGGGTATCGAAGTCGCAATGATTCTCTTCCTATTTATAAGTCAAAGCAATAACTACTAATCACACACAGTCCTTATTAAGTGACAGAGATTAAGAAATCAACAACCACTGAGGTCTAACTCTTCATCCCTTAAGTCAGTGCGAATGAGAGTATCCTCTCTGTAGGTCCACTTCAGCGCATCGAATGCACTAGTGTAATCTCTTGGTCAAGACAAGTCAATCTGAGCCTTACACATCAACTTCTACCAATAGATTGTTCGGATCTATCTAAGTTGTGAAACACGCACTCGTATACAAGGAACTGTTAACATGATCTTCTGTGATCTGGTATCACCACGTTAACTACAATGTAACGCTTGCTACAAACGGTTTGCAATAAATATATATAACATTCAATCATATTTAAAGCAACAGTGATAAATAATTTATTTCAGTAAATAAGTGTTTAATACATAGGTTATACAAAGTAAAAACATACTTTCACGTATAACCCCAACAATCTCCCACTTATACTCAAAGTCTGCTTTTAAGTATACCACAACATGTCTGATGTATTATCTGGTGATATCTAATGTCATCTACATCAACCTAATAACATTTCTCACACTTATACTTAAAGCAGATTGGCAACGCTCTTGACACCTATTCCTTCCACATGTCTCTCGAATATTAACTGAGCCAGACCCTTTGTGAATGGATCAGCTGGGTTGTCTTCTGATGCAATCTTTGCCACCTCTATATCTCCTCTCTTAACGATTTCTCGTATAAGATGGTATTTCCTTTCAATGTGTTTGCTGGCCTTGTGGGCTCTCGGTTCCCTTGAATTTGCAACTGCTCCGGCATTATCACAAAAGATCGTGATTGTGCTGGGCAAATTCGAAACAACGTCCAAGTCCACTAGGAAGTTCTTGAGCCACACCGCTTCTTTCGCTGCTTCACAAGCAGCTACATATTCGACTTCCATGGTAGAATTGGCGATGCATTTCTGCTTAACGCTTCTCCATGTTACAACTCCTCCCCCCAGACAAAACACACTACCCGAGGTAGATTTTCTGGAATCTAGGTCTGATTAGAAATCCGAGTCCGTGTATCCCACTGGAAATAAACGATCTAACTGATAAACCAGCATTCTATCTCGAGTTCTTTTCAGATACTTCAGAATGTTCTTAACAGCAGTCCAATGTTGATTTCCGGGATTACTTTGATATCTTGCTACCATGCCTACAGCGTAGCAGATATCCGGTCTCGTACACAACATTGCATACATGAGACTTCCTACTGCCGACGCATAATGGATACCTCTCATGTCATCTATCTCCCTTTGTGTCTTAGGGCACATATCTTTCGATAGATGGATTCCGTACCTGAAAGGTACAAAACCCTTCTTGGAATCTTGCATGTTGAAACACTTCAAAACGGTATCTATGTATGAAGCTTGCGATAAGCCGATCATTCTTTTCTTTCGATCTCGAGTGATCTTGATCCCTAGAATATGACCGGCTTCCCCTAAGTCCTTCATATCAAACTATTTTGACAGCCATACCCTTACATCTGACAAAACCTTTACATCGTTTCCGATGAGCAGAATATCGTCTACGTATAGTACTAGGAATACCAAGGCAGTTCCGTCACACTTTCTATAAACACAACTCTCGAAATCGTTTTGATGAAACCTATAAGATTTTATTACATGATCAAAACATTGGTTCCAAGCCTGAGATGCTTGCTTAAGTCCATAAATGGACTTCCTCAGCTTGCACACAAGGTGTTCTTGGCCTTTTTCGATGAAACCTTCGGGTTGTTGCATATAGATTTCCTCGTTAAGACTCCCGTTAAGGAAAGCTGTCTTAACATCCATTTGCCAGATCTCAAAATCTAGATGCGCAGCTATTGCCAAGAGAATACGGATGGACTTAAGCATGTCTACAGGCAAAAAGGTTTCTTCATAATCGATACCCTCTTTCTGAGTCTACCCCTTTGCCACAAGCTTAGCCTTAAAGGTTTCCACCTTTTCGTCCGGTCCTCTTTTCCTCTTGTAGACCCACTTGCATCCAATGAGTTTTACCCCATTGGGTGGTTCAACTAGCTCCCACACCTGATTATGATCCATTGAGCCCATCTCGGCTTCCATCGCAGTTTGCCAGGATTTTGAATCCTTATCTTGTAGGACCAGGGGTTTGATTCACTATCCCCGGGGACCAAATCCGAAGATTCTCCTATCCCCATGAATCTCTCAGGTTGTCGAACAACCCTCCCACTACGACGAGGTTCTGATTGTGTTGGTGTGACGCTTGGTATATCTACCTGTACAGTTGGTATATGAGTTTGCCCTCTTATTTCATTTAAGGTAATCTCACTTTTGGGCTTTCGATTGTTCATAAAGTCTTCTTCCAAAAATCTAAAGTGCGTACTTATTACCACATCTTGATCTTCGGGACCATAGAACATACACCCCTTCGTTCCTATGGGATATCCAATAAACAGTCTTAGTTCCGATCATGCATCCAACTTACCGGCTTCCTTGTCTAGCACGTATGCCGGACACCCCCAAATTCTGAGGTGTCTCAGACTGGGCTTGAGCCCGGTCCACAACTCTTTAGGGGTTTTGGGAACCGATTTGGATGGCACCAGATTCAGAACGTAAGTTGTTGTTTCCAAGGCATGACCCCAAAACGACTTGGGTAGATCTGAATAACTCATCATGGATCTGACCATTTCTAAGAGTGTTCTATTTCTTCGTTCTGCAACCCCGTTTTGTTGAGGGGTCCCGGGTGCAGTCAACTGGGAAACAATACCCTCGTCTGATAGATAGTTCAAAAACTCATCGCTAAGGTACTCGCCTCCACGATCAGATCGTAGAAACTTGATACTCTTTTCATGATGGTTCTCCACTTTGGCTTTGAACTCCTTGAATTTATCAAAGGTCTCCGACTTGTGTTTCATGAGGAAAATGTACCCGAAGCTTGAGTAATCATCCGTGAAAGTCACGAAATACTCATAGCCACCTCTAGATTTGGTTGACATTGGACCACACACGTCAGTATGAACGATTTGCAACACTTCTGTGGCTCTATTCCCCTTGGCTCCAAATGCCCTCTTGGTCATCTTACCCTCCAAACATGATTCACAGGTTGGAAGTGGTTCTAACTGTAGGTCCGATAGCGAACCATCTTTCACCAACCTTTGGATCCTATTTAGATTAATATGACCCAGTCTTAGATGCCATAAAAGTGTCTCATTCACATTTTCGGAACGTTTTCTCTTATTGCATGAAACAGTCGATGTGTTATAAGATGCATTTTGTGAGTGGTGTGCACAGTTAATAGTATAGAGATTGTTCCGTAAAATTCCATGATAGATAAACACATCGTTACGGTAAACAGTAACTTTCTTAGAAAAACGAACATAATATCCATCATTAATTAGTTTTGAAACTAAAATAAGGATTTTTGTGAAAAACTGGAACGTAAAAAACATCTCTTAAAACTAAAATCTTCTCTTCAAAAGACAGGTGCACGTCTCCCACTGCTTCAGCTGCTACTTTCGTAGCATCGCCCAGTGTGATGAGGATCTCACTTCCACTAAGTTGCTGGGTTAGTTTGAACCCCTGTAACGTGAAACAAACATGATCAATGGATCCCGTATCCATTACCCACGAATGGGTAGCATACGCCGCTAAACAAGTTTCAACAACTAGTGCGTGAGAATTACCTTTCCTTCCTCTCCTTTTGAGATTGGAACAGGCATTCCTCCAATGTCTTTTTTCACCACAGTTGAAACACTTCCCTTTTGGATTCCTTTTGACACCCAAACATTTAACCGTCTTTTCTCTACCTTTCTTGGCAGTGAGGTTTCCTTGGTTTCCACCATTCATCTTTTCATCAACCTTGCCCTCCGTTGGCCTAGATTTTGAGAAAAAACTTTTGGTCACCAAGGCTTCATCTTCTTGTCCCAGATGTTTCTCTATTGTCTCCAAAGCTTCTTGAAGAGTATCCATAGTGAATATGTGATCGCTCATCACAAAACTACAGTAAAACTCATCAAAACATTTTGGAAGAGTTAGGAACAAGAATCCACTTGAACCTCACTACTATACTTAGCACCGAGATAAGCAAGCTTGTCAAAATAACGCTTGACCTTGAGAACATGATCCCTTACGGGTGTTCCCTCAGTAATTTTTAGCATTGTCACGCCATCACATTTGAACTGATCGATCATTCGGTTCTTTGTTAAAAACATATCTTCGATACTTTGCATAATTTCCGCAGCAGATTCAACACCTTCATGAATGTATCTCAAATCCTCAGACAAAGATGTCAAGATTATATACTTCATAGGTTCATTGGCCTGCTCCCAGTCATTATATAAAGATCTCTCCGCTTCGGTTGATATTTCAGTTGGCTTGTTTGGCTTGGGCATCTCAAGAACCCAATTGTGTTCTTGTGCAGGTAGGACAAAACTCATATTACGTTTCCAAACAACATAGTTATCACCAGTTAATTGATGTTCTTTGAGTGTATATAACAGTGGATTAAAAGGTTACGACATGCTGAACTGAAATAAATAACAATTTGTGTAAGCACAAAATTATCACTCAATTCGATCACATAGTTCATATCAAAATCTCAAAACAATATGAACATGCATCAGCAGAGATCTCAAAACAGTTTAAATAGGTCACGTTGGGTGAACTGTCTATTTAAACTCATTCAAACAGGTTACAAACAAGAATAATTACAAACCTTTAATTCAAAATTAATAGTCGGCTCCCACTTGACCAATATAAAATTGACAGGGACTTCGGAAAAGTATATGCATATCAATTTTATACCTAAGTAATAACCATGATTAAATACAAAATTATTACTTCGCTTTGTACGAGCCTCGTTGGGAGGGTCATCGTCGCCACTAATAATAATTCACAATCATCATTTTGAGAATTTATTCATGAGAAATCCATCTTTTGGCCGTTCCGTTGGGGAAACTTCTCCAAAAGAATTCACAAATAAATAAATCATGGAGGTCAATTTGACGTAATTTTATTATCCGGAATAAAATTTGTCAATAATACATACTTAGTAATTTTCGAAAGTGAGATTTTCTTTTAGACAATTATAAATCATGCAAATACATTTAACAAATAAAATTGCACGAATTTAAAACAAGCATCAAGATTAAATAAATCACGTTGGGCACATATATCCAACTGTCACGGTTTAAATCCAAATCTTGATCTTGAGAAAACGTCCCTTCTTTCGCTTTCATCGTTCGTCTCGAAAAGCTCCCACTGAATCCGCAACAATTCTTTAAAACATCCTCCGTTTTGGGTTAGGATGACTTCCGGAAAAAGAGTAGCTCACGACCCGAGCGAAGTCGCATCTCGCAGCGCACGCCCGTCCCGACGGGCCATCCCGCCCCGTCGCCCGAAGCACATTCAAGACGGGCATTGCCCAAACGCACCGGCGTCCCAAGGTCCCGTGTCCTAAGCCAAAATAGCCCCATACGCAAGATATCCGATCACAAGTTTTTGCTTTTACGCCGTCAGGCTCTTGACCCTCGACGCTGAGTCGGCCTTACACGCCTAGCATGCGTCGCCATGCCCCATCTGCGATTGCCCGGGTGGTGCGCGCGGTCGCTAGGCGTTCCGCCTAGTCCACGTGCTCCACCTTGGCTTGCGTACGTCCGGGCACTCGAACGTCCGTCTTTAATTCATCGTCTCCGTCTTCGTTCACGATCCGGTTACAATTTATTTACGAAAAATAAATAAGCCTAGATCTAGACTAGTCTATTACATTGATCGAATCAAACAAATCCTAATCTACTCGTGGATTTTCTCACGAGGCAAAACGAATTCGAACGAATCGAATTAAAAACCAACAATTTATTTGCATGTAAATAAGCACATTAAAATACCATGACAATTGGATACCTTCAAAACAGATCTAACAGTTCTACTATCCAATTTTAATTTTAATGAACAACAATTTAAATTACAGTTTAAAAGATCGAGTCTTAACCAGGCTCGATACCGCTTGTTGGGATAACATATGCCAGGATCTATCGGGATGACCTCATAAACACAAATTTAAATTAACAATTATTACTAGCATGAATTTACCTAAGTGAATTCAAATAATAATCAATCCAACAACAACATGCAAATAAAATTTCACGTAAAAGATCCTAGCATGCGGAATTTCTACTAGTTTACGTAAACGTACCCGTTGGAGAGACGATCTGAGACAGACATGATCAATTATCTGGATACCCACCAAAAGTCCTTCTCAAGTATTCCCAAGTCCTCGTCCAATAACCCCGGTGGAAGGTTCTGCGATGAACGATTTATAAAACAAGGGAAATAAAAATATTGTTGCACCACCTTTGTGGATTTCTAATATTTCCAACGCATGGAACACTAGTTGGAGATGAAAAATTCATCCCCTATATATAAGAGGAGGGGTGGTAGAAATATTGGGCACTTTTAGGGCTAGGAAATATCTTTTCTTGATCTCCAAGAAATCTTGAATATATCCAATATATTCTTCTTTCCATGTGTATTTTTCCACAAAATCTCACACCTTTATTTTGGCCTAAATTTTTGAAAATTTCAAGAAATAATTTCAAGATTGGAACTTTCTTGAATTTATGAGATATTCTTGTATTCCAAGAATACATATCTTCCATAAAATCTTTCCAAGAAAATATTTATTCCCTTTCTTATACCTATTTTTCGAAAATCCCAATTAGGTCGCCCATTTATTCAGGAATTCATAGTTGCATGTTCGACTTATTTTTATTGTGTTAAATTTCCAACACTAAAAGGGACGGGCAGCGTAAAGGGCGACTAGAAAAAGGCTCGAGATTGTTTGCTATCATGCGTACCAGAGAAACATAATATCGTTGGCATGATGGAACATGTATGGGAAACCGGAGAGTCAAGCCAATAGGTGAACATACCACACCAGGCTAACACACCTTCCCAGGCAAGCACAGAACCCGGGACGACCATACAATCTCCATATCCCATGAATATAAATCTACCCAACGGACAGTCTGATCGCGAGTTACCCGACTTGGAACCTCGAATAGACTTTGATCCTGTGGAGGTTGAAGACGAGCACCGGGGTTCAATTGTAGATCCCCGATGGAAGCAAAAGAAGAGGCAAGCAATGCCTGTTGAACAATTGGAGTCTATTATGGTCGACCCGATCAGATCGGACCTAGAAATTTTCATCGGTTTAGAGCTGCCAAAATCACTCCGAACCGAAATGAACGCATATTTACAAGCGAATTTGGATGTGTTTGCATGGTCACACGAGAACATGGTTGGTATTGATCCTAAACATGCATGTTACTGTCTCAATCTTGACCCAACACAAATCCCAATAATCCAAAAGCGAAGAAAATTCAGCCCGGAGAAGCATGCAGCTTTGGACGTTGAAATTAAAAAGTTGCTCCACAATAAGCTAATTCGGGAGGTTGAGTACCCTAAATGGCTCGCCAGTCCAGTGCTCGTCCGAAAACCAAATGGTACTTGGAGATTATGCATAGATTTTACCGATCTGAACAAAGCATGCCCAAAAGACAACTTCCCGATGCTGCACATCGATTATTTGGTCAACAGTACGGCAGGGCACGAGCTCGTGACATTCATGGATGCGTTTGCTGGGTATCATCAGATCCCAATGCATCCTGACGTTCAGAAGAATACAACTTTCTACAATGAGAAGAATATGTATTGCTGGAAGTGCATGCCATTCGGGTTAAAGAATGTCGGAGCAACATATCAAAGGTTGGTGAACAAAATGTTCGACGAATACATTGGGCGAACAATCTAGGTGTACATTAACGATATTGTGGTTAAAAGTGAACACAAAGAAGATCACCTCGGCCACTTAGCACAGGCGTTTGATATCCTCCGGGCATACAACATGAAGTTAAACCCGAAAAAATGTAGTTTTGGGGTTCATTCAGGAAAGTTTTTGGGGCACATGGTCAGTCAGAGAGGGATCGAAGCCAACCCCTTGAAAATTCAAGCCATGCTTGATATGCAAGCACCCAGAAATGTGAAAGAAGTTCAGAAGCTAACAGGACGTTTGGCTTTGGTAAACCGGTTCATATCTCGAACCGGAGATAAATGTAAGCCTTTCTTCGATGCACTAAAGAAGGGGAAGTTTTTGTGGACAGAACACTGCCAAAGTGCATTTGAATCACTAAATCATTACCTAGCGGACACTCAAACACTATCCAAGCCTGTCCCGGGCGAGCAGCTTTATCTGTACCTCGCTGCCTCAGAGCACGCAATTAGCGATGTGCTCGTCCGAGCAGAGGGTACTACACACTTGCCCATTTACTATGTAACCAAGTACTCAAGGAAGCCGAGCTTCGATACCCTCCGCTAGAGAAACTTGCGTATGCTCTCATTATGAGCGTCAGCAAACTGCGACCGTACTTTTTCGACCATTCAGTCGAGGTGCTTACCAGCTTCCCATTGCGTCAAGTTCTCTACTGACCAGACACACCGGGTAGGTTGCTCAAATGGGCGGTGGAGTTGGGTCAATTTGGCATTACGTTCGCCCCACGAACAACAATCAAGGGTCAGGTTATGGCCAATTTTATGGTCAAATTGACATACCCGCAATCGCCCGAAAGAGGAGTCGATCAACCATGGCACATGTATGTAGACGGTTTATCAACAAGCACACGAGCCGGAGCGGGCGTGGTTCTCATCAGCCCGACCTGATAAACCTTTACGACGGCCATCCGATTTGATTTCCCGACTACAAATAACGAAGCTGAATATAAAGCTTTAATCGATGGTCTACACATGGCTATGGCGATAGGAATTCAGAAGCTGATGATCTATAACGACTCTCAGATAATTGTATACCAAGTGTTAGGCGAATATGAAGCTCGGGGCGAGCAAATGGTGTGATACCAGCAACTAGCAAAGGAACTGCTTGAGCAGTTTGAACAAGTATATATCGAACAACTCCCTCGTTTAGACAACTCATTACTGATGCTTTAGCACGATTGGCGACAGCAGAAGGGGTGACTAACACAACAGACATTGTGGTCGTCACGACCTGCTCGCCTTTGGTTCCGAGGGTTGTGTTGTGGCATGAAATAATCCGACCCGGCGAGGCGACTCTCCATTATGTTTCTATCAGTTGGGGTGACTTCACTTGAGCTAAGGAAACTGCAGAGCGACTTGGAAATGTATGAAAGTTGCTGGGCGACTTTGAGAAGTCTGCAGGTCGGAAGTGACTTCAACCCGAAGTCTACGAAGAGATAAACATGGGAAAGATATGGGCAGTTAATGGCGCGGATATCGCGAGGCATAAGCAAGGCAAGTGTATCCGGGCACGGAAATCACAGATTGACTAAGGAAACCCTAGCACCAGCGGCTGGAGCCTCAGCAAGCCCGTGAAGGAAGCCCATGAAGATCTGTGACCTAAATTCTTGTCTATAAATACAACATGTACTATTCATTGTAAAGAGAGTAATCTTAGAATTCTAAGCAGAAAAAAGATAATAAAATATTCCTGGCTTGGGCACCCCCAGACGTAGTCTTATTCAAAAGACGAACTGGGTAACCAAATTCGAGTATTATTTACAATTGCAGTTCATTATTTATTTGATTCGATCCATTACTTGTGTGTTGCCCTAGACGTAAATTCTAGGTTACAACATTTAGCACCGTCTGTGGGAACTTTTTCCTGAAGAATTACATCAATTCCGGGGAAAACCCATTTTTCCGATCAAACAATGGCGATCAACCAAGGTAACCCTACTGGACGTGAAACGGACGCCCATGATGGGGACGAAGCCTCTCTGAGCTCGCAGCGCACTCGCCCATCGGCTCCGGTGATCACTCCGGACTGGTGGAATCTGGTCCAAACACCAGAGGACGCAAAGGCCGTAATGGCTGTCCTCAACAAGAAACGCCTCCCCTTCGACGATGAAGAAGAACAACCCCCGGTCAAAAAGGTCGCCCAGGGTGCCAAAATTTCAAAGAATAAGGGCGCCCTGGCCAGAAAGGGACATTTGATGGGCCAACTGGCCTATGACCCAGTGAAGCATGGTATGGTCCGAAATCGTCGACTTCTGGAGAGACCGGCGGGGTCAAACAATGTGTTCAACCGACTGGGGGACCTAGGGGTTCAAAAAGTCCCGATGGTCGCCAAGGATGAGGCGCAATCTCAGCTTCGACATGCTGATCAGGTGGAGCGCAACCTCGTGCTGGCTCTGAACCTGCACCACGACGAATTGCCGAGGGGATCAGCCGCCCACCGTGGCGATCCTCCAGTGATGGGTGTAACAGGGGATCATCGCGATGCTCATGTCACGGCACTGACCCGGACAGTCCAGTGACTTCTCGAACGAGTAGAGAATCAAAATGGGCCAACGGGAACAGATCATATCCTCACCATCCCGGACTCTCCACTCGGGGCCATGGTTACTCTGGCGCCTACCCAGAGAAAGATCAACATAGCGACATTAGATCGCTATAGTGGAAACACAGACCCAAGAGTCCATGTGGCGAAGTACAATTCCTATATGGCCTCCATGGGCGCATCCGATGCAACTAAGTGTCGGCTCTTTTCTTTGACTTTGAGCGACCAAGCTCATCAGTGGTTTACCTCGCTACCACCATTCTCAGTGGACACTTTTGAACAGCTCGCCAGGCTGTTCTTGACCCACTTCACGACTTTGGCACCCCGACCTACGACCAGGCAGAGTTTAATGAACACTCAGCAGGGTGATACAGAGTCCGATCAATCTTATATTGAGAGGATCGACAAACTCATTCTCGAAGGAGATCCCATAGGGGATGAGGCAAAACTGCTGGGGGCCGTCTTCGGCCTCAGGAAGGGACTAAGCTTTGGCGGCGCATGATCGCCAAATATCCGACTAGCTATGCCGACTTCTGGAGGCGAGCTAGCGACTTGATCCACACTTACGAGCTGCTGAAATATCGACTCTCCGATAATAAGGAAGCCGCAGATCCTAAGAAAAGCTTCAAGAAAGCTAGGGGCAATACAAGGCACCCGACAGCTTCAAACCCTTCGAAGAGAACATCCCAGTCAATCTAATAGAAGCATTGGGCATGACTCCCGAACATGTTTACAATCAGATCAGAGAGCGGGAATTACTTCTCCCGCCTCGCCCCATCAAGAACAAAGGCAAATTAAACCCCAACAAGTTCTGCCATTTCCATGAACAGGTAGGCCACTATACAAGAGAGTGCAAAGACCTACTCTCCCAACTCTGGAGGTTGTACGAAGATTTCTGCTGGACGAGTTTGTCAAGCGACCTCAGAGGGACCATGCTCGCGCTCAAAGAGGTCGCCAACAAGCAAATCATCCCCGACAGGGGGATCCCGCCCCCAGAAACGCCGACCAGGGAATAGGGCAGGGGGAGCGACCTATCCCGCCCATGCCCGAGAACGCGGGAGGTCGCGTTATACATACCCTCTCCCCACTTGGGACAGTTGGAGGACTCTCTTTGACTTTCTCTTCCAAACAACGAATGAAGGCCGAAGTGAGGAAGATAGAGAATGCCAGAAAGATGGTGTTGTCGGTCCTCACGGTGGGGGAATAATCTAGTAAAATTGAGTTTGGCGAAAGGGATAAAGCTGGAATAGTATACCCAAACGTTGACCCGTGGGTGATCAAGGCTAATATCATGGGAACTACTGTGTGCCGGATGCTAGTAGATGTTGGGGTTATACTGGAAAGTATGCTTTTACTTTGTATAACCAAACTGAATTTCTGTCTTATTTACCGAAATAAATTATTTATCACAGATGCTTTAAATATCATTGAATGTTACATATATTTACTGCATAATTGTTCAATAAACAGTACGTGTTACATTGTAGTTAATTTAGTGATACCAGATCACAGAAGATTAAATTAACGGTCCCTTGTAACTAAAAGTACGCTATTCACGACCTAGATGGAAATGAACAATTCATCGTGAAAGGTTGAAGTGTAAGGCTCAGATTGGCTTGTCTTGACCAAGAGATTACACTAGTGCATGATTGATGCACTGAATAGGACCTATAGGAGGATAAATTTTTCGGCACTGAATTAGGAAGAATTAGACCTCAGTGGTTCGTTATTTCTTAATCTTCATCCCTAGGATCGTATGTGGTTAGTAATTATTGCTTTGACTTATGACGGGTAGAGAATCAATGAGATTCAATACTTTATATCTTGGGCAATAATATTGGTCACATGCGATTGCTAAGATTTAATACGAAGAATCGTGTGCAAGTACGCTTGTTCGATTTGCCCCCTTGGGAGGTTCATAAGATTTATCATTCCAAATCTTGCAAGTGGAATTAGTTTCCGGTATGGATAATAATGTTGAACCGTTCCTTGACCAATGTTGTAATATAAATTTCACGTCTATGCCACAAACAAATAATTTATGAATTATGAACGAATAATGAATGAAAAATACAAAGCACGAACGAATTTGTTGACCCAGTTCGTCCGAAGGACTACGTCTGGGGGTATACCAAGCCAGGATCATTTTACTATGATTTTTCGTGTATCTTTCGTCCCTTTTTTTGTGTGGACTTCTTCCTCTTTATATAGAGTTTACAATATACAAATGAACATTAATGGGCCTCTTAATGGGCCTTTGAACATGGGCTCGTGAAGCCAATCTAGTCTAAGAGCATGAAAGTAATGTCGGATTATCTCTTTGTACCGGGCTTGTCGACTTTGCTTGTGGAGCGACCTCAGGGGAGGTCGCCCTCTCAGGCAGCCTTCATTCTTCTCTCTTCGACCTTGCCTATGTACCGTCCTCGGGGGAGGTCGCTCGTTAAGGTGAGACTGATCTTCATTGCTCGTCGCCAGGTCGCCCTTTGAGGGCTGATCTCGACATCTCGTACTCTTCAGCTGAGCTCGGTTCCAGCCTCCACGTTATCACCATTTGCCACGTCATCATCATTTGCCACGTGGCTGCTGGCCGATTATTATGGCTACAACAACCAAGGACAAAAGATATTAATTAAAAAGAAAGCTGTTTCAGTGGCTTGAATTAATTAATGGGCTGGATAATCTTAAACACCGGAAATAATGACCGGGAGCTATATTTGTTGGGGTTATACTGGAAAGTATGCTTTTACTTTGTATAACCAAACTGAATTTTCTGTCTTATTTACTGAAATAAATTATTTATCACTGATGTTTTAAATATCATTGAATGTTACATATATTTACTGCATAATTGTTCAATAAAAAATACGTGTTACATTGTAGTTAATTTAGTGATACCAAATCACAGAAGATTAAATTAACAGTCCCTTGTAACTAAAAGTACGCTGTTCACGACCTAGATGGAAATGAACAATCCATCGTGAAAGGTTGAAGTGTAAGGCTCAGATTGGCTTGTCTTGACCAAGAGATTGCACTAGTGCATGGTGATGCAATCTTGAACAGGACCTCTGAGGGAAGATAAATTCTTCAAAGACCTTGAACCGGGAAGAATTAGACCTCGGTGGGTTCGTTATTTTTTAATCTTAAATCCCTTAAATAGGATCGTGTGTGGTTAGTAATTATTGCTTTGACTTATGACGGGTAGAGAATCAATGAGATTCAATACTTTATATCTTGGGCAATATTACTGGTCACATGCGATTGCTAAGATTTAATACGAACAATCATGTGCGAGTACGCTCGTTTGATTTGCCCCCTGGGAGGTTCATAAGATTTATCATATCAAATCTTGCAAGTGAAATTTGTTTCCTGTATGGATAATAATGTTGAACCGTTCCTTGACCAATGACAAAAGATATTAATTAATGGAAAGCTATTTCAGTGGCTTGAATTAATTAATGGGCTAGATAATCTTAAACACGGGAAATAATAACCGGGAGCCATATTAACAATAATATGGGTTAAGATGGATAGTGCAATATTAATTATGCAGTGGGATTAATTAATATTTATGGGCTTGAATAATATTGTGGCTCAATATTGGAAATTCAAGATCCATTAGAAGGTCCAATCTTAATTCTCCTAAAAGGCCCTCAAGTAGCCCAAATATAATGTTCAATAACTGAAAAGGGTGTTTAAAATAAAATAAATTATTGTTGCCTAATTTTCCTTTTTTTTTTCGAAAATGATAAATAAAAGAGGGAGAAAGATTTTCTTTGAATTTTGTTATGGAATGAGAATAAGTATTCTTGGAATACAAGTTTATCTCATTAAATTCAAGAAATCTCCCACTTGGTTATTCATAATGAGATTTTCGAAATTTTCAAAGAATTAAGGGAAAGAAAGATTTTCTTGATTTTCTTGAAAAGATATTATGGAAGATATGTATTTTTGGAATACAAGAATATCTCATAAATTCAAGAAGATCCAAATCTTGGATTCCATCATCCTTATTTTTTTCGAAAATAACCATAATATTAGGAGGTGGAATTTTGTGAAATATTTAATTATGGAGAAAAGAATATATGAGATATATTCAAGATTTCTTAGAGATCAAGAAAAGATTTTTCCATCTTATTTTTTCACCCAAAATTTTGACCACCTCCTTCCCTATAAATAGGGGATGAGTGTTTCATCCTCAGTGCAATTCCATGTGTTGGAAAAATTAGAATACACAAGGGTGGTGCAACATAATTTTATTTTTCATTTTGTTAAATTGTTCGCGAGTTCCTACCACCGGATTGTTGAACAAGGATAAAGGGAATACTTGAGAAGGTCTTTTGGTGTGTTCGATTGAACGGGATTAATCTTCTCAGCGGTTGTCACTCCAAGATGTTAGTTCACGTAAACCCGTAGTAATTCAGCATGCGTAGGTTTTATGTGAACTGTTTATATGCGTGATTGGTTGTTGAATTATTATTTGAATTAATATAGGATTAATTCATGATAGTAATAATTGTTAGAATTAAATTTGTATTTAAATATTCATCCCGAATAGATCCGGGCAATTAATTCCCCAATAATATTAATAGTAATATGGGTTAAGATGGATGGTGCAATATTAATTATGTAGTGGAATTAATTAATATTTATGGACTTGAATAATATTGTGGGTCAATATTAGATATTCAAAGTCCATTAGAATGTCCAATCTTAATTCTCCTAAAGGCCTCTCAAGTAGCCCAAACATAATGTCCAATAACTGAAAAAGGTGTTTAAAATAAAATAAATTATTGTTGCCTAATTTTTTCCTAATTTTTCGAAATTAATAAATAAAAGAGGGAGAAAAATTTTCTTTGAATTTTGTTATGGAATGAGGATAAGTATTCTTGGAATACAAGTTGATCTCATTAAATTCAAGAAATCTCCCACTTGATTATTTGTTAAGGAAGTTTCGAAATTTTTGAGGAGAGGAAAGATTTTCTTGATTTTCTTGGAAAGATATTATGGAAGATATGTATTCTTGGAATATAAGAATATCTCATAAATTTAAGAAGATCAAAATCTTGGATTCCTTTATCCTTAAATTTTCGAAAATCACCATAATATTAGGAGGTGGGATTTTTGTGAAATATTTAATTATGGGGAAAAGAATATATGAGATATATTCAAGATTTCTTGGAGATCAAGAAAAAGATTTTCCCATCTTATTTTCACCCTAAAATTTCGACCACCCCTATATCTATAAATAGGGGATGAATGTTTCATCCCAAGTGCAATTCCATGTGTTGGAAAAATTAAAAATCCACAAAGGTGGTGCAACATAATTTTATTCTTCCTTTTATTAAATTGTTCGCGAGTTCCTACCACCGGATTGTTGAACAAGGATAAGGGAATACTTGAGAAGGTCTTTTAATGTGTTCGTGTGAACGGGATCCATCTTCTCAACGGTTGTCACTCCGAGGAGTTAGTTCACGTAAACCCGTTGTAATTCCGCATGCGTAGGATTTATGTGAATTGTTTATATGCATGATTTGTTGTTGAATTATTATTTGAATTAATATAGGATTAATTCATGCCAGTAATAATTGTTAGAATTAAATTTGTATTTAAATATTCATCCCGAATAGATCCAGGCAATTAATTCCCCAATAGTAGATGGGGGAGCTTTCTACAACATCCTCTTCAAAAAGACCTTAGATCAGCTCGGGGACTATGATGCATACATCACCTCCTGCGACCACGTCGTGAAAGGCTTTGGGGATGCAACTGTGAAGCCGTCTGGAATGATCCGTCTGGCTGTTGAGTTGGTTTCTACTTTAGATGATGAGATTAGGGCCACTAGGCTGTTAGATTTCTAGTTGTCGACCTCCCAAGTTCCTATAATGGCTTTCTTGGGAGGCCGTTTGAGCATGAATTCGAGGCTGCGTCCTCAACTTACTATTTTTTTGTGAAGTTCCCCACCAAGAGTGGGCTGGTCGGCACCGTTAAAGGTGATCAAGTTGATGCAAGGGGTTGTTTGATTTATTCTTCGTCTTTTTTCAATTCAGCATCAATATCTAGTAAACAAATACTTGTAATAGATAGTGAAAAACAATGTGAAGAATTGAATGACAAAAGAGCGAGTAAGAAAAGAAGTCACAACGACCTCGACCCAAGAATGGGGCCGGAACCTGAAGAGTTTCTAATCGAAGCCGAGATTGATGACCTCCTTCAAGACGGCTCAAGGGCCACCCCGGGGGAAGAACTCGAGAAAGTCAAGGTAGATCCTGCTCGGCCAGATCTAGATGTCATCATAGGCTCCAAGATACCGGACGACCTGAAGGGAAAAGTCAACGACTTTCTCAAAAAGAACTTGGACGTATTCGCATGGTCACACAAAGACATGGTAGGGATCGATCCAGAAGTCACACGCCATCAATTGCACATCGACCAAGCTCGGAGGCCGATAGCCCAAAAGAGGCGGAAATTCGGCCCGAAAAAATATGCGGCACTTGCCGAAGAAGTGAAGAAGTTGCTTGACAACGACCTGATTATGCAGGTCGACCATCCACAATGGGTGGCCAATGCGGTGTTGGTGAAAAAATCAAACGGAACCTGGCGACTTTGCATTGATTTTACTGACCTCAATGAGGCTCGTTCGAAAGATTTCTTTCCCATGCCTCACATCGACCACCTAATAGACAACACGGTTGGGCATGAGATGATGTCATTTATGGACGCCTTTGCAGGCTATCATCAGATAGCCATGTATGAACCTGATCGACAACATACCTCATTCCGGACGGAGAAGAACCTCTATTGTTGGAAGAGAATGTCCTTTGACCTAAAAAATGCAAGGGCGACATATCAAAGGTTGGTCAACCACATCTTTGCCGATCAAATCGGCAAGTCGGTAGAAGTCTACGTCGATGATATAATCGTCAAAAGCTTGAAGAGGGAAGACCACCTTGCGCACCTGGCACAGACTTTCGACATCCTAAGGAAGTTAATATGAGGCTCAACCCTAAAAAATGCAATTTTGGGGTTGAGTCCGGGAAATTCCTGGGGCACTTGGTCAGCAAGCGGGGAATAGAGGCAAATCCAGCAAAGGTCAAGGCCATACTGGATATGGGGGAAACTCGAAATGTGAAAGAGGTACAAAAGCTCACGGGTTGCCTAGCCTCCTTGAACAGGTTCATCTCCTGAATAGGGGACAAATGGAAGCCAATGTTCGACACGATCCGAAAGAAATCAAAGTTCGAATGGACACCCGAAAGCCAGGAAGCTCTCGAGAAGATAAAAGTTTATCTGGCATAAGTGAGCATTCTATCCAAACCTGTCCCGGGAGAGAAACTTTTCCTATATCTCGCGGCTTCAGAAGCCGCTCTAAGTGCAGTACTCGTCCAGGAAGAGGGCCAGAATTATTTCCCCATCTACTTCATCAGTCAAACGTTGAACGAGACCGAGCAGCGTTATCCATTATTAGAAAAGTTGGCATATGCACTAGTCATGAGCGTAAGGAAGTTGAGGCCATACTTTTTCGACCATCAAGTCAAAGTTCTCACCTTCCTGCCTCTAAGGAATGTGCTTCACCGACCTGATACGACGGGTCAATACCTCAAGTGGGCTATCGAGTCGGGCAGTATGGAGTGATATACGTACCCCGGCCTGCCATCAAAGCTCAGGCACTAGCCGATTTCATCTTCGAGCTCACCTTTCCTTCGGAGGCCGGGTGCCCAAACAGCCCGCCGTGGGAGTTATTTGTGGACAGGTCAGCAACCTCCTACAAGTCGGGGGCCGACTTGGTTCTGATAAGTCCAGAGGGCATTTCTTTCCAAAATGCCATTACCTTCGACTTCCCCGCAATAAATAATGAGGCCGAATATGAGGCACTCATCAGCGGCCTAGAGATGTCGACGACCATCGGCGTCAAACGACTGCAAGTTCATATGGACTAACAGCTTGTAGCTTGCCAAGTTTTGGGGGAATACGAGGCACGGGATGACAGGATGGCAGCTTACCAATAGATCGTAAAAATATTGTGTCAAAAATTCGAACAGGTACATGTCAAACTAATCCCGAGAGAGCAGAACTCGTGAGCCGACGCCTTAGCACTGCTAGTGACTTTCGAAGGATCACCTGAAATGAAGGATGTCACCATCACGACACTTTCCTACCCATCCACCACACACATGAGAGTCACAACTTTAGAAACCCCGACATCAAACTAGATGACACCTATCATTGAATACTTGACTAGAGGCATCCTGCCAACTGATCGGGTTCAAGCCCGGCAGCTACAACTGCGAGCCACGCGGTACACGATGCTCAATGATGAATTATACAAACGAGGCTTCACCACACCCCTACTTCGATCTATCACACCAGAACAAGGGCAAGTTGTCCTACGCGAAATACACGAAGGGGTATGCGGAAACCACACCGGGGGAGAATCGCTGGCCCACAAGACCGCAAGGCAAGGATATTTTTGGCCAACTCTAAGGGCCGATGCTATCATCTTCGCCCGCAAGTGTCATAGATGCCAAATCTATGCCCCTTCCATCAAAGCCGCCCAGAGGAACTTACAAGCATCCTCAGTCCTTGGCCATTTGCAAAGTGGGGGATAGACATCATTGGGCCGCTCCCAATAGCTCCAGGCTCGATCAAATACGCCCTGATAGCGGTAGATTACTTCACAAAATGGGCCGAGGCTGAGGCATTGGCAACTATAGATCAAGATCACGTCATCAAATTCATATGGCGGAACATCATCTGTAGATTCGGATTGCCGCAGGCGATCATATCTGATAATGGAAAACAGTTTGACGGCCTCAAAATAGACACTTTTTTCAAAAGTGGAAGATCACGAAGCTCTTCTTAACTCCGTACCATCCCCAATTGAACGGTCAGGTCGAAGCCGTGAACAAAATCATCAAGCACACACTCAAGACCAAGATTGAGAGAGGAAAAGGAAAATGGACGAGCGAGCTCCCGGATGTGCTATGGGCATATACGACGACCTGCAGAAATTCAACAGGACAAACTCCTTACTCACTGGCTTTCAGAACCGAGGCAGTCATACCTGCAGAAGTCAATTTTTCGAATCTCCGCACAAGCCAGATTGCTTTCAACCACAACGACGAGGCCCTGGCCAGAAACCTAGACCTACTCGAAGAGAAACGCTTAGAGGCCAACATGAAAAATGCAAGATACAAACAAAGGTCAGAGAGATACTATAATTCTAAATTACGGCTTTGACAGTTCAAGGAAGGAGACCTGGTGCTGAAAAAAAAATTTGGGGAATCAAAGGGTGCCCTCGGTCCGAACTGGGAGGGGCCGTTCAAAGTCTCAAAGGTTCTATCGAATGGAGCATACGAGCTCGAAAGACCAGAAGGTACCAAGGCGTAGTATCCATGGAATGCGACTCACTTGCGGAGATATTATCAGTAGGTTCGCATCTATGTATACAAATTGTACCGATCAAATAACAATGATAGTTTTTCTCTTCAAAATTCCTGTGTAAAAGCCGAGGGGAATACGTATAAAAATATATGAATCACCCGAGGCGCGACTTTCGACATATTGGAGGTGAAATCACAACCCAACGAGGTGTGATTACCCGCGACTTTATAAGACGACTAAAGCAATATTCGACATCAAGTCGCGTAAACAATAAGACAAAGATTAAAGCAAATTCAAGGTCGCATAAGGAAATCAAGTCGGCACAATATAGGGAGGAAAAAGAAAAAACTTCCATTGATAAACAAAGGCCCGAAGGCCGGTACAAAAAGAGTAAAGAAAAATTACATCATTTTCAACAAGCAAATTTCTTCATCAAGGCCCGACCGAGCTGGCATTCGGTCCCTTAGAGGCCTCCCCTCCCACGACTTCCGGCGGAGGACGGATTGTTCCAAAAGGGGCCTCGGGAGTTGGATCATCGGAACCCGGCGATGCCTCCTCAAGATCTAGAGTGGGGTGCACAATCCGGCTCGGGTTGGTAAAAAAGGAGAGGTCGATTCCCATGTCTTCCAGGTCCTTGATTTCCAAGATGACGCCAGGGGCCGGAGGGTTGTCGCGAACATAGTCAGATAGCTCAGCGACAAGCCCGCTGAGGTCGTCGGTGGGGTTCACCTTATGGCAGATCCGGATGGCACCTGCAAACGATATCACGTAGGCAAAATTGGCATTCAGCTCCTCGACTGCCTATAAATGCGCCTCCTTGGCGACCAGCTCCCCCTCTGCCTCAGCCAGCTCTTTCTTTGCCTCGACCAGCTCCTTCTCTGCCTCAACCAGCTTACCCTCGACCCGAGCCACGCTCGTCTTCTCAGTCGTGAGCTCGCCCTCAACCTCCGCCATGCGACCTTCAAGAGTCGAGATTCTCTAAAGATGCTCGTAGATGGACTTCTCCATCTCCTTGGGTCTCGGCAGTAAAAAGGATTGACTTGGCCTGGTCGGCAACCTTGGCCCGCGTCTTCCTCAAGTTCTCGAGCTCCGTCTCCAGTTGGGCACTGGATTTCTCTAAGAAGAAGGCCGCCTTCTGGGAGTAGACGAGGGTTGAATACAGATTGCCCGTCACTTTCTGACGGTGGGCATTGGCATGGGCGTCCACCCCTGAGGCAGATTCTACAGGCCTCGAGAAAGATATTCGGGCCAATTCTCAGGAACCCCAGCCGGAACAAGTTGGGGCGACCTCAGAAAGCTCAACACCTCCGGGGAAAATTTATTTAGTGTGAACTCAGGACTGCAAAAATTAGCAAGTCGCCAGTAAAAAAAAACTTACTCGTTCACCCGATCCGTATCCCAGCCCAGCCAAGAGTCATATCAGGATGGCAACCTCCCTCGGGAGCGGGAGCAGGCTGTGAGGTCTGGCGTAGGGGTGACTTTCCAAGCCCCCTGTTTATTTCCGACTGATATGTGCCTATCTCCTCCCTCACCTTCTTCCGAGCAGGCTCAGAAGCCGGCGGAGTCGGCCCCGTGGATTTCCTTTTTCCCTTGTCGGCGGCAGAGGGACTGGAAGGGGTTGAGCTTGGAGGAGCGGCATCAGAGGTCGCCGCGTGCCTCATCTGGCCAAGTATCGATTTCTTGCGAGCATACATCACGGAGGCAGGTGGTTGACGTCGGTAAATTGGGATAGTAGGAACTGCATGCAGGGAAATCTGGTCATACAAGTCTCGTGTAAAACTTCTAAGTAGTGACAATTACAAATTACTTACAAGGAATCTTGAGATGACGTGGATATGTGTACAAGCCGGCCTTGAGATGGTCGAGCTCAAAGTTCAAGGCGTTGACATCCCGGCAGCTCGGAGGGGTATCGCGAACTAGGTTGAAGGCCTCCAAGAAGTCCCAATACAGATCGGATTTCTAAGGAGTGAACACTGCAAAAGAAAAAGAGAATTAGATCAGTACGACCTCGGAACCAAAAGCATAATATTTACCATGTTCTACTCGATTTGCATATTCGGTCGGGACGTGTATAGGCAGAGTGCTTGCAGGATCCACAGACTCCCACGTCCCCCCGATGAACCTCCACTTGTTATGCCAGCCCTCGACCTTGTTGGGGATCCCACTCACGAGCTCCCGGCCCTTCTGAAGTCGCACGACATTATAGCCACCTGCTTGGGCAATGGGCATCATCACATAAGATAATTCACTGGGATTTGGCAACCGGTATAGCCCGGCCTATCCCAGCACCGTCATGGTAGAGAGAATATAGCTCCAACCATTCTGAGTGATCTGCGTAAGGCTTTGGTTCCAGGCCACGAGCATATGAGAAATGGCCGAATGCAACGGGAATCGAATTCCGGCCTCCATGGTATGCTCGTTCACCGTAATCATCCCGGGCGATGGCTGGTCGGCACTTTCGTCAGAGGTTTCTCCATAGAAATGCACGTCCCGGGGCACCTTGTATAGGTGACGAAGGGAACGCACATATCGATCAGACAAAACCGACCTATATTTCTCGTGGGATGCCACGAAGTCCGACTTGACCGACTTTCGGTAGTTGCGTTCAGGTCGCTTGTATGGAGCTCGAAGTTGGTAGGAATTATAATCGAAGACCCGCTCAAAGGCTCCATAATTTTGGGTCGAGTCAGAGGGACCCGCTTTCGCCATCCTCTCCTACGCAGCAGCGCGAAGAGGGCTGAGATTTAGTGCGGGAAGATGAGTAATTTCCTTCAACTCTGCCAGAAATTGCTCGTCGTCGTTACCTCCATCATCCCGATTGGTGCCTGAGGCACCAATAGACGGGGATACCCCCACATTGGGGGCAGCAGAGCCACGACCTTGGCGACGACGGAGGTAGGCTATAGCCACGTCATCGTCATCTGAAGATGACGAAACCAGGAAGCGGGGTGGCGCGGGGGTGGATGGTGGATTGGAAGCCATAAGAAGATTAGAGAGATGGTGAATGTATTACCTAGTTCAGCTTCGATCGGAAATTCGGAAGTTCGCCGGAAACTCTAAAGCTTAGATTCGGGAAAGGTTCAGCTGAGTAAAGGTTGAGGGTAAAGGGTTTATGCCTAAAACCCTCACCCTTTTTATAGAAGAAGAGGGGGGTCGAAATGTAATATGAGTATAATTAAGACCCCTCTCGAAGGAAGCAAAGTCGCATAAGTCGCGCGTAGTCGACACCGCGAACATCGATTGGGGAGACTCGCGGTGCATGATGTCACCTATCGGCTATGCCATCATGATGGATCCGTCAGGTCTCACGCCGATTCAAGGAACCGAGGTGACGATTCACCTCCTCGAGGAGGATCATCCACTTTAGGAACAATTCCCAAGGTCGACTTGCCACAGGTCGACAAAATAACAGGTCAAGTCAAGACCCCGATGCGAGTACGCGACCTCAACTTGAGGGGCAATTGTTGTGGCATGAAATAATTCGACCTAGCGAGGCGACTCTCCATTATGTTTCTATCAGTTGGGGCGACTTCACTTGAGCTAAGGAAGCCGCAGAGCGACTTGGAAATGTATGAAAGTCGCTAGGCGACTTTGAGAAGTCTGCAGGGGTGAAGCGACTTCAACTCGAAGTCTACGAAGAGATAAACATGGGAAATATATGGGCAGTTAATGGCGCGGATATCGCGGGGCATAAGCAAGGCAAGTGTATCCGAGCGGAAATCGCGGATTGACTAAGGAAACCCTACCACTGGTGGCTGGAGCCTCAGCAAGCCCGCGAAGGAAGCCCATGAAGATCTGTGACCTAAATTCTTATCTATAAATACAACATGTACAATTCATTGTAAAGAGAACAATCTTAGAATTCTAGGCAGAAAAAAGATAATAAAATATTCCTGGCTTGGGCGCCTCCAGAAGTATTCTTATTCAAAAGACGAACTGGGTAACCAAATTTGAGTATTATTTACAATTGCAGTTCGTTATTTGTTTGATCCGATCCATTACTTATGTGTTGCCCTAGACGTAAATTCTAGGTTACAACAGGTTGTGGTCGTCCAGGTAGCAATTGAATAAGAAACATGGATGACCCCGATTTTAACTACTTACAAAATGGTATCCTTCCCGAAAATAAAGCGCAAGCTGCTCGCCTCAGGCTACAAGCTGCTCGGTACACCATTCTAGATGGGCACTTATATAGAAGAAGTTTCTCTCTTCCATTATTGAAATGTATTACCCCCGAAGAAGGTCACGTGATCCTAGAACAGGTTCATGCAGGGGTGTGCGGAAACCATACAGGCGGACATGCCCTGGCGTACAAAACAATCAGACAAGGGTACTATTGGCTTACACTAAAAAAAGATTCAATCGCTTATGCTCGCGCATGTCATAATTGCCAGGTGTATGCCCCACTTATTCATAGTCCACCCGAAGAACTAATATCCGTTTATAGCCCGTGGCCATTTGCCAAATGGGAAATCGACTTGATTGGCCCTTTCCCCACTGGCACATCGGGGGTAAAATACGTTGTGGTCGCCGTTGACTATTACACCAAATGGGCTGAAGCCGAAGCCATAATGAAAGCCACCGAGCAGAGGATGTGGAATTTCATTTGGAAAAACATCATTTGTCGATTTGGACTTCCCCAATCGTTAGTAACGTATAACGGTAACCAGTTTGATGGGAGTGAATTCCGACATAATTGTGCCCGCTGAGGGATAAAAAAACATTACTTCACCCCGTATTATTCCCAATCAAATTGACAAGTTGAGGTCATCAATAAAATCATCAAGCATACCCTCAAGGTTAAACTTGATGTTGGGAAATTTATAACTTTGATGGAAGTTCCAAAACAGTTGTAATAGGACCAGTCGAACATGTTAGTCGACTGGTGATATGATAGGAAACCAGCTGAACATGTTAGACAATTGATGTATTAGACTAGGTCTTTCTTAAAGAAGAACTCTAGATACACAAGTCAAGTGAAGATCAGCAGAGTGAAGAACAGCAGAGCGAAGATCAGCAGATCGATGATCAGTAGCAAGATCAGCAGCTGAAGATCAGTAGCGGATTTCATAAGACTTTACTTAAAGACCAGAAGACCTACTCTATGAAGATATCAACAGAGTCGATTGGTTGAAGCTAAGACAACCATATCAGTAGACTCAAGGCAACTGATCAGTAGAAGGTAGTGATCAGTTCAGGCCAAGCCAGCAAGATGATAAGCTTATCTACTTATCAGAAGCATACGGGGTAAGCCAGACCAGAAGAATGTCAACTTTAGTTGGTGAACAAACACTGAAATACTGTACTTGTTAACCAATGAGAAAGTGACACGTATGAACAAGCTGACAATACAGGATTCGGCACTGCATAGTCAAATGGCTAGAAAGGACAACTATTCATGCTTTCGGCCATGCCGTCTCTGATGCACGTCACATCAAATCCTGCATCCTACCAAATATAGCCGGAAATTCAAATTGCTCTCCAACGGCTCTTTGATTTTGGGGTCTATAAATATGGGATTACTCTTCAGAGTGAAGACACGGAAATTATCAAGAAGCTCATACTATAGCAAGATTTCCGCAAAAAGAACACAAACCTGAAGATTATTTCTAAGTGTTCATCCCATTGTTCTTAGCATAGAAATCTCATCCTTTAGCTCTAGGCTACACAAATACTAGGATAGATTTCCAGTTAGAACAAACAACAAATCTTACCCAAACCCAAAGTTAGGTTAAGTTTGTTTAGCAAGATTTCAGACTAGGGTTTCTAGTTCTGATTTATGGGATCGGTTGAGTGAGAACTCTATGAATATCTGTTGGTTGTAATGTGTTGGACTAACACAATAAACTAAGTCCAAGTTGGTTAAGTTGGTGCCCCTTGTGATAGGGAAGAGTGGACGTAGGACTAGTTGTCCTAACCACTATAAATCTTGTGTGCATTTATCTACTCTTAACTGCTTTACACTATCGCACACGACTTTGCTTAAGATCTCATACATATTCTGAGTTAGGATCAGTTCGCATCAAGCAACTGATATGATCAGTTTGACTCCTTGGTCAGCTGGTTGAAAACAGACTCGAGAATTTGATTTGTTAAAACTGGTTTTTCACACGGGTATAAACTAGCTTCCGCACAATCAGTTAAACTGATAGACACCGAACTGATCAACCATAAGGCGATCAGTAAGTTGGATATTAGTCCATACTGACTCACTCGCACTCTGATTAGGAAACCTGCTTTCACACCTGATCCGCACGAAAAGTTTTTCAGAAGTCTATTCACCCCTCCCCTCTAGACTTCTGTCATCACGAAACCCATTCGGGACCTACAAGTGGTATCAGAGCAGTGGTTCTACGGACCACTGGCTTTGAATATCATCGGTTCTTGAGGAAGAACCTTTGTGGTCACTTGAACAGATCTTGAAAAACCGCTTTTAAAACTTCATCTGTTTTCTAAAACTCACTCAGCATGGATAACACATCCGGCATATATCATGATCTTCCAAAGTTTACCATTGATGATTATGCAGATTGGGCCATAATCATGAGCAACCATTTGGGAGCCATCAGCAACAGGATGATGGAAGTTCTAGAACAAGGACCAATCCTCATCTACCACAGCAATCCAGCTGAAGGTGGTGACCCAGATTTTCCAGTTGGCGCTCGGATCAGAAAGAGTCAAGTTCTGATGGATGCTGAAGAGATGAAGCTGTCAACTTTGGGTATGGTTGTGAGACACATAATCATGAAAACAATGGATAAGATCACACGTGAAAAGATCAAGTATCTCAAGACAGCCAAACAGATGTGGGATACACTTGCTGAAATGTGTGAAGGAAATGATCTAATTAAAGACAGCAGACTGCAAGCCGAACTGGTGAAGTTCGAGAAACTTAAGATGCTGCCAAATGAAACCATCAATCGGCTCGATGGGAGAATCACCATGTCTGTCAACAAGCTACGGGAACTTGGACGAGAAATGTCAGACAAAGATGTTAACTACAAGATCTTGAGATCTCTAACAAAGAAGTGGGATATGAAAGTTACAGTGATAAAGGATTGTCAAGATATTGCTAAGATGAGGCCAAGGAACCTGTTCCTGAGCCTTAAAGCCCATGAGTTCGATCTGATCGAAAGAGGGTAAGAAGAAGAAGACGAGTCGCCTGTCGAAGCCACACCTGCCACATCAAAATTAGTTACATTCAAAGCAGCCAACAGCAACTCAAAGTCTACTGAACCTATTGGAAATATTATAAGACAAACTGAACAAATTGCTTTGCTAACCAGAAAACTTGAAAAATCTAACATTCAACTTGGTAAGTATCATAGATCTTACAGGGATTATCAGAACAACAGAGGAAGAGATAGGAGGCCAACTGACAGATCGCAAGAAAGAACCAGATCAGATGACCGAAGAGATGATCACAGGGAGGATCGCAGAGAAGATAAGAAAAGAGATGATCGATCTGATGAAAGGAGAGACAACAGATCTGAGAGAAGAAATTCTGATTATAGGCAAACAGGAAAGTCACCTGATAAATTCTACAGACGGAATGACTCACCTGGCAGAAGAAGTTCCATGGATCGTGGAGCGTGTTTCAATCGTGGAGAAACAGGTCATTCTGGTAGCAGATTGCCTGCACTGACGATAATCGAAAAGAAAGAGAAGAGAAGCGGAGCGTAAGAGAGCAACGCGTTATAGAGACGGAAAGCCATGGTTGCCGATACATCCGGGATTGATGATTCTTATCCGCTTTCCGAGGATTAATTTACTCATATCCAGAGAAGACTTACTTCGATGAGTATCGCCGATGATTTCTACAACTACGATTGTTGGGATATTTTAGTTTTGATGAATTATGCCAAAACATTATCAACTTGTGTTATTTAATCTATTTTACAGATAACAAGTTGAGGGAAACGAGAGAACAAATTGAGGGGAACTCACGAAATTAGATGTAGATGATCGAGATCGACGAGGTTGCGAGCGAGACTAATCGAGATCGGATGAGTAAGATGAGTTCGGAGTTAAGCGATGAAGTGAGCAAAATCGAAGAGAAGAAAAGCTAAGCCGATTGATCGTAAGATCGGATGACGGAAACGAACTGATCGGATGATCGGAAGAACGAACGAGCCGATCTGGTGATCGGTGAAGAAGAGGTACATAAGCCGATAAGAAATGAACTCCCACCGTAAGATCAAAGAGAAGGTTGCGGATCGAAGAGGAGCAGATGAGATCGGGTCGAAGATCGACGCGGATCGAGATCGAGATATGAAGATGAGCAGATGATCAAGATCGACGTGATTGAGATCGGATGTTCTAAACCGATATGCTAACCTAATATGCTAAATCGATGTACTAATCGACGCAGATAAATGGATATCTCGACTGATCTATATCGACCGATCATGAGTCGATCGATCAAATTAAGAGAAATCGATATCGAAAACCGTAAATCGTGATATCGACGGGAAAGAAGTCATCAAGAGAAGTCATCTCAAGTCATATTCACCGAGAATCGTAACGCTGGCGATGATGGATAGTCTGAATGCTTAGTGACTGAGGGTCGATTGTTCAAGTCGAAGAAGTGGAATCGAAAGTGTTAGTATGCCCGATATTATAAGGTCCGGCCAAGAGAAGTCTGCTTAAATAAGAAAACCCGAGATTAAAATAAAATAAATATTACTCAAGATGTCACCGCATAATCGAGGCTCGAGAGAGAGACCAAGGCTCGATGACGGACCAAGGCTCGGATAGACCGAAGGCTCGAGATAGAATCGAAGATCCCGAGACTCGGAAGAATCAAGAATATAGCCGTTAATTCAAATTCGGTGGCGTGGACCAATGAGAGGAAGACAACCCGACTTGGAAAAGTCTGAAGAAGTTTCTGAGAATAGTATGGATTTGAATGTGACTCCATCCAACGGTAACATTCAAATCCACACTATAAATACAAGATCTTCCTTCATTATCAAGTGTGGAAAAATGCGTGAAACATCCATCAAGCCAAATCATCTAGCATTCCCACCCTAGAACACAAGTCTGTAGATATACACGCATATATTCAAGAGTGTTCTAGAACCCAATCTAAGCAACTCACGATGTATCCTAAGCTTAGAGAGATTTTCCCAACCTTAGCATTGAGGCTAAACAAATGTAAGGGAAAATCTCACCATAGTTGGAAACCAAACAAACCTTACCCAAATCGACCGGTTAAGTTTGCGGTGAGTGTGAACTCGGTAAACATCTAGCAATCCCAAAAAGGGAGGGTAGGCAACTTTGAGTGAGGGTGATAAGTCCCGTTGGAGTGTGAACTCGGTAAACATCTGTAGGCAATCCCGTGGAGGGTGATAAGTCCCGTTGGAGTGAGAGCTCATTAAATATCTAGAGGCGAACCCGAGAGAGTGATAAGTCCAGTTGGAAGGAATTTCCCTAGGAACAGGGAGAGTGGATGTAGGAGCTTGAGTCTCCGAACCACTATACATTGTTGTGTTGTTTTTCGCTTTATGTTCTTTATATTGTCATATGCATTCGATTATAAGCAAAACACACATCGATCGGTCTTAAAAAAAATTGGAATCACTCTGCCCTCACCCCTGTTTTATATGCATCGCTATTAAAATGTTTTGCTTCCGCACGCGCAAAATGGGTTTTCAACCGGGACCATCAACGATGATCTGATATTCTCTTCTGATGATGAAATCTGTCTGATAGCAAAAGAAGAAGACCAAACTGAGGTAACATCTAAACCTTCTATGATTTCTGATTCCACACGGTTGTGGAAAGAGCACACCTTTGGATAGATTGACCGCAGTGACTATAAAGTGAGCAATTGCTTGATGATCTCTAACGCAGAGACACTTATACAATAGTGGAAGTTCGAAAAAATGATAAGCTAAGGATTAAGAATATTCAAATTTTGTTAAGGAAAATGATATCGAGAAAAGTCACGCCGAATCGAAATCAATAAATCGTTCGAAGATGATCAAGAACTGGAAGTTCGAAAGTCGGTTCTTCCGATCGAGGATAAATCGATCAAGGATCACTATTTATTAACAAACAACAGTTCGATGATCTTAAAATCCTTCAGGCTAAGTTTGATGAACTCTTCCGACTGCATGAGAGTCTGAAAATAACTGAGGATAGTTTGCGTAAGAAAATACAGGTTTTCATGAAATCTTCTAAAACCGTTCAAGATATGAATAGCTATTTTCGTACGACAGCTAATAAGAAGGGAATTGGGTATGAAAACCCTTCTACATCCTCAAAAGCCCCGTCTGGTTCACTTCAGAAAAGTGTAATCAAACGAGTTTCTGATATAGATACACATAAAGCGAAATAAGTATCTGATAAGTGAAAGAGACCTGCTGTACAAGTAAGGCAAGTGTCTGATCAGAAAGGGAACAGAATTGGACCCCAACTGATCAAGCATCAGCCGAGGAATCAACAGAAGAACCCAGTTCTTCTGAAGAGACCTCAACCTGATCAGCAGATTAAGTATCAGAAAAGACAACCTCTCAAAGGGAAATCTGATCTGAAACCTAATCAGGGTCAGCTGCCTAACAAGCAAGCTAAAGGTAAACTGCTAAGTCCATCTATGCCAAAAAGATATGAATCTTTTAATGGTAGCAGTCGTACCTACCCTTACAATCAGAAACCTAGGGGTGCTGCACCTGAGCCCCACTGGATAAAAAGAAGACATATATAAATGAAAAGACCCAAGTCTTCTGAGTCATCCAAGGCACACACTCATAATCATACCAATCAGAATGCATATGAAGAGACGTATGAATATGTAGATATTTATGGGAGATAAATCAGGCCTTCTGATCTATCTGATTACAATAGAAGTGCCCTGTTTGTATGGATCCCTAAAACCAACTCTAACCCCTCAGGACCCAATCCTAAAGGGGTACCTAAAGCCTGATTTGATTGTAGGTTCGTTTGGGTTTGGCCAACAAGGGAGGTGTACAAGCAACTATCTGGTACATCGATAGTGGATGCTCAAGGCACATGACTGGAAGCAAACATCTCCTCAGCTCTTACATAGAACAAGAAGGCCCACGTGTACTCTTTGGTGATGATAATTTTGGTTTTACCAGAGGATTCGGAACCTTAGAGAATGATGATGTACAGGTTACTGGAGTCTCGTATGTCAAAGGTTTAAAGCATAATATGTTATCAGTTTCAAAATTCTGCCACAACGGATTTAGTGTTGAGTTCTCGACTGATCAGTGCACTATCAAGATCGAGCTACTCAACAGATCTTGTTAACTGGTTCAAGGAAAGGAACGATATATACAGCAGATTGGAGCAGTTGTCCAAGAAATGCATGCCTGATTGTTAAGAGTTCCAAAAGCAGAAGTTGGCTCTGGCATAAGAGAATGAGCCATCTGAACTTTAAGACTCTTAACAAGATAGCAAGGATGTCTTTGGTTGAGGGTCTTCCGAATGAGGTATTCTCTAAGGATCAGACATGTGTCGCATGTCATAAGGGAAAACAGGTAAAAGCCTCATTCAAGGGAATCCCTGGACCAGCATCCAGCAGAGTACTACAACTGCTCCATATGGATCTATTTGGACCAGTTACACCAGTCAGTCTCAGCGGACGCAAGTACACTCTGGTGATGGTGGATGATTATTCCAAGTTCACCTGGGTGGTATTCTTATACAAGAAGAATGAGACTACAACAAAGATACCCGAGCTGCTCAAGAAACTACAAAACGAAAAGGGTGTCAGTATAGTAAAAATCAGATCAAATAAAGGTACAGAATTTTAGAATTCTTTTATTAGTGGTTTTTACATTAAGTTTGGTATACAGCATGAGACATCAGCTGCAAGAACGCCACAACAGAATGGAGTAGCAGAACGGAGAAACAGAACACTCAAAGAAGCTGCTCGCACTATGTTAGCTGAACATGCAACACCAAGCCGTTTCTGGGCAGAAGCCATCAACACTGCATGCCATACTCAGAACAGATGTTCTCGGACTAAGGCTCATTTCAAAACACCCTATGAACTGTGGAAGGGCAGAAAACCTCGTGTTTCTTACTTCCATGTTTTTGGGTGCAAGTGTTTCATACACAACAATGGGAAGAGCCAGTTGAAAACTTTTTAGGCCAAGTCAGATGAGGGTATATTCTTAGGATATTCCTCATCCAGCAAGGCTTTTAGGGTTTACAACAGGCAAACCCTAGTTGTGGAAGAAACACCTCATGTGGTCTTTGATGAGACATCTTCTGAACAAGAAAAATCTGCCTCAGAACAAGCAGTACCAGATCAACCGGTACCTGATGCACAGAAAATGGATCCGCTAAGTATCAAGGAAAAATGATCAGATTACGTAACAGTGTATGTTCCAGAACTTGATCTTACTGATTCACCAGGTCAATCAGACCCTAAGGTACGTACAACTGTCAATGAAGAAGCTGGTACAGCTGAGACAGTAACAACTGAACCATCTGGATCAGGGGGAACACCTGAAGGTCCTACGGACAGACATCAGCACATGATGAATCCAACATCAGCTGAGACTTGTCCATGTCAAGTGGATCATAATTCTGCACCACTCCCAGTCACTAGTGATGAACTACTATCAGAAGAGGATGATGTTCTCCAAACTGATGAAAATCAGAAAAGAAGGACCTGGATAACCAGTCATCCAACTGATCTGATCATCGGAGACCCATCTTATAGAGTTAAAACTAGACATCAGATTGGTGAAAGTGCCATGTATTGTTGTTATCTGTCTTTGAAAGAACCAACTGAAGTAGAAGAAGCTCTACAAGATGCAAACTGGATTCTAGCCATGCAAGAAGAACTGGAACAGTTTGAAAGAAATCAGGTTTGGAAACTGGTGGACAGACCAACCCATCAAGATGTGATTGGCACAAAGTGGGTATTCAAGAACGAGAGAGATGAGAATAATGTCATAACCAGAAATAAGGCAAGACTTGTTGCTAAGGGGTATTCACAATCAGAAGGAATTGATTATGATGAGACATCCGCACCGGTCGCTCTCCTGGAAGCCATTCGGCTGTTTCTGGCATATGCTGTCCACAGAGGGTTTATTGTGTATCAGATGGATGTAAAGAGTGTATTCTTAAACGGGGTACTAGCTGAGGAAGTTTATGTTGAACAACCTCCTGGCTTTGAAAAGGGCGACCCAGGTGTACCGTTTAAGAAAAGCTCTTTATGGCCTGAAACAAGCTCCTAGAGCTTGGTATGATACACTCTCTCAGTTCTTGATAGACAGTGGTTTCACTAAAGGAATAGTGGACAGAACCTTATTCAGAATAGAAGATGGAGAAGATATTCTGATGGTTCAGATTTATGTGGACGACATCATCTTCGGATCTCCCAACAAGAGTTTATGTGATAAATTCAGCAAGTTGATGCAAGGGAAGTTCGAGATGTCCATGATGGGTCAGATGAGTTACTTTCTGGGTCTACAAGTTAAGCAAAGTACAAAAGGGATATTAATCTGCCAGACGAAGTACACTAGGAGTTTGTTGGCTAAGTTTGGAGTTCAAAACTGTAAGGAAGCCAGAATTCCTATGATGACTGGATTCAAGATGGATTCAGATGAGAATGGTCAGAAAACTAATCAGAAAGAATACAGGGCTCTCATTGGATCTTTACTATACCTGACTGCCAGCAGACCAGATATCACTTTTGCAGTAGGTGTATGTGCCAGATTTCAGGCAAATCCAATGCAAAGCCACCTGGAAGCAGCTAAGCGGATTCTTAAGTATCTGAAGGGGACAGTAAACCTTTGTTTATTTTACCCATCAGATGATAATCTAGAGCTTAGTAGGTATTCTGATTCTGATTATGGAGGTTGCGGAATTGACAGGAAATCAACCTCAGGTACATGTCAGTTTTTAGGTAGTAAATTGATCTCTTGGTTTTCAAAGAAGAAGACATCAGTTGCGACATCTACTACTGAAGCAGAATATATGGCTGCAGGAAGCTGTTGTTCCCAACTGCTCTGGCTAAGTCAGCAGCTGAGGGATTATAACATTGTAGCTAAGAATGTACCTATATTATGTGACAGTAATAGTGTTATTGCAATTACTCAGAATCCTGTTCAACATACAAGATGCAAACATGTGGATGTCAGACATCATTTTATAAGAGATCATGTTGAAAAGAAGAATATCAGAATGGAAAAGATCCATACTGATAAGCAAAAAGCTGATATTTTAACCAAGCCACTAGCTGAGATCAGATTCAGAGAATTATGCAATGAGTTAGGGCTTCTGGATCTCGGAGAAAGTGCACCAAAAATGTTTGGTGGACTGGTCTCCAGAACCAGTTGGTTGAGAGATTAACCAGGTTAATAAGGATCAGTTCAGCAAGGCACCTCAACTGATCAGAAGATCAGTCAAGGAACTGATCAGAAACAACCTTATCAGATCAGTCAAGAAACTGATCAGAAATAGCCTTATCAGATCAGTCAAGGAACTGATCAGATTGGTTGTTTCAAACTTTGTAAGTCAATTTAAGCAAGATTCAACAAGCAAGTTACACAAGTATTACAGCTATAATCGCATAAGGTAAAAGAGTCAACACAACAATAGGTTAAAAGAACTTTCATTGATAAAGACCCGGAGGTCAAATTTTCATTACAAGTTACAAGTACAAAAGACCCGGAGGTCAGTACATAAACCCTAAACCATAAACCCTAACCCTAGAGGGGGTGAGAGAGGCTTTAAAGATTTTAAAGTCAGATGCCCCTAAAACCCCAACCCTAAAAGGGGTGAGAGAGGCTTTGAAATAATCCTAAGCCACCCTCAGAGCTTCGGAGTCAGGAGTGAGAGCGGCATTGAAGGATTTCTAAGCCAGAAGCCCCTAGTCCTAAAATCAATGGGACTTCCAGCATTTAATGGACACAAGAGTCAGTCATGAGGTACTACACACCACATGGACACAAGTCTCACATGTAAATATTGGGTTTTGTCTGATCAAGATCAATTATGCCTGATCAAGATCGTATAAACAAAACCCATGTTACATATCAGACTGAGTCTGTTGATGTTAATTCCGTCATCTCGATAGGCACACAAGGCACATACGGTTAGGAGAAGTGTCTTCTCATTTGCGATAGCAGATCCGCCGCCTCGTTGGTAGAGAAGCTTGGCAATAATCGTATGAGTATTCCTCGATGACGACGAAAGCAGTAATGGGGGAAGCACAGGGTTGATTTGAGAAGCTGAAATCATTTGGAAAGGGTTGAAGGTTTTTACCGAAAGTTTCACCGGAATCAAAGGTTCACCGGAATACATGGTTTACAAAGCTTGAAGAAAATAAGTATGGTGAATGGGTTATGTTGTGTATAAATCATTGGTCCTATTTATAGAGGACAAGCAGGGGTGAAAGTGCAAATTAGATTTCTCAAAGCCTTTCAGAGAAATTGGCACTGCAAGGAGTGCGTAGGAGACACACGACTGATGATTGGATGAGTTTACATCGATTGATATCACAAAGTATCCAGACTATTATTACGAATGTCAAATCATGCCGACTTAGATGACTCTTCAATTTCCCAAGACTAAGTTTTGCGGTGGCACTTATCCCAATAATTTGCTTGATCTGAGTAGGATCAGATTGGATCAACAAACATCTGATCAGAAAAGAGACTGATCAGATGAGGAGGATCAGTTGAGTAAAGTACCTCAGCTAATCAGATAGCTCAGTCAAGAAGTAATCAGACATAACAATTGAAGGGGGAACGTCAACTGATCAGATAGGATCAGAAAAATGGATATCAGATGCAGGGGGAACGGATCAGTTAAGAAGGACAGTGTTGGGAAATATTAAGGATTAGGCAGAAAATTAAGATCAACAAGTGGTACAAACAGACTTCATGTGGTATTGATTGTTTACAATATCAGTCAAACAGATACGCATTTATGATCCCTCCACTGATTAAATAATTTGTTTTACCTAAAACTTATTCGTTTTTACTGTACACTTACTTTTATGACGCACGTCCTGCAGAACATTTAATGCGGATGCGAGGAACATGTATTAAATACATTAAATGCGTGTTTTAAATCGAAAAAATGATATCTTATGTTTTTTCAACACCGCACGATCTAAATATATCAAATCCGGACCGTTCATCTTAAATTAAGCGACGATTCGATTTCTTTTTCAAAACCCCTCATCATTCCCTCTTATTTCTAAAAAGCTTCATTTGCACGATTACACATACACAAAATTTTATCTGCAAATTACTCAAGCGTTCAAAATTTTTGCACATCTTCTGCAAATCAATACGCTCTACTTGATTATTATCTCTTGCATATCCATATCTGGTAAGTTATTACCTCTTGCATTTCACCATGTATATGTTAATCTATATATGCTAGGGTTATCGTTTTCATATTAGGGATTCAATTGGGACATAGCCATACATTATCTGAATTTTCTGCAAAATTATTGTTTCAACTCAGTACATTTACAATGATTTGTGGATTTTGTTTCAGTAATGGCTTCCAAAGTACTTGCAATTGCAGAAACCGCTCACTCCTCATCCCACGCTTCACCGGAACCCGAAGATCCAATCTTCCGGGACTTTGCCAATGAAATTATTGAGGAAAGGTGTGTCGATTTCCAGACCACCACTGATCCAGAGTCCCTTGAGATCCTCAAGTTGCTTAGGGAGTGCGGCCTCAAGACTTATTGCTCAGTGAGTGCCGACTCGATTTTATTAGATGGTGCTTTGGAGTTTCTATACAATCTCTAAAATCAAGAAGACGTTTTATATTCGGAGGTACATGGTGAACATCTGGAAATCATTGATGACGATCTCATCAGAATCTTTAGTCTTCCTGCACCGGCGGACGACATCATGCCCGACGCCTATTTGGCTTCTAAAGAGAGCGCAATTATCAGGGATCTTCTTCGACCAGCGGATGCTCATCATACTAAAGGCTTCAAGAAACCCATGTTGAGAAGGAAATATCGACTCCTGTTGGATATTGTCCATAAGGTTATTGTAGGCGTCACCTTCAGTTTTGATGTAATTACACAAGAGAAAGCTCGAGTCATGACCTCTATAATCCACAATGCGAAGGTCAATTGGTTGGGATTCTTGAAGAGGAGATTATTGGAAGAATCTGAGAAATTTGTTGTGAATGATGGAAAAGTGGTTCTTGCATCTAAGATCACTCTTCTCCATAAGGTTTCCTTGATTCTGATAGATCTGATGAGAAATAGAGATTGGAGTGAAGACGAGATGATTCCTTATAAGCTTGCTCACAAGAAAATGCTGATACTCAACCGTCAGCTGCCTGGCCTACCTGATGATGATGATGAACCTGCTGTTAAACCAGCACTTGAAGTTAAAAGGACTGGAAAAGGTGGTCAGAAGAGGAAGACAACCTCCAGAAAGCCTGAGAAGGGAGTTGTCATCAAAGAACCAGCAGCCAAGAAATCTAAGTCTACATCTGCTACTGAAGTTGCTGGAAAAGGAAAGAAGAAATTTTTTCTGGTGGATGAGTCATCTGACTTAGATGATGATCACATCATCCTCAGCCAACTTCCTCCCAGAGGAACTGCTCATGCTGCTCGTGCATCCAAGTCTGCTCAGACTGAGCCCTTACAGCAGACCACTCAGTTCACTACGGTATCCGTTGAATCTGAGCACATGGATACTTATGATCATCAGATGCCAGATCCTCAACCCACTTCCGCTAGGTCTTTCTCTCCTTCTCTATCTCCCGTGCCTGAAGCAGAAACACTCTCATTTACTGAGAAAATTGTCCAACGGCGCTTAGAGAAAATGATCGAGGACAGATATCCTGAGCTGGCCCTTAATGAAAAAGCTAAGGCCACCGTTCTTGATGTTCTCACCTGGAGAGATATCCGCTTGAAGAAATTTGAAGATTTTGGCACAGTGATGGAGCAGAAAGGTGGAGTTCGTTCCTTTCTGGATTATGAACTGGAGATCAGAAAGATCGCTGGAGTGGAGACTGCTCCAGAACTGATTTCAGATGAGGCATTTGCTGGATTAATTACTCGACAACTGGGACTGTCAGATACCACCATGCACAGAGAAATGACCCACAAGATGGTCAAATACACTCGAGTGATGCAGCAAATGAAGGTTTATGTTATTACTGAAGAACTTGTTGTTGTCAGCTCGATCGAGATTGAAGAGATATTTGAAATAGGGCCTGACACCAAATAAACAGCAAAAGAGATGATAATTATTGAGGAACCCGAAGAAGCTGCCGATGAAGTTGTTGTGGGAGATGCGACACAGTCCCCATCAGCAGAGGCTCAAACAGCCGAGAATGTGATTGACTTGACTACTGGAGGAAGTCAATCAGAGGAGATGGCAGTGGGAGCTCCTTCGACTTCAGCAGATTAGGTAACACGGATTTTACAAACTTCTCCTGAATTTGAAGCAAATCTGATGAAGTACATTAAGAACTCCTTTAGAGCTAACATGGCTCATATGTTTCGCAATGATGTGAGTTTCTTTGTACCAAGACAACTGGAGAAGGCCATCAGAACTGAACGCGAACATGTATCCTCTCACTGCACCCGAATTTCTGAAGAACTGAGAGATACAACAACTGATAAAATGGTGGAGGTCAATGAGAAACTGGCCAAAATTGAAGAGACCATAAATCAGCAGTTCACTCTGATGATGAATGAGAAGATGGCAGAACTGACCAGATTACAGAAAGATCTTGCTGGTGCTGCGACCAGAGTCAATTCTGCTGCTGATAAGTTTGAGAATATGTTCGACAAAGTCAGTCCAATTGTGGATAAAGCTCATTCTTCCATGTTGACTGTGATCGAACAAGTAAGCCCTTCTGGTGACTCTTCGGCCCTGGATATTCTGAAGAAAGATCTATCTAAGCAGATTGGTGACCTCAGCTCTGAGCTGAAAGCTCTTTTTGAGGGAACCAAAAAGGGGGAAGAAGAGAAGAATGCTGAGAAGGATGCTGATACTATCCAGAGGCTGAATCAGGTGGAGAATTATGTAGCAGGGATCCAGATAACTCTGGAACAGAAGAGGTTAAAGAAAGATGCAAAGACTGCTGCAGAATTAGAAGAAGTCATTTCTTCATCATCCACTGAGTCAGCTGAGCATGCCAAGAAAACAAAGAGACCAGCTGTTGTCCCTGCAAAGAAGAAGAAATCTTCAGAAGCAGAGATCAGAAAAGCAGAAGAACTGAAGAAGGCAGAGCTGGATAGACAGAAAAGAATGGAAGAAGCCTCAAGCCTTGACAAGACTTATCGCATGAGGAAGAGGAAATGGCTTGTTGCTGAAACCGGAGAAGGCGCACAGGTCATAGAACCTATTCTTCCTGGTGATGTAGGTGTCATTGTAAAGCCAGACAGAAATATGGCCAGGGAATGGCATCTGATCAAGGGAGAATGGTACATCTCGGCCCACATCAATCAAGTTATTCCAACCAACGTGGATAAAGATGAAATATTTAGGGATTGGTTGAATAACAAGCATCCAGCTTTCTACAACAACATCATGAGAGAAGCCAAGAAGCTGAGTTGCATCCCAGTTGCTCCAGAAGTGGAGACCATGGATTACAAGAAGACTCCAGATGGGAAGATTGATAAAATTGCCTTCAATACAGTACTCAACAAGTGTCTTGCACAAGATGACATCCTTGAAGAAAGTAGAGCTGCAGAAGTCAAGGCAAGGTTGTTAGAGATTTGTGCTGTTCTGGAGGAAGAGAGATTTTGATTCAGAAGACCTATTCGTGGTAAGATCATAATAGAATTTGATGTACTTGTAAAAATCTTATCTTTAATGAAAATTCTATCTTTTTCTGTTCTTAAGACAAAATCTCATTGTCTTCTGAACTCTCTCTATATTTTTACTTATGTTTAACTTTGTTCAGCATTCTTTCTGAAAAATGTTTTGGTTCCATCAAAAAGGGGGAAATTGTTGGGAAATTTATAGTTTTGATGGAAGTTCCAAAACAGTTGTAATAGGACCAGTCGAACATGTTAGTCGACTGATGATATGATAGGAAACCAGCTGAACATGTTAGACAGCTGATGTATTAGACTATGTCTTTCTTAAAGAAGAACTCTAGATACACAAGTCAAGTGAAGATCAGCAGAGTGAAGATCAGCAGAGTGAAGATCAGCAGAGCGAAGATCAGCAGAGCAATGATCAGTAGCAAGATCAGCAGCTGGAGATCAGTAGCGGATTTCATTAGACTTTACTTGAAGACCAGAAGACCCACTCTATGAAGATATCAGCAGAGTCGATTAGTTGAAGCTAAGACAACCATATCAGTAAACTCAAGGCAACTGATCAGTAGAAGGTAGCGATCAGTTCAGGCCAAGTCAGCAAGATGATAAGCTTATCTACTTATCAGAAGCATACAGGGTAAGCCAGGCCAGAAGAATGTCAACTTTAGTTGGTGAACAAACACTGAAATGTTGTACTTGTTAACCAATGAGAAAGTGACACGTATGAACAAGCTGACAATACGGGATTCGGCGCTACATAGTCAAACGGCTAGAAAGGACAACTATTCACGCTTTTGGCTATGCCGTCTCTGATGCACGTCACATCAAATCCTGCATCCTACCAAATATAGCCGGAAATTCAAATTGCTCTCCAACGGCTCTTTGATTTTGGGGTCTATAAATATGGGATTACTCTTCAGAGTGAAGACACGGAAATTATCAACAAGCTCATACTATAGCAAGATTTCCGCAAAAAGAACACAAACTTTAAGATTATTTCTAAGTGTTCATCTCATTGTTCTTAGCATGGAAATCTCATCCTTTAGCTCTAGGCTACACAAATACTAGGATAGATTTCCAGTTGGAACAAACAACAAATCTTACCCAAACCCAAAGTTAGGTTAAGTTTGTTTAGCAAGATTTCAGACTAGGGTTTCTAGTTCTGATTTCTGGGATTTGTTGAGTGAGAACTCTATAAATATCTGTTTGTTGTAATGTGTTGGACTAACACAATAAACTAAGTCCAAGTTGGTTAAGTTGGTGCCCCTTGTGATAGGGAAGAGTGGACGTAGGACTGGTTGTCCGAACCACTATAAATCTTGTGTGCATTTATCTACTCTTAACTGTTTTACACTATCGCACACGACTTTGCTTAAGATCTCATACATATTCTGAGTTAGGATCAGTTCGCATCAAGCAACTGATCTGATCAGCTTGACTCCTTGGTCAGCTGGTTGAAAACAGACTCGAGAATCTGATTTGTTAAAACTGGTTTTTCACACGGGTATAAACTAGCTTCCGCACAATCAGTTAAACTGATAGACACTGAACTGATCAGCCATCAGGCGATCAGTAAGTTGGATATCAGTCCATACTGACTCACTCGCACTCTGATCAGGAAATCTGCTTTCACACCTGATCCGCACGAAAAGTTTTTCAGAAGTCTATTCACCCCTCCCCTCTAGACTTCTGCCCTCACGAAACCCGTTCGGGACCTACACTTGATAATTTTAAGGGGGGAGGATGGACTGAAGAGCTACCAGAAATCCTATGGGCATACCGCACTACTTTCAGAACGTCAACTGCAGAAACCCCGTTCACTCTGGCATTTGGTACGAAAGTTGTCATACCAGTGGAAGTGGAAATTCTGAGCCACCAGACTATGTGTTTTGGCGAACACACTAACGACCAGGCGCTCGCTTTAAGTACGGATCTATTGGAAGAGAAACGATTCGAGGCCGATTTCAAGAATGCTATGTACAAGCAAAGATCTGAAAAATTTTATAACTCCAGGGTCCGAACCCACAGATTTAACGTTGGTGAGCTCGTTCTGAGATGAGCAACGGGGGTACCAGGTGGTGTGTTTGGCCGAGCTTGGGAGGGTCCATTCCGAGTGTCAGAGCGTTTACTAAATGGGGCGTATGATTTAGAAGACTTGGATGGAATTCCACTTCCCTATTCATGGAGTGCGTCAAATTTGAAAAAATATTATCAGTAGAGGCAAGCATGACCGATAATCAGAGGTCAGAGCACAAGCTTATGTTCACTCGCAAGTAAATAACCGAAGCGACCACTTGAGACCATTCCTCTAGGACGAGCAGGGCGACCAAAAAGGCCGAGCATAAAGTGTCGAACACAGAGCCCAGAATCCTACAAAAGGGGTTTTTGTCAACATTATTGAGGCTAAAGACTATGTGTCGACGCAGGGTAAAAGCTGGTGGCAACCCAATGAGGTACGTGTCAATTTTTCTATCGGAATTGGCAAAGGCAAGGACAGATGTCAATCTGAGGATTCGAACTAAGAGGGCCAACTCCAACTAGCCATGTCAGCACCTGTTTGGTGGAGTAGTATAAATAGGCTCGTCGATGGCCAAAGGATGGCAGAGAAAAAAGAGAGAGAGAAATTTTTTTCCCATACAACACTAAAGAAATACACGCTCATCAGAAGTAACCGGCTTGGTATGCCTCCAGACGTAACTTTTGATATCGGGTTCAACAATCACTTCACTGACTCAATCATGTGCCTCGGTGTTTGCTCTCGTACGAGCTTTAAATCCCGCATCTCAGTCACGAAGCAGAATACTTCAACTTCGATTTGGAAAAGCCAATCCAATTCAGATGAAGTATTTTCTTCTGGACTGTGAATGCTCACTCCGAGCATGTCTTGGTACTCGCTACGAGCTCAAGCTACTCGACAGAGTTATGGTCGCCACCTCATGTCCTCCACTGCTTGCGCAGTAGTCGAACAAAAGTTCCCCTCGCATCCCAAAAATCTCCTCCTTGGAAGTTGTGTCCAACACACTCACACGAGTCAGCGTGCGGAAGCTGATGCTCAGGCATCCGCGGTTGGCCTGGACAAATAGTTGGATGCATGGACGAGGGGGGAGGTTGGTGCGAGCAGATTTTAGAAAGGATGACGAATAGATGCCTATGCTCGCACCAAGATAAGGTGAGCAATTTTGCTCGCTGCAGGCTCAGGACGACGGTTGGCCGCATAGTCACAACTTGCACAAGAAAGTGAACACTGTTGCTGCTGTCGGTCCTGAGCATGATGATTAAAGAGGAAAGGGCGAGACGAAGAGATGGAGACTTCTTCCGAGCATTTCTACATAACGAGCTCGGACGAGAAGTCGGAAGCTCATACTCACCCTAAATTCAGATAGAGACTCGAGACCAGACAAAATACTCGTCAGACAGGTGGAATACTTGTGATAGTTTGTAAATTGTAAACAATAGTGTTTGTAGTAATTATCGCCAAGTGTAAAAAGATGTAATAGATTAGAAATATTATGTTGAGATGTTTGTTTATCTAGTTTCTTTAGCCAAGACTTGAATGGTCGCACCTAAGCCGGACGACCAGAACAAAAAAAAACGAACAAGTAGAGCCTTATGTTCGCCTGACGAAACAATTCGTACTTACAGATGCCCACAGCAAAGCGAGCAATGGGTATGGGGCCGCAACTAAATAAGACGACCCGATCAGAAAAGTGATTGCAGCAAAAATAAGACGATCACGAAAGAAAAAGGGGGTTACACTTAAGTCAACCAATCTGGTTGCAGCTAAATAAGACAACCAATCTGATTGCAACTAAATAAGACAATCAAAAAAACTAAAGAAGTCAGGTTGAAACATAAACACATATCATGTTCGTTTCATCAAAAGAAAAGGGGCACAAACGATTAAAAGAACGAAAACAAACATTGTCCAAAATAAACATATCAGGCCATTCAGGCCGAGCAAAAAAGGATATTCAAGCCCAATACAAAAGTCTTTACAAAGAAAATCTAAGGAAAGGGCTCGTTGTCAGGAGTTGGTGGAACAGAGGAACTAAGAAGACCCATCTTGCCCTGGTGGCCTTGTGCGCCGCCGACCTGTGCACCCTGATCGCCTTCGTCTGGAGGGATCTGCCCCCCGGTGACTTGTGCGCCCTGATCGTTCCCCGCATGGTCACTTTGTTCGACGATTGCACTGTTATCCTCCTGTTCGTTCTGACCTTTCGAATCAATAGGGTCGTCGTGAGCATCACCGTGCTGGTCGTTCTCCTCGTCAGACACAGGATCCTCAATTTCAACCCCTTCAGGGAGCTTAGAGAAATCGCACAAGTCCTGCAGATCAGCTAGCGACAAATTACGATCGGGAGGATTATCGGCCACATACTCTGTAAGGGCCGTCTTGAGCAGCACAATCTGATCGGCCGAGAGTGTTCGCCTCGCTGCACGGAGAGCATCCGCAAAGGCACAGATATAGGAGTAATTAGATATCGAATCGACATACTCCTCCGTACGCATCTTCGAGTTCGTGTTGGTCTCTTCTGCAGTGAGGAGTTGTTGAGTAAACAAAACCTTCTCATGCTCCAGGGTCTCATTTTCATATTTGAGCTTTCGAAGCTCGGTGTATTGCTCATCCTGAACTTCTCTAATCTTTCTCAATTCTTCCTTGCCTTGACGTAATTCCTCCTGGGCTTGATGCAACTCTTCTCTGGCTAGACGTGTCTCCTCCTGGGCCGATTTCACGTCTTCATGAGTTTTGTTTAGTTAGTCAATCTTTTCCTAAAAAATTGATATGAGTTGCAAATGCTGGGTATGGAGCTTAGCAGTCGCCAAAAAAGCATTCTCTAAAAGAACAAAAGACTGGCCATGATGCACTAGGCCCAAACGCATCTTTTCCAGCACCGTCGTCCATGACCGAATGGGAGTTTCACAGGCTCCCTGGACATGATCAGGAAGACCGGGAATATTACACACGGTGGGAGAGCAAAAGTAGTTCTTCAGTTTCGTCATTAAAGGTGATACTCTACCAAGCCTGCAGAAAACCTCGCGTTCAGGCGATCAAAATAAACTCAATGAAAAATAGTAAACAAAGCGAACAAATATACCTGCTCACCCTAGTGGGATCCCATCCTAAGAAAGACTTGTCATCGGGAGCGCGAACTAGGGAACTAGAAGGTGTCCAGATACTAGGTCCCACCGGTGGAGGTGCAGTTTTTCTCGCTCCCGCGGTTACAGTGTGAACGACGGGCGCAACCGACGAAGGCATAGCTTTGATCGCCTCTACGGATGGAGATTCCTCCACGGCAGCAGGTATGCTCGTTTGAGCCATAACATTCTGCTCCCTAGACTGCCTCCTGGACCTTTTGGGCGAAGGATCTTGCTCGCTCGCCCCCTGGTCAGCCGACCGAGTTGCCCTTTTATGTTTGCTCGTCTCACCGCGAGAGGCTTTTTGTGCCTCTCGTTCAGCTTGAATCCTCACCATTTCACTAAGTTTTCTTCTCTGGGCCATCTCAGTGTGCTCGGCAGTGCTTATGGAGATAGTGACAGCGGGAAGAGCTACGAAAAGATGAATTTTTCAAGAGCATTACATAAGAAATTGATGCACAAAAGAGTGCAGAAGGAGAACCTACCTGTTGGGTTAAGAGCAACCAGGTGATGTGGAGGCACGTATAAACCACCTTTCTTCTGTTGATCATCGTTGTTCAAAGTTTTCACCGAACGCTCCGAATAGGACTCGAGGTCGATTTGCCAAATGCTACTGAAATATCTATCTTTCGTCTCTTTGTCCATCGCCGCTTGGATCCCTGAAACTGAAGAAGCAAGTTAATATCAGTCCACTGAATAAAATAGAAGAATAATTCACTTACTTCGACAGACTCCGAAATCCGTTGGGATATCTAAGCGAGTGTTCGGCTCGCATCCCAAGGCCAGACTTTTCCAGTCGCCCCCGACAAACCAGAATTTCTCTTTCCAATCTTTGATTTTATTGGGCATATCCTCAATAACCTCGCACTTGGTGTTCGCTTGCATGTACAACCACCTGTGCTCGCCTTTGGGTCAAGACAAATGAACCAAACGGGGTAAGTTCTACGGCGGTGGGATAATAAACAGGTTTTGTCTTGCCGAACAAGGTTAAAAAGCTCATTATCATATGCCACCCATTTGGCATCAGTTGCGTGATAGTAATGTTTCACTCCACGAGTAAACGAGTAATTGCTGGGTAAAGTGGGAATCGAAGACCAACTTCCATGGTGTCTAAATTCACAGCTACACAACCTTCAGGAGGCTGATCCGCTCGTTCATCGGGTTCGGGCACCCAGAAAAATATGTCTTTCGGAGTTTCATAAGTCCGGTACAATTGACAGAGCATGTCCACATCAATCACACTGGAAATTTTGCTCGTCGGGTACTCGTTTTCAACTCCTACCCGATGAGGTTGTTCGGGCCATTCAAAGTCATAGCGAGCACTATACTCAGCATACGTTGGACTATGGGGTCGGCCAACTGGGATTTTGTGAATCGGCTCAGCACCGGGCTCGACGCTCTAGTCATTATCAAACACAACACCATGCTCGCCACCAACTCCTCTGTTTGGCTCGCCTCCAGATCCAATGTTTCGCCCGGTTTCAAAACCCAAGCCTCGCTCGGTATCAATTTCCCTACTCTGCTCGCCCGCAACTTCACCACTGTGCTCGATCTCAACAGTATGTTCGCCGGACCCTTCGGCGTTTAGACCACCAGCATCGCGGTCGCCCAAAACCCCAACGTCTTTCCACGGTCGAGAAACCTCCTCATCAGAATCGTCCAAAAAACTAGATCGGGTCAATTCCCGATCTAATTCATTGATAGCCTCTTCGGAATATGAGGAAAGAATGACAAATGGATGCCGAAGTTTCAGGCGGGGTTTCAATCCCGAAGAGTCCGCCCTCGACGATCCGGCCCCACCACGAGTAATTGTACGGCGAGATGAAGAAGCCGACCCACGATGGTTTTCTGATTCTTCAGAGCCGAGCAAAGAATCGATAGAAATCGAGCAAGAAGACATAGTTGAAATTAAATGAGTAAGAAACAATTACCTGGAAAAATCTTTCACCGGAAGAAGGAAAAAAAAAACCTCGCCGAAAGTTCTAGAGAGAAAATAAAGAAGGAGTCAAAAAGAAAGAAAGAAAAATGAAGCAGTAAGAAGACTTTATATAGGTTCTGGATACCGGGTTTTTCAAAATTTTGAAGAAAATTTCAAAAATCCTTTATTTTTTGAACCTCGAAACCCGTGTACCAGATTTTCTTCGAAGTCTACAGAGAGTATCTGCCTCGAGATACACCCCACGAAAACCGAGACGACGCTTTGGATTTTCCATCTAAGGCATCTGACAGTCGGGCCCCCATGACTAATACAAAGCGGCCCGACTGGGGGTATTGTTGTGATCGATCAAATATCCTTTTGTCACTTACACGCCAGACGAACACGTGTACCAATAAATAAAATGAGTGCCAGCTCGTCAAACAGGTGTTCGCCAATCCATCGAGTACCACGACTACCCCCTGTGCTCGCTAGAGGTTATGCTCCCATGATGAAAAAATTATGATCGCCTGGTACCTATGATAACTCACCAAAAGAGGCGAGCAGAAAGAGTGACCGAAAAAATTGAATGAAAGAAAAGAAAGGAGGTCAGCTCATCCCTGATAGCGAGCAGAAAACACAAACCAAAATGCCTGGCCTACGGCCGCGTTCCTCAGACGAACAGGATGGCCATCTAGGAACAAACGCACAACAGCGAGCACCAAGACCAAGTCACCTGTTAAGCCCGTACCACCTGGACAACAAGTAGAAAACTTCATAAGCAAGCAAAGACAGATGTCGATCAGGGAGGCGTGATAGAAAACGTGCACCACATAAATTCTTGCATGACACGAAATCGCCAGCTCGTGTTAGCCAAGGCAGCACATGATTGTCAAAGCTCTATAAATAGACCCTCGAAAGTCATAAGGAGGTTCAAAAAAATTCCAAAAGATAAACATATATAACACCTTATTACCCCACATGTAAAATAGTGTTTGTCACAAGTACATTGTGTTCGACACATCCCCAACTCACAAATAATATAACCCTGGCTTGGTACGCCCCCAGAAGTAGTCAACTTTGATGAACTGGGTCATCAATTCCCCTGTTAACATCATACATCATGTTGTGCTCGTTATACACACTTTATGGTAAGTAGTAAATTATGCATGTTTTTAATATAATAGAGTGCAATTCATTGGACTTGTTTACGTTAAGATGGCACGATTGACTACTTATATGAGTTTTGATGGTATTTTTCCCACACTTGATCGATTCTTGTGATTTTGAGTGTATTTAGGTGTTTCTCGTGGAGTATTATTTTGGAGTAAAAAGTCCGTGCAAAAATTATAGTTATTGAGCTGAATTTGTGTTACAAGAGCCCAAGAGTTTAAGGAAGAAATACAAGTGCAGTTGGATTTAGAAGATTTGTATGGAGATTTGTCTAATATGTATTGATTTGGAAGGATATCTTTGTCAAGATTAAGAAGATTCATGTAAATCCTCCCATGTATATCTTGGGGGTTTATTCTGGCGGTGCATATATTCACTATATAAGAAGGGGGAAGCAAGCAGCAGGCGTTTTTTTTTTTTTGGGAAGCAGGGGGACGCAAGCATATAGACGGAAGCAGCACACGCCAATTTTGGAGATTTGAGGGGAGAGTAACACGTCTCGCAGTTTTGAGAGCCGTATTTAGTTAGTTATTTTATCCCAACTCCGGGAATTTCTGAACCCGTGTTTAATGTTGATGTTTTAATTCGAGATGTTTATGATATTTGTTTTTGGATTGTTTAATTTATCAGTTTTAATTTCTTGCGTGTTTAAATTAATTGGTTTAGACTGGCCATCTAGGTTAATTATTTAAATACGCTTGTTAGTTCTAAGCATATAATCCGTGTAATTGTTATATGTGGTGACAATTGGTAACAACTAGTGGGTTCACTAGGGTAAATTAAGCCAGGTTCTTTCGGGTCGAGCTAGCGTACTCGGGAATTTGTTTGCTCTCTATCCTAATTCGTAATGCTTCTACTGGGTTAAATCTATGGGCGTACCTAGACTGCTTAGTTAGAAAGATTTTCTTGAAGAGGCGTCTTTTCAATTAAATATACTTAAGGGATAGGACCGAGAAATCGAAGTGTTTTGATCCCCGAGGGGCATTAATCTTGAAAACAAATAGAGTAAACGTTGAGGTTGAAACCGTCGTGTTAATCCGGGGGATGAATGAACCGTGAGTTGGGATACTTGTTTCTTCTTGATTTCGTTTACTAAAGCCTCATAGTTGTTATTTGCTTTTTATTTTTTGCAATTTAGTTGTATAAAAATCCCTTTTGAAAAACCACCCCCTTTTGTGTTAGGTATTTGTCTTCATAAATTCATACAACTAGCACAATTATAATTTTGTGTTCCCTGTGGATCAATCACTTGCTTGTCACTACTACGAGTTAGTAGGGTAGATTTGGGTATTTATTTTTGTCGCACCTCGACAGTGCGGTCAAATTTTGACGTCGTTGCTGGGGATTACTAGTTTAGAGCTAAACTTGAGAAAGTAAGCTAAAGAAGCGAGGAGATTATTCGAATTGTTTCCTTTTCCAGTTGAAAGTGAGTACAGCGAGTCTGATTCCGAGGAGGAAGATATGGCAGAGCAGACGTTGAAGCAATTGGCAAGCCCGCAGCTTTCGTAACAGTCGTTGTGTATCGTTTATCCTACCGAGGGTATCGATTTCGAACTTAAGTCTAGTTTAATTCACTTGTTGTCAGCTTTTCATGGTAATCCAGGTGAGGATCCACACAAATTCGTAACGGAATTCAATGTGGTTTGCTCTCACATGAGACCGAAAGATGTGACGGAAGAGACGGTGAAGCTGAAGGCGTTCCCATTTGCTTTGAAGGATTCAGCAAAAGAGTGGTTTTACTACCTCCCATCTGCAAGTGTCACGACCTAGGTCGACATGGAGAGATTGTTCTTACAGAAGTACTTCCCAGCCTCTCGTGTGGCAAGTTTGTGAAAAGACATATGTGGCGTCAGGCAGATCATAGGGGAGACTCTTTACGAGTATTGGGAGCGTTTCAAGCAACTGGTGGCAAGCTGGCCACAACATCAGATTTCCGAACAGCTTCTGATCCAGTACTTTTATGAAGGGTTGACTCTCAACGATAGAAGTTTAGTTGATGCTGCGAGCGGAGGGGCTCTCCCTAATCTTACCATAACACAAGCCCTAGAGCTCATTTCGAACATGGCAGCAAACATTCAGCAGTTCAATCAAAGGGGTGCACCAGCAACCCTGGTACAAACGGTAAGTGACTCTTCCCTCAAAGATCAATTAACTGAATTAACTGCTTTTGTGAGATAACTTGCTACAGGTGGAGTCCCAGCCCAGTGTACAGAAGAGAACGAGGCGCAAGCCAACGCCATTGGAAATTTCCAAGGGCGGAAGTTTGACCCTTTTTCGAATACATACAACCCGGGCTGGAGAGAGCATCCAAATCTTAGGTACGGGAATCACCAGAATCAGCAGAACCCTCAACCTGTGGACAAAAATTGGCCACAGCAGCTGAGAGGCCAGTGTCAAGTCAAGGCACCAGTGGAAAATTCCGGGCAATCCACGGAAGAACTCCTCACCACCCAGTCCTTGCAGTTCCAACAACAAATGCAGCAGAGCATGACTCAACTCCAGCAAACCACCACTTCCACAGTCAAGAATTTGGAGATGCAAATGAGTCAACTTGCTAGTGCTGTCAGTCGTTCGGAAGCCCAAAACAGTGGGAAACTGTCATCCCAGCCCGAAGTCAACCCAAGGAGTGGGAAGCAGTTAGAAGAAGTCAAAAAGTCTGTTTCGCCAGCTCCGGTCGAGGAGAATAAGGAACAAGTTTCTGGACAGATTGACACTGGGTTACCCAGTGTGAAATAGTCTGCAGAAATTGACACTGGGTTACCCAGTGTCAAAGCTGCTGGAATGAAAGATGAGGCACTCTTCTCTCAATCAATTCCTATTATTCCTAATTCACTTTCATTCCATGCAGGTTCCAAGAAGTAGTGAAAGAGGTCATCAAAGAATATTTGGCAATTGACGTATTTCAGATGAGTGAGGTTTATGTACCTCTATTTGAGCCGATGAAGCAAATTCTACTCACCAACTATCGAAGGCTCAAGGGGAAAGAAAGGATCTTGATGGGAGGAAGTTATGTTCGTTAATATAAATTGACATATGATCGAAAGGATTACTTCACTCCTATCACGTGAAAAATGAATGTTGGTCGTCGAGCTAAAAGATGTTAAACAAAAGCGCTCTACGGGAGGCAGCCCGTATTCTATTTTGTTTTTTTCATTTTTTTTTATTCTCTTTTAGTTGTCTTCTTTGTGTTTCTTCCTTAATTTTGTTGCAGGCTCTCAAGTGCTTGAAGTGAATGAGAATGGTGGATTTCTAGTAGCGCCCTACGCTCTTTCGTTTATCCGGTGATACTCTTTCTCTTATCATGCTCTTTCTTCCTTGTGCATATTTATTTTTGTTGCTTGTGGACAAGCAACATATTAAGTGTGGGGGGAGAGGCATTGATATATTTTTGGTTGTGCATGGAGAAGTTGAGTCGCGATGATGAGTCGAGTGTTATTATTTTTATTTTTTAAAAAAAGGATGTGATATTATTGTTTTGTAATAAACTGTGGAGTTTCTGGTTAAATTTGCTTTGTTCTATGCATGTGGAGTCTGTGAGTAGATGAAGGTTTCATGAGAGGGTCCGTTTGAGTTTATGATAGTAAATTGATGAATTGATGAGTTTTGGTCCTAAGTTGTGCTTTGATCTCTTGTAATTAAAATAGTCTAATTAGGTTGCTTAGATAGATGATGCATTTATGGTGTGCCCCTTAAGGTTGAAAAAATATATATATATATTGAATGTGGTTTGGAGAAAAGGTGTTTTAGTTGAAGAATTGTGAAAAAAATAAACCGGTACAACTGCCCGTTTTTAGGGGCTCGAAGAAAAATTCCGAGCTAAAACCTAACGATGGAGTGAAGCTGCGATTTTGAAAAAAAAGAGGTGCTGAGACAGCTGCCTACTGTCGGGGGTTCGAACGTTCAAAGTCGGAAACAATTAGAGCTAAAACCCGACAAGTAGAGTGGTGTTGCAGACCTTAGAAAAAAATAAGGAGATAGGGGGTACTCTAGGATGTAGAGTTTGTTGAAGCTACCTATTTTAGATGAAGCGAATTGTAGGGGAGTCAAAGCATGGTAAGGGGCTTGACGAGTCAATGAGTTGAGGATCTATCGTAAATGATGTTGGGAATTTGAGTGAAAATCTTCAAAAGCTCACGATTTCTAATTGTGTTGATCTTAGTCCGGAATTCAATGAGTTGCCACTTTGTTTTGATATCACGTTCTATGTGTAGAAAGGACCTGAGCGAATTTCTTAGCTTCTCCGTTGTTGCTCTCTTGATGTTGTTTTTACTTAAGGACAAACAAAAGTTTAAGTGTGGGGGTATTTGGTAAGTAGTAAATTATGCATGTTTTTAATATAATAGAGTGCAATTCATTGGACTTGTTTACGTTAAGATGGCACGATTAACTACTTATATAAGTTTTGATGGTATTTTTTCCACACTTGATCGATTCTTATGATTTTGAGTGTATTTAGGTGTTTCTCGTGGAGTATTATTTTTGAGTAAAAAGCCCGTGCAGAAATTACAGTTATTGGGCTGAATTTGTGTTACAAGAGCCCAAGAGTTTAAGGAAGGATTAGAAGATTTGTATGGAGATTTGTCTTATACGTATTGATTTGGAAGGATATCTTTGTCAAGATTAAGAAGATTCATGTAAATCCTCCCATGTATATCTTGGGGGTTTATTCTGGCGGTGCATATATTCACTATATAAGAAGGGGAAGCAAGCAGCAGGCGTTTTTTTTTTTGGGAAGCAGAGGGACGCAAGCATATAGACGGAAGCAGCACACGCCAAGTTTGGAGATTTGAGGGGAGAGTAAAACAGTCTCGCAGTTTTGAGAGTCGTATTTAGTTAGTAATTTTATCCTAACTCCGGGAATTTCTGAACCTGTATTTAATGTTGATGTTTTAATTTGAGACGTTTATGATATTTGTTTTTTGATTGTTTAATTTATCTGTTTTAATTTCTTGCGTATTTAAATTAATTGGTTTAAACTGACCATCTAGGTTAATTGTTTAAATACACCTGTTAGTTCTAAGCATATAATCCGTGTAATTATTATATGTGGTGACAATTGGTAACAAGTAGTGGGTTCACTAGAGTAAATTAAGCCAGGTTCTTTCGGGGCGAGCTAGAGTACTCGAGAATTTGTTTGCTCTTTATCATAATTCGTAATGCTTCTACTGGGTTAAATCTATGGGCGTACCTAGACTGCTTAGTTAGAAAGGTTTTCTTGAAGAGGCGTCTTTTCAAGTAATATACTTAAGGGATAAGACTGGGAAATCGAAGCGTTTTGATCCCCGAGGGGCATTAATCTTGAAAACAAATAGAGTAAACGTTGAGGTTGAAACCGTCATGTTAATCCGGGGGATGAATGAACCATGAGTTGTGATACTTGTTTCTTCTTGATTTCGTTTGCTAAAGCTTCATAGTTGTTATTTGCTTTTTATTTTTTGCAATTTAGTTGTATAAAAATCCCTTTTGAAAAACCACCCCCTTTTGTGTTACGTATTTGTCTTCATAAATTCGTACAACTAGAACAATTATAATTTCGCTTTCCCTATGGATCGATCACTTGCTTGCCACTACTACGAGTTAGTAGGGTAGATTTGGATATTTATTTTTATCGCACCTCGACAGTACGGTCACTTTACATTCGACACATCATAACTTTGTTTATAGGTTGTCACACACAATGCCATATCATATTTTCCACGTAACACGACTTGCAACATGAGCAAGATAAATATGGTGGTGAGGGACATAAACTATACATGCAATGGCTTTTATAGTGAGAATTTTAGGGAGAGTTTATTAAAAGGCCACAATAAATGTGGTAGGAGACGGTTGAGAGGTTAATGCATTTATAATGACAAATTCTCACGTGCACAACATGCACCAATAAAATTGGTGCAATTTAATTTTAAAAGTTCTATTTTTAATTTTTTTTAGTTTTAACTTTTTTTTCATTTTTCAATTTCGGTTTTCTTTTAACTTTAATTTCAGTTTTAGATGTTTTTTTTACCCGACCCGAGTGATTCATGGTTCACTTGACCCAAATGGTTCATGGTTCACCCGGCCCAAATGGTTCAAATATAATTTAGGCTTAATTATTTAGGTGTTAAGGTTTAGAGTGCACCATTTTTTATTGATGCATGTGATGCACATGAGAGTGACTCTTTAAAGTCTATATAAGAAGTAGAATTGATTGATTGAATGTTTGGAAGATATGCAAATCAAGAATTTATGGTACCTATCTGCTTTTTACTAACCACAAATGTACTTATCGGCTTAAAACTTGCTATCAACTCTCTTAAATTTGGTCATAGTTGAGGTCAAACAACTATTTATATACATATGTGTGACGAAAAATGCTTGATCAAGAGGTCTAGTGCATTTCGTAAATACAAGGTTTTCTGATGAGCAAGCACTGCAACTATCCATTTTAATATTCACTCTTATTAAAATTATATATGCTTGCCACATTACCAGTGAAATTCAATAGAATTTACAAACCTCCCAAGAAAATTGTCTTCGGTAACTAATAAGATATAATAGACTGCACTAAAACATGACAGAACACTTAAAATCCTAAGTAGTAAGCTGCAAATAAAGATACATTTGGAATTGTTTTGAAATAAAGTGTAACGTGTGATAGTCAAACTATTACAAAAATGAAATTACAATAACACACCAAAATTCAAAACTAAATATTACAACATCTGAAATAACCATACTTGGTTCAGTCTATAATATTCTAGGTCATTAAGAATATATTAAAACATCAATGTTAAACAAACATCAAATTTCAAAGGTGTTTCTTAACAACACACCAAGCACAACCAAAGTAACTACCATAAAATAAGACTAAGATTTCCACAACAAAATTTAAAAGCGAAGAAAAAACTATACAGTGAAATTGATTAGAGGGAGTAGAAATTGTTATTTACAATTTAAGGTTACGGAAATAAATCCCATTAATTGTTCAAAACCTACATTTTTTATTTAAAGTTTAGGTTACTCAAACAAATCCCACAACGAGTACAACAAGAATTACATAATCTATTCTAAACAAAAATCCAATTCCTCATCCTAGGTTAAAATCAACACCCGACATCTACCAAAATTAAGGTGCCCAAAATGGCATCATTCATGAAATATTAAAATCTTGAATCGATTACATTTTGTGAAGCATAAACATCTCTAAACAACACATTTCTGTTTTAAAAAAAAATTGAAACTGACCTGAATGAAGACAATGTTGAAACTTGAAAGAGTGAATCGCAGATTCAAGAGTTGCGCTGTGTTTGTGAACCTTCGAAATCTTCTGAAATTTTTTATTTATTTATTTTAATTACAATGAGAATGGTTTGGGGTTTTGAATAATTGATGAGAACAAAATTGTAATTTGCTTCTTTCATTTAACTGTTCTCAGCGCGCGCACACACACTATTCATTGCAATGAATGGATGCTATCAAACAAGATATTTTTAATCTTGAGTCAAATAATCTCCCCACATTTTCTACTCCCTCTAATCCTGACGATAAATATCCAGGCTATCAAAACAGCCCTTACTCTCTCATTAGTCACCACAAGTTAACATTCTCTTCCTGATTTGAATTCAGAAGTATACGTTTGAATCCTAAATCCCAAAATTTCCAGTTCAAGGCTTTAAGCAACTATTGGATAACTTTACAATATGAAAAAAAAAAAAACACATTACAACCATATTCTCATATCTTTCCATTCTTGTGAAACATTTCCCACGTGAAACATTCAAAAATTCATTAAGTAATTAAAAGAATTGATATGAATTTGTTGGTAAATGGGTAAAGAAGTGAAAGTATAATTAATTTTAAAGTGGATCTTTTTTTATCATCGGGTTAAAATGTCGTTTTATAGTGTAATTCTTTAAAATCTGATTTATTTGTTTTAAAACTTATAATTTGTATTAAGTGAAATATTTTTGCGTGTTTCAATATTAATAAATTATATGTTTCAATATAATAAATTATATATTTAAAAAATATACTATAGATTATAGACGTTTCACTTGATATATACAAGACCTAAGAGGTGGCCTTAATTTTAATCCAATATTTAACGACCTTCTCACAAAACACAGTGCCACAGGAGATTGTTTGATTTTTATGCTATATGTGTCAATTTTCAGATTTTGGTGAATGGTTGTTGTCATCCAAATATATGGGTCAACTTTCAAGTTTAGTTCTTTATATTGTCACATCTCAATTTTTTCTAAGCTTTCATAAATTATTTTAAATCATAATTTATTTAAAAACCTTAAAAATACTAAGCAGATATGAGTAAATTTTGCAAAAGTAGCGAAAGTAAATATTAAAATACAAGACATTTTGAATGCAATAAAAGAGATGTCTTCAAATACCATAACTTATAATTTGAAACATGAATATTATCTTAGTTTCAAATTTCAGAGTCTCCCTCAATTTCCTTTACTAATTAGCCAAAAAATACAGAGAGTATAATTTTTGTCTTTTAAAAATATATCGTGCTCTAACTTAATAGTTAATATATATTACTATATAAAAGAGAGAGTTGGCGTAAGTTGGCCAGTTTCTAGCCGGTAGGAGATAAGGTTAATACTATGTACCTCTAATGCGGACGGATTCTTCAAAAATTAACAAGATTATCACGATGTCGGATTCGCGCTTTGGGTGGAATTAAATGCAGGATCGCACCCGATTAAGCCACGTGGCGAATCCCACTTTTTTTTATTTTTTATTATAGGATCTGGCGTATCCTCTTCGAGATCTGGCGTATCGGATAACTATCGAGATTCTTTTTGTAAAATTTATTAAATTTTGGGGTTTTTTTTTTGTAAAATTAATACTTACTAATAATTTGAAGGACACACTCTAAAACTTATTAAATATTAAAATTTATTAATCTTTTATTATGATTTATGACTTGTATATGTTAATGATATTTGATTTAATTGTTATTTTGTTACTTATGGGATGAATTCCTTGATGTTAGTACTTGTGTTTTAAATATTCTTGATATTATTAAATGTGTTATATATAATTGTTGTAAATTTTTTAATATTATTACAGGTGATATATATAATTAAATTAAAAAAATTGATGTATCATGGCCGTATCGTATCCTAAAAATTTGAAAATCTACGAATCTCCGCACCCGAATCGTATCGTATCTGCACCCCGCACCCGCACCCGTGCAACACAGCTATGTACCAATAATGTATTGGCCATTGTAAAATACTGATGAATATGGATTTTTCTATGACCCCGTTTGGTTCGCGTGATTGATTGGGATATGTCAGAATTAGAATTTTAATCCCAACTAATCTACTGTTTGATTTGTTGGATGAGGGTCCATGATATGCTTCAAGCCCGGGTAGAAAGTGTATCAAATTCCTCTGTGTAGGGATATGCAAATCTCATGTGAAAGATGAGATAGAACATATCTCAAGTGCAATATTACAAATTGTCCTTCTGTTGTTTGAATAGATTCACAAAAATGAAATGTATTGTTTCTATTTAAATTCAAGGTGTTTATGACATTTTAATTGATATCTCTAAAAGGGAGAGTTGGCGTAAGTTGGCCAGTTTCTAGCCGGTAAGAGGTAAGGTTAATACTATGTGCCAATAATGTATTGGCCATTGTAAAATACTGATGAATATGAATTTTTCTATGGCCCGTTTGGTTCGCGTGATTGATTGGGATAGTTCAGGATTATAATTTTAATTTCAACAAATTTACAGTTTGGTTTGTGGAATGAGGGCTCATGATATGCTTCAAGACCGGGTAGAAAATGTATCAAATCCCTCCATGTAGGGATATGCAAATCTCATGTGAAAGATGAGATATAACATATCTTAAGTGCAATATTACAAATTATTTTTCTGTTGTTTGAATAGATTCACAAGAATGAAGTGTGTTGTTTTCAATTCAATTTCAGGGTGTTTATGACATTTCAATAGATATCTCATCTAATCCCTCACACTAATCCTACAATCCAAACGCATATCTTGATTCAAATAAATCCAGTCCAGTCAATCTAATCTTACTCAATCCCACTCAATCATATCACACATAATCAATCCAGTCATGTGAACCAAACGTCTCGTATAGGTATTGACCATTATCATTATCTAGTGAAGTTTTCTTATATCAATAAATTAAACTATAAAAATTTCAATACAACTTAAAATTTAAGCAGTAAAACTTAAAAAAAAAACCTATAAATTTCAAGAAAATCATCATTTTCAGTTATTTTTATTAATATTTTTATTTGTATTTTTAATTGAGAGAACAATTTTAGAGATCATTATACCTTTATTGAAGTTAACAAAAAATTAGAAATAAAAAATAAAAAATGGTGGTACGAGTTAACATATTATAGTAAGAGTGTAACTAAATTGTGGTATAAGTTAAAAATGATGGTACGAGTTGAATTAAATTGTAGTACGTGTTAAAAAGATGGTGGTACGAAGTAATTAATAATGGTACAGACTGAAGTGATATGATGTTAATTGAATGATGGTATGAGTTAAAATAATGAAAGGATGTAAAATTGGCAGAGTTGAGAAAAAAATTACTTCGACTACAAATAAATGATTACAAACTTTGTGACACAAAATAACTTTTATTTTTATATTAAATTATTTATATATTTATCCCTAAATTTTAATACTGCTCAACAATAAAATGATGTATTAATATCTAGGTAAAACCTCAATTTTGAGGTATCATAACCACGACTACTACCTCTTGTTGGGATTATACTGGAAAGTATGCTTTTACTTTGTATAATCGAAACTGAATTTTCAGACTTATTTACTAAAATAAATTGTTTATATCGATGCTTTAAATATTATTGAATGTTAAATAATATATCTTTTTATAACTGTTCAATAAGTAAATGCGTGTTGCATTGTAGTTAATTTAGTGATACCAGATCACAGAAGATTAAATTAACAGTCCATTGTAACTAAAAGTACGTTATTCACAACCTAGATGGAAATTAACAACCCATCGTGAAAGGTTGAAGTGTAAGGCTCGGATTGGTTTGTCTTGACCAAGAGATTACACTAGTGCATGGTGATACCTTTGAATAGGACCTCTGAGGAGGATAAATTCTTCAGAACTGAACAAGGAAGAATTAGACCTCAGTGGTTCGTTGTTTCTTAATCTTCGTTCCTTAAATAGGATCACTTGGGATTGGTAACTATTGCTTTGACTTATCATGGGTAGCGAATCAATGAGATTCAATACTTTTTATCTTGGGCAATATTATTAGTCACATGTGATTGCTAAGATTTATCTGAAGAATGGTGTGCAAATCACGCTTGTTTGATTTGCCCCTTGGGAGGTTCATAAGCTTTATCATACCAAATCTTGCAAGTGGAATTAGTTTTAGGTATGGATAATAATGTTGAACCGTTCCTTGACCAAGGATAAAATATATTAATTAATGGAAAGCTATTTGGTGGCTTGAATTAATTAATGGGCTAGATAATCTTAAACACGGGAAATAATGACCGGGGAGCCATATTGATTTGTAATATGGGTTAAGATGGATAGTCGATAATATTAATTATGTAGTGGGATTAATTAATATTTATGGGCTTGAATAATATTGTGGCTCAATATTAGATATTCAAGGTCCATTAGAAGGTCAAATCTTAATTCTCATAAAGGCCCCCTGAGTAGCCCAACATATAGTCCAATAACTGAAAAAGGTGATTAAAATAAAATAAATATTGTTGCTTAATTTTTCCTAATATTTCGAAAATTATGGATAAAGTTGGGAGAAAGATTTTCTTTGAATTTTGTTATGGAATGAAGATATGTATTCTTGGAATACAAGATTATCTCATTAAATTTAAGAAATCTCCCACTTGGTTATTCATAGTGATATTTTCGAAAATTTTGAAATATAGTGGGCAAGAAAGATTTTCTTGATTTTCTTGAAAAGATATTATGGAAGATATGTATTTCTTGAAATACAAGAATATCTCATAAATTCAAGAAGATCCAAATCTTGGAATCTTGCACATAAATTTCAAAAATTCCATAATAATAGAGAAGGTGAGATTTTTGTGGAATATTATAATTATGGGAAAAAGAATATAGGAGATATATTCAAGATTTCTTGGAGATCAAGAAAAGGTTTTCCCACATTATTTTATCACTAAATTTTCGTCCCCCTCTCCTCTATAAATAGGGGATGAATGGTTCATTCGGTGACACTTTAAAATTGGTTTTTAGGAAAAATATCGAACCGATAAAATATCAAATATTTTTGTAGCGTCGATGATTGTATTTTTTTGAAAAACGACAATTAATAGTAGAGTACAATTCCATGTCTTTGGAAAAATTAGTAAATCCACAAAGGTGGTGCAACATATTTATTTTTCCTTGTGTTAAATCGTTCACAAGAATCCTTCCACCCGGATAGTAGAAGCGAGGACTAAGGAAATACTTAGGAAGTCCTTGCGGTTAGTCTAATCACCATACCGTTGTCATCCCAAGAGGTAAGTTCACGTAAACTCGTAGAGAATTCGCATCGTAGGTTTTCTGTGAATTATTATATGCATGATATGTTGTTGGATTATTATTTGAATTAATATAGGATTAATTCATGCTAGTAATAATTAAAGAATTAAATTTTTATTTAAATATTCACCCCGAATAGATCTGTGCAACTTATTCCCCAACACCTCTGTCCCAAATCAGTTTTCACATTTGACTTATACGTATTTTTGCGAGCGAATTTTTTATTAGTAATTGAAATGATAAAATAATTTTTAAGAAGAGGTATGATAGATGAGGGACTCGTCTATCATACCCCTCCTTAAAAGTCACTTTATCATTTTAATTACTAATACAAACGCACTCACAAAAACGCGTATAAAAATCAACTGTGAAAACTGATATGGAACGGAGGAGTAATAATATTATTAAGTGGGACAACACTAAATCAAGATCCTACCACTACCATGTTAATTTATACGCGTTGTCACTTGTGCATCTAAATAATGTGTTATTTTCATGCCCGGTTGCTCTTTTAGTTTGGCAAGCCATCTCTATGTGGCTTGGTAAATCATTGTCTTACTCGGGTGTTGCAAAGGAACATTTTATGGAGTTCGTGACTTTCGAAAAAAGCAACGTAAAAAGGAAAGTTGCAGGTTTGATTTGACAAGGTACGATTTGGAAATTTTGGAAGGTTCGTAATGGGTTGATTTTCAAGGACAGATCTTATACTTTGGATGAATTTATTGATAGCATAAAATCTAGCTCTTAGAAGTGGATTCGGTCCCATTATCCTATGTCTTTCATGGCTTCTTTCTGTTCGTGGGAGTGTCAACCTTTCGAGTGCTTACCTACAAAATTGTAATAGTACAAAAGCATAGTTTGTGGATCATTCTTGTACATTATGGATTTTCGAGTACCCCTTGTACTCGTGATATTTAAATCATTTTTATTTTTGAAAAAAAAAAAACAAAATTAACAAATACGATTAACGTATTTTACATTAATGGAAAAACTCGGGACTTTATCAAGTTCTAACGCGATTTTTTTAAGTTAGCTATGTTTGTTTGCATTCTTTCAATTTTACATTATTGAAAAATAAAATTCATATATATTCACATGTTTATTGAAGTTATAAATTTTATCTTCTTAAAAATTAATAAGAGAATCGTAAATTTCTGCTTTATTTTTATTTTTTAAAACAATTATATACATTAAATGCATCATGTAATTCAAATATATCATATTTTGACAAAAAATTGTGTAGATCTGGTTCATGCTATGAACTCGGTTATTTAAGTATTACTGTTGCATACAAAAACTCTCACTGCTATGTATAAAAACTATCATTGTTATTCACAAAAACAATCACTGTGTAAAAAATGCTTTATAATTTTAAACAGTAAAAGTTTTTGTGCCTAACATTGATAGTTTTTATACATAACAGTGATAGAGTTCATGTATGAACCTGGTTCACATGAGTGTTACTCTCATGTTTTAAAATGCCCTTGAGTTACACTAGTGCACAACAATAGACATAATCTTAAAATATAAATTTAAGAGTAACACTTCTGTGAACCGAATATATATATGAACTATATCATTTTTATGTGCAAAAACTATTATTGTTACACATAAACACTTTTACTGTTTAAAAATATAAAATATTTTTTTGACATTGATAATTTTTTTATATAACAATAATAATTTTTATATATAATAATGATACTATAAGAACCGAGTTCACATGTTCACATGAGTTTTTGTTTAAATTTATAGGCTTTCAAAACCCAATTAACAAAAATAAATTTTCAAACTACAAATTTGTTAATTTAAATAAATATTTTATTTTCACAAAAATTGAGAAGGTGGAAAGATTTTGAAACCAAACATTCCCTTTATCCATTGGTGCTATATGCACATTTGTGTGATTCGACAAGTTTAGTCTAATCGCACAAATGTGATGATAAGGTGATAATTGAGTTAGATGATTAAGTGATTATTAATTATTTATTGTAATTTTTTTTCCTTTTATTATTTAGATGGTTTATTGTATTTTTTTTCCTTTTATTATTTAGTTTATTGTGTTGTATATGTAATGTAAGATAATTAATTAATTAGGTAAAAATATTCTAATTATTTTAAAAAAAATGCAGTCATATATGAAGGCTTAGTTGTTTTATTAAAAAATATTACTTGTTTAGGGTTGAAAGTATTAGTTGTTTCATTCAAAAGTATTAGTTGTTTAAATTTGAATTTATTAGTTATTTCATTTAAAAATATTTATTGTTTCATTGAAAGACATCAATAAACAAGAAAAACACACCTTGACGGTGTATTATGTTACATATGATTTTAGAAATTTTCAAATAGGGGCATAATATAATATAATATTTTGTTTTTTTTTAAGAGGTAATATTGAAATAATTTTATTACATAAAATAAATTAAGATATATATAAGAGCAATTATAAAATAAAACTAATCATTAAAGTATTAATAATTAAATATAATTCACAATAATATAGTTTGATTGAATATTTTAATTATATAAAATTAAGTCGAAAGTGAAAATTAACTAAACAATGATAAAATAATAATATAATAAAGTTAAATAAATAAAATATTAATTGCACATTTTTTGACATTTACACATACTTTAAATACATAAATAATTAAAAATTACACATTTTATAACATTCATGCATACTTTAAATACATAAATAATTAGAAACTAATTATATTATGACATATCTATAAATAAAATTCATTATTTACTTTTCATATAATTCTTACTTCTTTATTAGACGACGCATCATCAAAATTCACAATCATATGATACGTAAGCAGTAGAAAATTCATATTAGTGGGTTTAAGAGATGTTTAAAAATTTCGTGTATGATAAAATATTAAATATAAAATAAATATTAATAAAAAAGAAGCTAATGCTCAATAAAACAAATATTCAATATATTTAAATGTTTATAGATTGACTTAGTTAGGTAGTAACATAAATATTATTTAAAAGGTGTAAGGTTCAAACCTTAATTATTGCATCAATTTTTTTTTATTAACTTACATATTTAAATGTCACATGCATGCCACCTATTAACTATAAACCTATAAAAAAATAACACATCAACACAATAATATATGACATCTCATTCAAATTAACCACAAGATGACACATCATCCAAATGAACCACAAGATGACACATCATAAAAAAAAACTCTCTATTAGTATATAGGGGGATTTGGGAATTCCAGCCAAAGTTTTAAATCTTTTTTTATAAATCCAAAACTTATTTTAAGAGCTTATAAAATGTAATTTTTAAATAATTTATAAGTTATTAAACATCTTATAAGCTTTAATATTCTATAAGTTGTTTTAAGAACTTATAAGATGTAGTTTTTAAATAGTTTATAAGTTGTTAAAGTGTTTGGTTAATACTCCCTCCGTCCCGATCTTTAAGAGAAACTGACTGTTCATAAGGATTTATTGGAATAGTGAAAAAGTGATAAAGCGATAAAGTAAAAAGAGTTGTTTATTAATATTTTATGTAATAAAGTGATAAAGTAGAAAAAATTGTTTATTAGTATTTTAGAAAGTTTTGCTTAAAGATTGGAACCAAAAAAATGACAAGTTTTGCTTAAAGATTGGGACGGAGGGAGTACAACTTATAAGTTCTTTAATGATTTAAAAAAAATATTTTTTAATTATATAATACTACCTCCATTCCAAACTCGATTGCCACATTATTGTGTGCTCAAGTTTTAAGAAAAAACGATAAAGTGTTGGGGTATAAAGAGTTATTTATTAGTATTTTATGTGAAAAAATGATGGGTAGTTGAGGTAAAAAATAGTTGTTTATTAGTATTTTATGTGATAAAGTGATAAAGTGAATATTTTCATTTAAGGAAAGTGGTAATCAAGTATAGGACGCCCGAAATGGAAATGTGGCAATCGAGTTTAGGATGGAGGGAGTTTAATATATTTTTTTAGGAATTTTTTTTTTAAATAATTGTTTTTTCGAAATTAAATTTTTTTTGAATAATTTATTTTTTCGGAAAATATTTTTTTTAAGTAAATTTTTTTTCCTAAAACAACTTTTTTTTCGAAAATAATTTTTAAATAAATTTTTTTTTTCCAATTTTTTTTAGAGAAAAAGCAGGTGGGGTCTAATTCGGGTTGAGTATTGGGGCCGGGATTTAAGTGTCTTGAAGCAAATCGAGGTTTTAGAATCAGGAGATTTAGAATCCTTGATGAATAGTAAATATATGTGTTTGTTTTGAGATTTGAGTAGGATATAATTTAATTTTTTGTCAAATCAATCTTTAATAGTGATTGATGTTGTATTATTATACTCCCTCCGTCCCAGGATGACTGCAACAGTTGACTTTTATACATATTTTTGCGAGCGAGTTTTATATTAGTAATTGAAATTATAAAGTGGTTTTTAAGGAGGGTATAATAGATTAGGAGCTCATTTATCATACATCTCTTAAAATCACTTTATCATTTCAATTCTTTATAAAGCTTCATTTCAAAAAAACGATGTAAAAGTCAATTGTTGCAATCATTCTGGGACGGAGGGAGTATTATATTGAGAAGAGTAATAAAGTGTTTAAAATGTGATGTATTGAAAAGATGAGTAATAGGTTTTATAGGTGTGAATTGAATGTGGAATTTGAAAACCAGATTCTAAATTTCAGACTCGTATGGGACGGGGGAACGCAAAGTTCTAAGTTCATCCGTGGAATCCCAAAACAAACACAGCCTGACAGCTTGCGGTTAGAGCTTGAGTTGAGCCTCATTATTGTAATATAACTGATTTGATCATATGCCCTCAGGTGGACATAAATTTATATGTCCACCGCTTATATGGCGCTCTACATATGCAAGGTTTCACCATCATTTAATTAATTTCTTTAATTAATTAAATTTTCTCATTAATTATATAAACCTAAACCCTAAACTATGAACCCTAAGCCGAACCATGAATCACTCGGGCTGGGCTCGGGTTCGGGTAGGGTCCGGGTCTCGTAAATTTTTTTCAATTATATAAACCTAAACCCTAAATTATGAATCCTAAACCATGAATCATTCGAGTCGGGTAGGGTCCGGGTCGCGTAAATTTTTTTATTATTATATAAACCTAAACCCTAAACTATGAACCCTAAACCATAAATCATTTGGGCCGGAAGAACCATGAACCACTTGGGTCGGGTTGAATCCAGGTCGGATAATTTTTTTTTTTATATAATTAATGAAATTAGGTAAAATATGGAATATATATAAATGAGAAGATTGAATTAATTAAAAAAAAACTAATTAAATGATGGTGAAGATCTCAAATGTATTGTGGCACATGCGTGGACATATAAGTTTATTGTCCAAATCAAAGATATGATCAAATTCGTGTAATATAAATAGACCCTTGTGAATATTATCAATGACAATTCAATTATATCGCTTAATTCTCAATCTAATACTTCACCTTCTTTAATGAATACTCGCATCCGAAAACTGTGATCAATTTAAATTCCTTACTAACTTTGTTAGCAAACGAAAATAAAACCAGAAAATAGATGAACAAATAGTAAAAGAATAAAAAATATATAAATAATAGATCAGTCGAAACAACATTCAAAAACGAATGTATAAGTACATTCCCTGCTAAACTGTGTATTCTCAAAGATCACACAAAAGAATTTTAATTAAACGAAAAATATAAGCAAAAAATTAAAATTAAAATGGACTACTATACGAGGCGATCAAGCAACAAAAGCTAGGGCGACGAGAACAGCAACGGACGCCGCCGAAAGCCCTGCTTTGTTAAGAACGGCGGAATTGGGAGAAGGCACCGGAGCGTCGGCGACGGAGTCAGATGGAGTTGCGGCGACAGATGGGGGGGGGGAAGCGGCTGATGGCGGCGGGGACGGTGGAGAAAACGCGGCCGGCGTCGGAGCAGGAGACGGAGATGAGTGCGCCGGAGCAGGAGATGGAGATGACGGCACCGGGTAGGAGACTGAGATGACGGCGCCGGAGAAGGGACGGTTTGCTGCGTAGGGGCGGGGCTAGGACTTGCTGATGGAGACCGAATCGGCCGGTTAAATAGCGCAGATGGGGAAGGCGCCGGAGATCCTGAAGGCGACTGCGCAATGGCGAGCCAAAAAGCAATGCTACTACCATCAGCATCGAGAAACCCTTTGAAACCGCCATTGTTTAATTGGGGAAAGCTTCGTGTGAGGGCGAGACGTTGAGATTTAGAGAGAGAGTTTTTATTTTAAATTGAATGAGAATTAGGGATTGATTGTTCGGTATTTATAGAAAAGGGAAGAGTTCTGGAAGATTAGTTACTATTTGTTTGAATTTTTTTTATTGAAGTTTTCCATTTTACATTACTGGAAATTTGGTGGAGATACGAAAACGCGTTCGAAATTTGATGAAATCCCAAGTTTTCCTATTATAGGTAAACACGTTAATTGCATTAACGCGTATAAATTTAGTAATTTACACTTACCTGGTTAGATCCTCTGAATTTGATTTAGTGTTGTCGCGTGTCGTTTTATTTGAGAATATGATGTGACTAATTAGGAAGCTTATCACAAACAAAACACGACGTGTAAAATAAAGCGTAAATAAGATGAATTTGTTTTTGGGTTAAATTAGAAATGACTACTCGGGGGCATATCAAGCGAGGATGTGGTATTGCGAGCTTTTCTGCGTCTAATATTTGATATTAACTTTATGAAGATGAATCGTTCTGAGATGAAGATAATTTGGAGAGTTAGCATATGAGTGCTAGGGTTTCTGTATGTGTGGATAATCACTCGAATTTTTCTGTACCTCGCATCTCTGGGGAATTTCTTGTGTGGGTGTAACTTTTTCTGGGAAATTTCTGAACCTTTCTCTTGTTGTCTTTTCTTCTATTTATAGCACCTTGACAAGCATGAGTTGGTTTGGCAAGCTTGAGCTGTAGATTTTGGGTCATGCAAGAATTCATGTAATATTCTTGGCGTTCCCAACCGTCTTCAAAGATTGATCTTTGCACTTGCTTGTCATGCGTAAGGCACTCTTTTGATCGTCCAAATCAATCTTACCTTTCATTGCTGGACGCTTTGTTAGCCCTTAAACCATGTCAATCTTATGTGGAAAAATTGCCCTCATCGAGCATATCTGAGTTCTTAAGGTTGTCTAAGCTTTCAGGTCATCTGAGCTTTGGGGATGTCTGTGCCCTCAGGATATCGCATAATGGGGTCATCTGAGCCTTCAGGATATCTGAGCCCTCAGGATATCTGATCATTGAGCATACTGATCCCTCAGGATGTCTGAGTCTTCAGGATGTCTGAGCCCCTCAGGATGTCTGAGCCACTCAGGATGTCTGAGTCTTCAGGATGTCTGAGTGTCGAGCATACTGACCCCTCAGGATGTCCGGAAAGTGTCGAGCATCTTGACCGCCGGGATATCGAGCATTGGGTTGTGCGAGTCCTCGGACTTGACTTCAAATTTTATTTGATTCCTTCTTCCCTGATCTGATCTGTTTGACTGACTTTGTCATGTTCTTTTCAGGATCATTTTGCTCGGTCAGTGGTTGAACAACCTTAGTTGGTGAATGGCAAGCGGGCGAACAAAACTTGTTTGGTCGGCGAGCGGCGAGCACACTTGTCCATCGGGGCATGATTATTTTAATAAATATTACACGTGTCTCTTACGTGTTCGATTAATGCTGATTAATTATATCGAACACAACAAGTGCTTCTCCACTAAGTAATACTCCTAAGATTTGGTGCTTCTCCATTAAGTAGGTTTCTCCCTAGGTCTCAGGTTCGAACCCTCTAGGTGCGATCAACTCTTGAGATGAGTCGGTCTATCTGAGCTTAGCTTTGGCTTGAAGTGGGGCCCCCCGCTAGTGGATGGTGGGTTCTGGTCCCTCGGATTAGTCGACCCTTGAGCCGAATATCGTGTTATCAAAAAAATACTCCTAAGATTTGTAGCATGATATATTTTGAAAAGGAAAAAAATTATAGTACTGTCTGTAGATTTTTTGGCTAATTAGGAAAATTTATTAAGGGAGATTGTGAAATTTGAAATTAAAATATATTCATATATTAGATTTGTAATTTATATATACAATCTTGAGTTTTTTTTTTCGACCACTCTTTTTTAGGAATATATATATATACAATCTTCAGTTAGAAATGAGGTCTTATTTGATCAATTAGTTTAGAGAAAAAAAGTTGTCAAATATCTCGAATTACTTGTATTAATTTTGACATATAGCAAAGTTATTGTTATAATTTCATTTTTTTAGGACGCTCCTATTTGGCGTGATTTTCGGAGTGAATCGATGAATTTTCTATTTTACCCTTAATGAGTATTGGCTCCACTAGAAATATTTGTTTCTTTTATTAAGGAGCATTACCTTTTTTTATTGAGAGCCACTAAACACATCCCATAATCCTCCATTCACACCTCATAATATTTAAGACTAAAATAAACATACAAAAAATGACTATAATGCCCTCATATAAATAAATATAAAATTAGATTTTATTTACATAAGTAATATGTAAATGATAAACGCTAAAACATTTATTTCTTATAATTCACGCCCATAAATCCTTTATCTTTTTTATTCAATTTCAATCATCATAGTCATGGAACGTGAAAGTTCAAACGAGCACATTAATGTAAGTATTTTTAGGTTTTTTTTTCTATTTTTTTATCGATTTTTATGCAAAAACTTTGGTATTTTTAGGATTTAATCGCGCCACTGTTCGGCCAAAATCTCAGCTGCCGTGCAAAAATAAAAATTAAAAAAATTGGTAGTGTTCGGTCCAAGGGGCCAAACGGTAATGAATTCGTGCATGATTAGTCGGACGAACACCAGTGAGTCTGTACATAACCCTACGACCGAACACAAGTGAATTTGTATGAAATTGTTACCTTTGAATAGTCGATTTCCAGCTATTGTTCATGAGTTCACCTTCAATTTTGTTTCATGAGAATCAAAACGAAAGACCTTTTTTTTCTTCTTTTTTTTTTCGCACACACGTTGTTGTTGGAAAGAGGAAGAAGTGATTTTATTTTTTTGGGAAGAAGGGTATAATGGTATTGATTTGGGATGGGTTTAGTAATACAAATTAATTTTAAATTTTTAATGAGGTGAGTTAAGTAGGTGGGGTATGAATGGAGGATTATGGAGTGTGTTCAATGACTCCCTTTTTTATTAGTTGTAAACGTTTTGAGGTATTTTATTTGACATAACGGTCCAAACGTACCAAAATTGTTTATAAATTTAAATTAAAAATATTTTACAATTGATTTGGAATTCGTATTCAACATGAACTTTGTTATAAACAATTGTTTTGCTAATATTTATCATAATTATATCCCAAATATTTAAAAAGTATTTTATTTAGATTATATCCTAAATATATACAAAATCTCTTTATAATTAATTATTTATTAATACGTATTTATAAGTTATATTTAAAAAATATCTTTTTATGATCAATTATTTATTAACTAATCATAAATTATATTCTTAAGATTTAAAATAAAGAGTAGGTCTCAGATGAAAACTTTTCATAGTATTAAAAATGATACCACTACAATTATTATAAATTAATATCATAATAGTTATCAACTGATATCACTTCGATTATATCATTAAATACAATAAGTATTAATTTATAAATATAGTAATATTAATTTATAAGTGAAATTAAATGATATCAATTTCATAGTCTCATAACATAGTTTATGTTATAAAATAAATGTTTTTTTCATTTTGGCAATAAATTTGACATAAAAGTTCAATGATTTTCGCAGAATATACACAACAACATAGATGTCTAGACTCTAGACAATTCTAATATGATGAAATTAATAAATGTTACTCCCTCCATCTCATATCGGGTTTTTCCACCTTTGATGCGCAAACCAAGGAAAATGTGTTTTTGCCTTTATTATTTTGGGAAAATTACTATAAAATTTACAAAATTTATGGGAAAATTACTCTAAGGTACAATGTGCAAAAATTACGTTTACCTTTGTAGTATTTAGTTTGAACTAAAGTGCAAATTTTTTTTGCACATTGTATCTTAGAAGTAATATATGTGTGTCACTTTTCACCTTAGAGTGAGGACTCCTATTCTTTTTTGCGGGGAGGGTAAAATGGTCAAACCTACTTTTTGCTAATTGAGTAATTAAGAAATCATTTCATTCTCAATTACCCAACTTAAAAGCGATGAGAATGAAATAGATAATTTACCCCTATATATTGAGATGAATCCACTTTCCATCCAACGTCGCCTCCTCAGATTCCTGGCATCCACCACCATAGCCATCGGCCAGTGCGGATATTGGGTTTCACACACTAAAGGTCCTTCTTGTGTGAAAATCTAAATCTTAGAATCGACAACTTACCCCAATCAGTACCTCCGAATCAATATAAAACGAGGGTACATCAGGATATAGGGGTAGGGTTTTTGATAGGGTCGATGGAAGTTAATTTTTTTGTATGGGTTAGGTTTTTTTCTAGGCGTCGGTGAGAATAGCCTGTGAGGGGGGGGGAGGCAATCGGGCGATAGGTGGATATTGGTGGAGATTGCAAATTTTCTTCGACATAGATGGGGAACTGTGGAGATCGGTGGATAGTGGTTGAGATTGGTGGATAACAGTGGAGATTGGTGGATTGGGGTTGATATCGGTGGAGATCGTGGGGTGGAGGAGGGTGGAGATGATTCGACATAGATTAGGGGTTTCTCTGCTGGCTAAGAAGAGAAGAGAGAAGAGAGAATATAAGAGAAAGTTGATAGGTTTTTGTTTTTTAATTTGGGCTGGGTTAGGTGTTTTAATTAGGAGTGTAATTAATTAATGGGCTGGGTTAGTAAAATAAGTGGGTTTAGTTAGTTTAATTAAGTTAGAAAAAATAATGACATATGTGTAAATAAGTGTATATCTTTTTAGGGTTAGAGTTGTGTAAAAATTTCCATTTTTGGGTGAAAACTGATATGAGACAAACAAAAAGGAAAGTATGAAAATTGATATAGGGACAGAGGGAATACTATTAATTGAACTTCCTATGCATAAGTACTGGCTCCAATGATCGCTCAAAATTTCATTATACGTCATAGATGCTCTAGAAACTATTCTTAAAAGTAAATATTGTTAATTTCATGAATTCTAAATCACGATAATAATATTTAAAATCATTTTATTTCAAATCCTTTGATCATGTTAGTTGATATGATAAGCAAGAAACCAATATTAGAATAGCAGAAGGTAAAACACAGAGATCTTTATAACATCTGAATCAAGTGTAACATATATTCTACAAAAGTTCCTTTGAGACTTCCAAAATCAAGTCCCTAGTTCTAACAAAGTATTAAGAGATTTCTCAAGTGCAACGAAAAAATTGATGAAAAGCTAAGTAGTGTGTCAACTCGCTTGTATAAAATAGATAAAGGAATAAGAAAATTGTGAGTACATATTACGAGTACGTACAAATACACACCCAAAGCTAAAAGAATAAGAATGAATGATCATAACAAGTCTTCTCAACGACAATGATTTGTCATGAGCTCATAATACGTACAAACAATGTTTTATTACCATTTTATATTGATGCCATATGAAGCTTCAGTGTGTCCAAAAGGGGGGCACTTACAAGTCGGACCTGATGGGATTTTCAAGAGTTGGACGGCCGTTCTTGTTGGTGATGAGGGTTGGGTTGCCATTGAGATCAGAGCCATAAACGTGGCCCATTTTGCACGTTTGGTCTCCAAATATCTCTTATTATCCTTGGTGATGGGAGTCACAAGGGGAACCCTGCCTGCAACTGCTAAGCCATAACCTTTGAGCCCGATGTACTTTGCGGGATTGTTTGTCATCAGCTTCATTGTTCTAACTCCAAGATCTCTCAGCATCTGCATAAACATGATAATATATGCCTTAAAAACCTGGAATATACAGCTGACTTCAAACAAACCAGTTAACTAATTGTGGAATGAGGACAAAAATATATTGTTCATTCAGGAATTATTATAGGAGGGGAGATATTTAATAAAAATGGGGTAATGATTAACTTATTTTGAGTCTCATTGCCCCGTACAAAGTATGTTGAAGGTGAAGTCCACATCTTTATCCCCAAGCTTATTCTCATAATCATTCTCATTAAAGAATTCTGAACTAAACACCCCCTTAAGTTGATTTAAAGTGATTTGATGCTCTCTCTTTAACAAATACTCAACCTTGATCCTAATTCAGATCCACATTCAAATTACCAGTGTATTTGAGATTGTATCACATAGTGCATATTTAGGGGCTTCTTTCAATTACTCAAAATGAAGAAATTACTGCATAGTGTTTGAAAAGACAATACCTGTGCACCAATTCCATATTCTCTTGAATCAACAGGCAAACCCAACTCCTCATTTGCCTCCACAGTGTCACGACCATCATCTTGTAGATTGTATGCTCGAAGTTTGTGTCCTAAACCAATTCCCCTTCCCTCATGACCTCGCAGGTAAACTAAAACACCCCGACCAGCAGCCTCAATCTGTTGCATTGCAAGTGCCAGTTGGGTTCCACAGTCGCATCTAGCTGATCCAAATATGTCTCCAGTCAGACACTCTGAGTGCACCCGTACTAGAATATCTTGTCCATCACCAATATCACCCTGTTTAAAATACTTCTCGCTTCAATAATTTTGAAAAAGTCTTCGTTTGAAACAAGTTAACTAGGATGCACAAACAGGTGGGACATGTTGTCATATTTCAAAGGTTTAATTGCATAAAAAAATCACGACCTCTTCACGGCTTTTTCAATTACAGCATATATTTTTAAAATTCATAATTCGATTCACAAACTTTTTAAATTTTGCAATTATATCATATGACTATTTTCTGGAAACTTATGCTGATGTGGCAGCATGAATATCTTTAAAAAAATTGCATATAAATTCACAACTTTATCACAAGCTTGAATTTTTTTCTGCAATTTCGTACACTGCCACATCCTCAAGACTTGTTGGAAAATAATCATGTGTTAGAATTGCAACAATTAGAAAGTTCATGTATCGAATTGCAAAATTATAAAACATATGTTGTAATTGAAAAACGAGAAAGGGTAATGATTTATTTTGCAATTAACCCTATAAATAATATTGGAAGTCTTGAGCTCTAAGATTACGCTAGTGAGCTATTAACAACATATATCAACGTGAATTGATTAGGAAAACCACCACAAATCATCAATCAAGCATAAAGTAAAGACACTTGGAAAAGAAATTATAACGTTAAAAATTCTCTAATGTCACTCACCTTAACCATTGCAATATGCTCAATCCCGTCCAAGATGGACCTATAACAGTGAGCAACAAATGGGCCCCACATAGTTGGTATACGAGCAGCAGATGAGTGCTCCACTAATCTATCCCTCTTTCTCCGATATCTGCAAAGTATTATCATGTGAGGACTTTCCAAAAAAAGCTTTGAATACAAGATTATTCGGCCAGGAAACCAGATGCACAGTTAACTCGAGACAAATAAAGTCTATCCTGAGCTGCTCATGGTTGGTGTGAAATTAATTTGTCTACATCATTTAAAAGTTTGAACTTGTAGAGAGGTGTGAAATTAATTCATCTATATATCATTTCCCCAACACTCCCCCTCATACAGGCTGAATTCTCTTACTCAAGAGGCCCATCGACTGGACAATTTAATATGGGTGGAGTTGCTTTCAGCGGGGAATCGAACCCAGGGGCGTGGGCGTGAGCCTAAAGGCTCGAAACCATGAAATAATTTCATCTCATCTAAAAGTCCGAACTTGTAGAGAGGTCGGAATTAATTTGTTTATATCATTTCCCTAACATAAACCATCTACTAGATAAAACCACAGTTACAAACCTGCAGAATCATAAGCAGTATTAGACTACAGAGATATCTGACAGCAATTTTTGACAAAAAGACACGGCGTTGTGGTTAGAGTGAGTCTTACTCTTAGACTTCGTTATTTCAAGATTCAGCAATTATATCTAGATAAAATCTTGCGCAACAAAGTAAGCAGCATTGAACCATGTATAGAGGGAAATAGAATATATATTGGAAAGAAAAAAAAAATTATAATATTACCAGAGCATATGCTTTTATGTTTTAATCCGACTCATTTGACAAAAGGTAAATGCTAGAACATTCAACACAGCAATGGAGAAATATCAAGAGTTTAAAATTTTCGATTATACACAAGCAAGAAACAAAACACAGTCCTTGAGAAAATAATGGAAATTTGCTGAAATAAAACAAGTTCTATCATATGCCGATTATCCACAAGCAAGAAAAAAGTGTTTAATGGAATCTTACGAATGCCAAGAACAATTAGTGGAAGACAAAACATACAAATTCACTCTCCTAAACATGCTTTAACATAGTTACATGCCCAGTTTGGTGCCCAGATTATAGGGACAAAGATGCTCATTGCGCCTATCACTATCAATACAAGAGTTGGGGAATAGTAGCCTCAACTTTGTGGGGAATATTCTAAGGGTGTGTTTGACTTGGGATTAGAAAACAAGATTTGGGATTTCGAAATCTAAATACCAGTCTACTTTGAAAATTAGAATCCTGTTTTTAAAAACCTAAAACATGCACCCTACCAGTACTAATTTTTTTTCCCAACTACACTCCCTTCAGTGTCTCATTATGTAAATATGATTTTTTCTACTATTCTTTTATATATAATTTCACACTTTTTTTTTTTTTTCACTTTTACAACTTCAATAGAAGCGCACCAATGTGTACACAATCATCCATCCATTCCAATTAAAATCAACAAGAATATAATAATACAACATCACACACTCTTAACACATAAATTTCACATAAAAGTTAAACCACCCTTACTTAAATTCTCAAAACAAACCGCACCATTACTATATATATCAGGATGTTGAAATTCAGATTTCAAAATCCACTAAATTCAAATCAAACATACCCTAGGAGATGTAATGAACTACATGCAGTGGCAGGTTTAGAACATCATCATCACCTTAACCCTCCCCCACCCTCCCATCCAACCTCCAACAGACCTCCGGGAATTTAAGTTTAATGATAACAAACCAAGAACGGCTAAGAAATGCAAGCACAATAAAATTACTAAAAAAAAATTTACGTACCTTATTAAATTCCAAATCAAACATACCCTAGGAGATGTAATGAACTACATGCAGTGGCAGGTTTAGAACATCATCATCACCTTAACCCCTCCCCCCACCCTCCCCATCCAACCTCCAACAGACCTCCGGGAATTTAAGTTTAATGATAACAAACCAAGAACGGCTAAGAAATGCAAGCACAATAAAATTACTAAAAAAAAATTTACGTACCTTATTAAATCGGCGATGGATATTATTTTCAAGTTTTCTCGCTCTTTAAATTCCATAGCTTAGGTAATCGAGCCATAGAACCATCATCATCCACAACCTCACACAAAACTCCAGCAGGGTCTGAGCCAGCTAGCATGGCAAGGTCCACAGCAGCTTCTGTGTGTCCAGCTGCGTTGAGGACACCACCTTCCCTGTACTTGAGTGGAAATATATGTCCTGGCGATTGAAATCCTCAGGCGTTGAATCTTTGGATGCAAGAGCCAATATTGTCGTTGAACGGTCATTTGCTGACACACCTGTAGTTGTTCCATGTTTTGCATCCTACAAAGATGTAATTGGTTATGCTACATTAGAGATAGATATATTTTCTTGTTTTTTATCTTTACAAAACTCCTAATTATATTATATGTGCGTGTATGGATGAACAAATTTGTGCATTTACTTACACACATGTAAACATTACTCTGTATTGCAAGAACAGAAGACCTTTTCTAATAAGAAATTTATTAACTATATAAGAAGATTCAATCAGGAGAGTTTCTTTTGTTCAAAAGCTAATGCTTGCATCAATTGGCATTGCCTTCATGGAGATAATTAGACTCAATTAGTTGTTAATTCATACAATATTTCCTTTTGATTTCCTTTATTTACTTTCCTTTAGAAACACTCCTTATTTTCTTTCTATGTATCATACATTGTACTCCATATCATTGATATTGATAAACAAATACAGGTTATATCAAAACAATAACCTAGATGCGGCAATTTTAACAAAAACAATAAATGGAAAAAAACACTAGAGCAATCACATAAGAACCAAGTGAACTAGGAAAAAGATAGAGGTAATGACAAGACGATGAAGCATATGTTTAGAAGTTATATTACGGAGAAACTTACCACTGAAACGGTAAATGCAGTACGGAGTTTGTCCTCGTTTTCCTTATGGTTTACCATCAAGGGAAGCTTCAATCTCTCCAAGTCTTCCTCCTTCATGCTCACACAGACTATTCCAGTTCCATGCTTCACGAAGAAAGCCATAGCCTCTGGTGTAACTTTAGATGCAGCCATTATCAGATCTCCTTCATTCTCTCTATCCTCGTCATCTACAACCAGTACCATCTGCAATTTCGATCCGAAATCAATCTGTAAGAAAACTGTTGTAGACTTGATAAGAATCGTTAGATCAAGACTAAAAACCAACCTTTCCATTACGAACATCTTCAATGGCCTCTGGGATACTTGAGAAACCTTTTAATGGCATGTCAAGGTCATATTCGTCATTGTCGACAGGGAAACCACTCGTAGTGGCAGCCATATCAGCTGCTAGTGCTCCTAATACTACGGAATCAGATTGTACCTCGACCCCACTAGATACATCATTGATGAGAGATTTACTTGCCACATCGGAATCACCAGTATAAGGAAGATGACCATTTTCAGTAGAGAACAGGGCTGACTTAATTCTCCCAGTAGCCTTGATACTTAATCCAAATTTAGCACTCAGACCTCTGAACGATTCTATACCGTTCACAGATTGTATGTTTCCATGATGAAGACCATTAAAGATTCTGAAATTTTTTACATGCCCAATAAAAGATGAGTTAAGTTGCTAATTCATATCAGAAAAACAACAGGTGTTACAAAAGCTTGAGTAATTTCAACATCTTTTCACTTCTTAACCCTAGATAAGTAATACCCTTTATAGTGGGACATTCAAGATCAATTAATAGGGGAAATGTCAACAATACTGTTGAGATTCTATCCTCTAACAACCCCAAAAAATCAATTCACTTCAAAGGGGACAGAAAAGTGATGCTGACAAATACAATAAGACAAGAATGAGAAACTACTACTTCTGATTAATTGACAGGGATAAGTCAAAAGTCCAAAAAAATCCATCAGGAATCACAATTAACACGACTCACAGTGACAGATATACATACAACAGCCATGGGCCTTTGGATCTAAACAAAGTAAAAATACTTTCTAACTCAAATTTCTATTAATATAAAAGATTCAAAAACCAACGTATGTAGCTTCAAATCACACACACACAAAAAAGCAAAAAGAAAAAATCAACCCAGATTAAATTAAACCCTTGTAAGCAAGAATAATGCATAAATCTAAACATTTTCAGCAGAACAGAAAGAAATCAAGCAAACGAGAGAAGGAGAGGCTAACCCAGAGCGAGCAATGGTGGAGGAGCAAGAAAAGTTAATGGACGCCATTAATTCTGTGCAAGTCGATAAATATCAAGAATTTAGCGAGAATAAATTCAGAAAATGGATTTATCGTCCTTAAAGAAAGGAGAAGGAAAGTTGCGTAATGGAAGATTAGAGAAGCTTGAGAAAGGTTGGAGAAAAGTGGGGACAATGCGGGAGAGACGCAGCTTATTTATAGTATTACACAACAGTCGCCAGCAGCCAGCAAATGCACAATAGCCAATACTAGGGGATAGAGCCCACCTACCTTTCTTTTGAAGAAAAAGGTATTAAAATACATATGTGTATTTATGAAGTTTATAAAAACAATTTCATTGTAGACTTTTCAAAAGATTTTGTGCAAGATCTGGGAAGTTTCTTTGTTTTAATTCCTTTATTTGTGCAGAGCTATGTATTGTTTGCCAACTTACAATTAATTCTTGAATTTATAAGAGGAATTAAAATGTGTTTGTATTAAAGGTTCAACGTTTTTTGTTCATTTATGCTGCCCTGTTGATCACTGCGTTGTATAATAGGGCTTTAAGGTGTTACCATATCACATGTCTTATTTTATTATACTGTACAATATATCAAAGCATGTGGCATACCGTAGCATAGATTTTATTGTACCGTATAATAGGGTAACATAGAAAAAATTCCGTGACTTTCATTTTGTGCCGTATGATATTTTTAAAAAAAATACGCATTTATATAATCTTATGAGTCGAAAGGGTAAGCACAATTTTAAAATTGTATGGGCTAAAATTAAGTTGAATCGAAGATCACAAAGACAATATTATTGGTTTATTTAGACTTCTTTTATATATATATATATAGTATTATGTCGTGACATGTAAATGAATAACAATAAAAAAAAATTCATATTTATATAAACAAACATATAAGGCTGTTAACATAAATAAATAAAATAGTTACTAACTTACTGTGACACGATTCAACCTGATTTTGGCATGCAACTTTTTATTCATATATTTAGGGAATATGGCATGTTGTGAACATTGGATATAAATGTTTGTAAAATAGAATAGGAATAAATGCAAATAAAATTATCACTTTTCAGCTCAATGATAATTTAATCTAAAATTTTGAATAATTGTAAATAAATCATCACCGTTAAATATTATTTTAAACTAAGCTTACGAATAACTCTTTTTGCGCTCAAATCTGACATGGTAAATCAACGTAGTCACCCCTTAATCCAAATATCATTATTTTGCATAAAGAAAAACCACTATTATTGTCATGTAAGAGAAACGTACACAAAAGGAGCTACACATAAGTCTAATTTGTAATAATTAATATTTAAAAGTGGTGATTTATTTGTGAATATTCAAAATTTTAGATTAAATTGCAATTAAACAGATTGTAATTTTAATTTCAATTAAGTCTAATAATAATATATTCTTTTAAAAATATAGCATTAATGAGTCACACTTTTTTAAAGGTAATAAATTAAAATAATTTCCTAACATAATCAATTACAATAGTTCCTTCTACCACCAGGCATGTGGCAATATCATTTCATCTCGTTGTTGACAAGAATCGCAACCACTTCATCTGGCTGTAGACCAGAACTGTAGCCACCATAAGAGAGGGATCACCCGAAATCGCAATTCAAAACCGCAACCGCACCGCAACCACCACAAAGGAAACTACCACTAAAGGGAATAAATCTATGTCTCAACCCAAGACTTCTTATCTTAGGTGATGGAGCTCTAACCACTTGAGGTATCCACGCTTGACATTACTAAGTCACACTTGATTACACACTACTAGCACGATTCAAGTAATAATAGATTATTTCTTTCTTTTTTTGATTTATTTAACTCATACTCCATCCATTATAAATGGGTCAGCGGCCCATAACCATAGCACATGAGTTTATGTAGCAATTATGGAGTTTCTTCCCAATTGGCCAAATCGGTGAATTATTTATTTAAAACAATTGGCAAAATAATTACTAATAGGAGACATACGTTGTGCATAGACTATGGGAAGGCATCAAAAACTTTTTAAAATATTATAAATGAAAAAAAGGCGTTATAGACATTTTGAAATTTACTTTAGCAAAATAATATATACTCTCTCCGCCTCAGATCAATTTTCACAGTTTATTTTTACACGCGTTTTTGCGAACGAATTTTGTATTAGTAATTGAAATGATAAAGTGATTTTTAAGAAGGAGTATAATAGATTATCACACCCCTCCTTAAAAGTTACTTTATCATTTTTATTACTAATATAAAATTTATTCACAAAAATACGTGTAAAAAATTAATTATAAAAATTGATTTGAGATGGAAATAGTAGAAAAATTAGTATTTGACATTTACATCATGCCCCACAACCACAATTAGGATCAGAACAATTGACAAGGTAGATATCTCTATTAATTTTTTATATGCTTACATATATTAGTTGTAATATTATTGGCCATCTTTCTTTGACCGTTAAATCTTGACTGGACCGCTGACCTTGTCATTTCCTCGTTTTCGTTTCGGTAACAGCAATCATAATCTCTTGTATCATCATTGCCTAAAAAAAGTAAAAAACAACATTTGCAATTCAACTTTGAATATTCTTTCTTATTTTAATATTTTAAAATAATGTTATATTTTAAAATTTTACAAATATTAAATTGATTATAAAGATCAAGTTCCTTTTTGAAATTGCCAAATCTTAAGGTATGTTTGTTTGAAATTTAGGTGTCTTGAGAAGTCGTAAAACTTTGAAATTATATGGATTTGAAAGTCTTGGTGAATAATAAAAAAATATGTATTTGTTTTGAGATTTTGATAGAATTGAGATTTTCTTTATGTCAAATTAATGTTTAATAATAATTGATATGATATTATTATATTGTGTTGAGAATAGAAAAAGTAGTGATGTGATTGTATTAAATTTTGTGAAAAATAAAGGGTGTAGGTGTCTTTATAGGAGAAGATTTTGAATCTAATTTTAAATCTCCAATATAATGGGAGGTAGTTTCAAAGTCGAAATTCCAAAAGGGTGAGTCCCCGAAACAAACACCTTTTAGGCTCCATTTGGATGGATGAATATGAAATCATGGATTTTCACACATAATCATCATTCCCGATGGGTTTACAAATCTTTAGATTTGAAAGTATAGTTTAAAATGGAGGGATTTGAATCCTAATGAAAACTAGTCGTTTGTTAAAATCCCTCATCTCTATCAATTCTCCCTCTCCCCTTCGCTCTTTTCTCAAACTCTTTCTCAAATCTAAGATTTATAAATCCATTGGAATCATGATTTGTGTGTGAATTTAATGGATTTCAAATTAATCCATTCAAATCTGTGTAGAGTTTCTCCAACCCAATTTTGGACAAATCATTGTCAACATAGCGCTCTTACATATTTTTTATATTATACTAGTAACTCTCTCGTTTGATGTACAAATTGAATACTATAAACTTTAATATATAATCATGTGATTTAAAACACAAATTATAATAAAAAAAAATTAAATTAAAAGATTGATGTTGTGCAATTGCATTTTATCATAATTGGACCGGGCTTATAAGTTTGCATACTCTGTATTTTCCGATTTGATATAGATTGATGTTGTGCAATTGCATTTTATCATAATCTAGTTATTTACATATTAATTTTTGAAGTTAGTACATTTTAATTGTTTAAAAAAAAAAAGAGAGCTGGTACATTTAAGAGGATTAAAATTGTGTTATGCCCCACATATTGACCAAATATATGTAAAGCTTATCTTTGTTGACTTTGAAACACAGAAGATGAAAATATTTGAGTTGATACTGCCTACAGACTACAGAGTCGTGGAAGAGTCTTCATAACAGAAATTCAAATTTAATTAGTTCTTATGGAATTATTTTTGGATAAATTAGACTTTTCCAAATGAAATATTCTCGGCCCCCAAAATAAATGAGCAACGAGTTATTACACTTTTAGCCACCCATCAATTTTGGTCTACCCCATCAACTCGCACGTGAAACCAGTAAGGTGATAATGATGGAAAAAAAACAAATCTATGTGCGCAAGTCTGTGTGGGGAAATACATCTCTATATTTCCATTGTTTAAATTTAAAACTAGAAGAAAAAAAACACATAAAAAATAACGATTGAAAATAAAATAATGAACCCACATAACTTATTATTGTCACTTCTACTCATGTATTTCTATCCTCTAATTTTACGAAAGTTCCACGAAAAATTATTGGAAAAAGAGCTGGAGATGATCCGATTATATAAGAAAAAAATATGTATTACAATCCCTGCTTACCACGAGCAACCGTCATGTGAAATTTTAGACGAAAGATAAAAGAGAGATCAAATGAATAATTAAAGTATCTTTAATAAGATTAAAAACTACCAACTGCCAAATGCAATTGGTATGCGATGAATATTGTTCATTTGAAAATAATTAAAAGTCTTTTAGTAAAAAATATAATTGAATTACAATCTGATTAATACATAAAATATTTACCAAGATCAAAATATAAACAACGAATAGCAAGTTAAAATTTTCAAACAAAGATTAAAAAAAAAAGTGAGTGTCTTATGCAGTGCGGTCTTGGTTACCATCCATTCAATAATGTATCTTAAAAATATATAAACATTGCTAAAAAAGCGTGCAAACTTATTTATAGTGAAACATGCAATTTGTGTTTGTGAAAAAGTTGCGTGTTTTAATATAAATAAATTGATATGTTTGATATAAATTATTTGATTTAAAATATCTTATGAAATCGTAGTCATCTGACATAATCTGAAGACTTAGCCATGGCCATAAAAAAAGTTTTAAGTGAAAATGGGAAATTGACCAATATGACAAATCAAGTCGATTTGGGCTGGGGCCGGTTGAATTGGGCTTGGGCACGTTTGACCATTCAAAATCTGACCCCAAGGCCCGATTCCCAGTTCAACCAACTAAACTGCCGAGAGTTTGATTCAACTTCATTCGATTTGGCAAAAAATGGTTTATTCCCATTCAAATTAGTGCCTAATATCTTCCAAAACGGTTCAGTATGTAATGATCAAGGTTAACAAATGAAACAACAATTCAAAGAAACTCACCAATGCATTTCTTATTTGTTTGTTCCCACAACATAAATAATTTGCTGACCAAGATTTTTTGTTTGAGCTCGACAAATTCTCTCAAACTGCGTTGTCAGCTCAAGTTTTAACCATTTCTTCGACATACACTACTTCTCTAGGTCCTGTTAGAGAAGGCCGTCTCTCAGGAGACCAAAAACTTACACCAACACTTGAAACTAATACAGCCCCAAGAACTTCCACCAAAATCCTCCAACAACACCCCCAGATCACTGCATTGAAGACTGCGATGATGAACCCATACTTGAACACATCTGGGAGATCTAAATAGCCAGCTGTTCACACAATTGCAAAAGCACTAGTTAGTCAATAAACTTAAGAACAAGAAGCATTTAGCTTTTTAGATTGTGGCAGTTATCAACAACCCACTCCAGAAACCAGAAAGGAATTAGTTGGGATAAAGTGGAACTTAAAGGTGTGTATGAATGAGTTTTTTTATTTCCCAAGTGACTAAGTTTGGGGGTCCCAGAATCTAGCTCATTTTCATCGCTTTCAACAAATGTTTATCTAATCAGTGCTTTTTAAACAGCAAGCTGAAAGAAATATAATTTGATGGAAGAAGCAAACTTAATGACAGTAGAGAACTGGAAATCTAAATAGGACAAGAAATTAGCAGTACCTCCATGGTATACAGCAGCCTGACCCTGCTGCTGTAATGTGTCAAAAAGATCCAAAAGGTTGGTATTATAAGCAAGAGCCAATGCTGCTAGAACACCTGGCACTCCAGCAGCCAAATGCATGGCAAGAAATGCAGGGTACAATGCTCCAACGTGGCCCGTTTGACTTGCAAATAGGTAGTGGATAAAAAGTAAGCTGCTTGAAGAACACCAAATGCAGCGGGCCAGCTCAGTGATAGTGACTGCAGTGATTTTGCTACACAAGCAGCCATCCAATTTACAATACCGAGATCAACAATTGGACAGCCATGCCCACTAGAATTGCGAACCATGCCAATGTATCCCATGCTGATTTCTCATAGCGGTCATCCCAATCGAACACTCCCAATAATAAGAGTATTGATAGCCCCAGCATTGCAGCAACAACACTTGCAATACCAAGAGCGTCTCTGCATAAATATTATCTCATATCAATTGAAAGTGAGCTAATATCATTTTCAAGCTATGTGCATCAGAACTCTGTCCATGCATCGGAAACAATGAAGACAATAACTTTTATGCACCTGTTCACTGTTCAACTCAAGTGCATTTTTAAATGATATTAATTGTTTTACTAAAAGTTATTAGTTGGTCAGTATTAGTTGTTTTCACTGAACAATATTATAGATTTTCAGCAGTATTAGTTGTTTTCACTGAAAATTATTAGTTGTGTACAGTTGCACCGTACAACCAGTGTACAAGAGACTTATCTTATATTCAATTCAAGGATGTATCTATGGTAATGAATGAGTAGTTCTCCAGTACAAAATGGTGTGGCAGAGCAATTGCAAAAAATAGTACGTACCGAAAAAAATCCACAAAAGAAACTGCAAGGAGCATAGTACCAATCATAGTCCATTCATTTTTCGTCACAGAACCCATAAGCTCAATTTCTTTTCAGCCATTGCTGGGGGCATCAGGGAGTATCTTTTTATTTCAGGAGGATAAAGCTTGCACAAGATCAATGGTGTAGCTAAAAAGAGAGCTAATGCCGGTAAACTTGCAATTTTGAACCACAAGATACCCATGGGTTTGAAACTACCACCCCAAGCCCCTCAGCCAGCTTCAGACACAGCAGATTTTGAGCTGCAGCAGTAAGGAAAAGTCCATTAGAGTTACAAGCACACTGTCACACATCAAAGAGGGAACAAGGAGGCAAGTTATAAACAAGTCATACACAATTGGATAATACATTTGGAGCATAGGGATTCAATTTTTCAGAAAGATTAACGGATGTAATTTTGCTAGTTGGATATAAAGGATCAAGGAATGCCACATAGAAATCATGTTGATAGGTGATTAAAAGACCCAAAATCGTTGTACACGGAATAAATATCATCTTTTTTTTTTCTCTTAATTCTCGACTACTTGGAAATGGATGCCATTTCCAACTTATTAACATTAACAATTCAAAAACCTTAATTTTGTTTCATTATCACACTCCTAAAATCGAAACACTTTATCCATCCATCCACCCACATTAACAAAACAATTGAATCATATAACAAATTTATGATGCTGTTACAAAACCTACAACATCATTCAGTTTTGACCACTGGATACAATACATTTAATTATGGGACTCAATTGGAATATGGATTCAAAAGTACAAAAAAAACAATATTACTAAAATTAGCCGTAATTCATTGTTGGGTTGAGTCATCGATCTTTATGGTTGACCTTCTTCATAGGTGCATAAAATAAAAACTTTTAATTTTACCTTCTTGAACTATCTTTGTGGATAAAAATAAAAAACTATCTTTTGTTGAATAGAGGGAGTAATATTATTTTCAATCCAAAATAAATGATATACTAGAGCAGTACTTTAATTTTAAATTATTTAATGTTTTACATAATTTCACATTTTTTTCCTTTTACCTCAATCAAAATCCCAAAAATAAAAAAATAATATTGAGTCCACCTTTACTAAATTAATTCTCTCATGCGAAAAAAAAAAAAAAAAAAGAGTGGGAGGAGAAGCTGTTGTGTGATAAAATTTAGAGATAGGGGGGATTGAAAATAATTAATGTGGATATATTTGTCATTATTCACATTCAATCTTAAATTTATCAACAACCTCATCACTAATTAAAAAAAAAAAAAGGAGTTGTTCATATTATAAAATTTATATTATTACACTTATAAATTTATACTATATGGGTTATCGATTAATATCATTTATATTTATAAACCGATGTCATAACATTAAATCGCTATATATTTTGTTTTTCAAGAATAATGATATCGTTTATAAATGTAGTGAGTATCATTTTCATTATATGAATAAGTTTCAAGAGAGTTCATAATGAAAAATATATATTTGCAACTAGTACTATGATATTTTTATTAATGTACAACATGTACAGTTTTTTTATCAAACTTGCAAGTTATACTATACAAAATTGACCAATTACAACTTTCACGTTGCAATTTGATAAAATTATATAGTACAATTTGATTAAAAAAAACTACAAGTTACAATTGATATTAACCCTGGCGGAAATCCAAGATGAAATATGGTACACAGTAAGTTTGGCAAATTTAATCCAGTTACACCTCATTAAGAAAAAGTTGCCTATTAATTTGTTTTAATCTCGATTGTTACATGGAACTTATAAGATCTGGAATACATTTTAGTTCAGGCGAAATAGATTTTAGGCTCCAAACCTATTATAAAATGTGTTTTATACACTTCAATATTAGCAAAAGATTCCAAAATAATTCACGTTTTTGTTTCATTGAGCCTTCCGTATCATTTTAAATGTTTTTCTTTTTCTTTTCTCTTTAGATCGGATCATGTAAGCTTATGTTATGATTTGCATTCCCCGCCTCCCAAAATATTAATAATCAATGTAAGTTTATTTTTTCAGTAGAGTGAAAAAAATTGCCATTGTAAACAAAAGTAGAAATTTTTTAGATTTCAAACAGAAACAAAGAAGAGAAAAAACATAAGCGGACGCAGTGGATTAATTTTTTACTAGTGTTTAATATATATTAGTAATATAAAATTTGAAAATTTAAATACAATATAAAAAAATAAGCAGCTATATGGTAGCTAAATTTCATGATTATAATTATAGAAAACTAATTCAAGACGAGGGCAATTATGCAAACCAGTTGGCACATGGCAAGCTATTCACATGGTTGGAAAAAATGGCAATGTAACAGATCTGATCGACGTAATTAATATACTTATAGTAGTATTATACCTTAAAAGAATGTGTTAGAGCTGGACGAAATGAGCACGTAATAGCACATCACCGTGTCAATTCAAACCAACAATCCATAGCTGTGTGCCAGAGCTAAGACTAAAACAATCATCAAAAGAAACTTTCAACAGAAAAGGACTGGAAGTACTAAGCAGAAATGATAAGTAACCAATATACATTTACATACAAATATACATATATTTATACATGATTTGAGCATAGGTACATGATTTTCTTGCCTAATCTAAGTAGGGAAATAGTAGTTTTTACCTTCTTTTTACCACGTGGGATAGAAGATAAAAAGCCCGTGTC